>JAOSBN010000005.1:20419114-20438058 GCA_027563595.1 Erythroxylum suave
TATCGGGATCCGCTCGGAATCCGTAAAAATTTTTGTTTCCGCTGCGCCCGTGATTCGATCACGGTTGGATTCCTACAGTGCCTTATTGAAATCAGACGAATTACAGTACTCAATAATAGTTCCACTCCTTTTAAATATCTAGGGATTCCTATTATGACCTCTAAACTGAAGTGAATATCCAAGTGATGGCTCGACAAAACCGCTTCCTCTCTTATGTATCTCGACTTTCAACTATCATATTAGTTCTTAATAGTCTGTATATACACTGGATTGCTCATGTGGCATTATCTCGGGAAATTCTTAAGGATCTAAAAAAATAATGAAACTTTTTTTTTGGATGGGGTAGGTTAGAAATTCTAGAAAGGCGGAGTGAAATTTTAAGAAGTTATACTCCATATGGATTATTCCAATAACCAATATGTAAAAAGTTTCAATATGTAAACACTTATAGAGATTATACGCCTATCATACTGCCTTATAGACAAAACGGATACATGAAAACTACTTGAAAAATTCCAACTTCTAGCCGATCCATTTATTGATTCTCCTTACTTTCAAAGGATATGTAACAGAATGCCTTTAAGGATTAAAATATCTTCTTTGATTGTTAATGATGTATGACATGAGACCTTTTATGGCTTTACATCCCTTATTGCTCATCTTCCCCAACTTTCGAATACAGTAGAGGAGGATAATATCTTCTAGAAATTAACTTCGACTAGTATTTTCTTTAATTAGTTTAGCTACAGACTCCTTTCTAATAGCTCATTGGTGGTCCCGTGGTTCTCCCTTATATGGTATAATATCATCTATCCTAAAGCAGCCTTCATTAGTTGGCTAGCAATCAAAAACTGACTCCGAACTATGAATCAATGGCATGGAAGAGTTGATGAATTATACATTCTTTATAACTTGGCTTATGAGGATCACAACCATCTACTTTTCCAATGTAGCTATTCTAAAGCCATTTGGAGTCGTATTCTGCACTTGTTACCTTCCAAATATGACAGGTATGATTGGGATTCAATCTTGAGGTGGATCATTAGCAAATCCAAGAAAGGAGCTGCAAATGTTGCTCTTTTCTCAGCTACCTTCTCAATGTCAATATATAACATTTGGCAAGAATGAAATTGTTGCAAATTCATTAGCAGAAAGGAAGAGAAATACAAACTAGCTGATAGATCTTATTGTCTTTTGCACTCTACTTTAGATCTTTTATAATTTAGAATAGTAGCGTGTTTATATATGAACTCATCGTAACGTTTATATATATATATATATATCAATAATGTAGAATAAGTAATGTATATGTGTTAAACTTAAAATTCATCCTTTATCCTTGTCAAAATAGATATTGGATAATATAATCTTGTATTAAAATTAATTGATGAAATATAATTCACCTTGTGACCACTGAATACACCTATAAAGAGTAATTTTTCTTTTTCATAATAATAAAAATTATAAAATTGAAGAAAAATTGCAAATACAAAAGACATATATATATAGGCCTACAATTCTAAACCTGTAAAATCTAGTACAAGTGGACATGAATGCATTATGGATTAAGACATTCAAGACTTTGGTTTATATAAGTTTTAAATAAATAAAGTTAAATTAAATATTCAAATATATGTGCTCTTATTTCATAATCTTTTTTTTCCAAAATAAAAGAAAACCTCATATCATCATAAGTATTGTTAAATTAAAAATTATAAATAAATAAAGTATTAAACATATTTATAGAAAATCAATGTCCTTGAGATAAAAGATTTATTGAATAAAGTAGACCATATATTCATAGACTATAAAAATATAACGTAAACTACAAAACACCATCATTTTTGCATATTATAGTGGTCCATTTTCGTTATTGGACTTATCTCAAAGTTTCAAGTTTGTTTGATTATTAAATTCTCTAAATCTTTAACATAGATTAAAGGGGACTGTCTTAATAAATTATATATTTTCTAAAAAAATTATTACACAATCATCCTTTTTTAATGAGTAAAATACCTTATAAAATCTTCTTACTTTGTCTTAGCCGAAAATTAATCTTATAAATAAACTTCTTAATTAAGCAGCGAGCAAAAACCTAGTGAAATATTTCAAGTAAAATATATCGAGCTAAAAAACAAGTTATACTAATAATATATAAAGAATCTTAAAAATATTTAATCTCAAGCACAAAATTCTTTTATACTTTGGTTGAATCTAATTTGAGACATTTAATTCACCTTTTTTACTTTTTTTTTCTCCATTCAAAGATAGTTATTTATCATTTCATATATCAAACTAGTCGTTTTAACTTTTATATGATCTTTGGGGTTCTAAAATAGAAGTTACTATTGTGTATTAGTGCATTAAGGACTGTTGAGCATCAATATCATTCCGTGACCATATCTTTTCGGAAATTTAGAAAAGGAAAACTAGTTGCCCGTTGGAGGTTCATCTTCTGCATATACACAAAACTAATTAAACTTCATTAATTCCAAAACATCATCCAATTTTTTGACTAATAGCCTTCTAAATAACCAATCATAATTTTTCCACGATCAATTTCTACTTCCGTGTATTAAATAACATAAACCTAGGATTTTGAATTATAACTCCATGAAAATTATTAATATTATAGTAATTGCCTGTCATTAAAATAAAAGATGAGATTCTTACTTGGTTTAATATTATTTATTCAAGTTGTAGAAAGGTATACACTTTTCTCATATTATAATAGTGTTAAAGGGATATTGAGAACAAAAAAAAAAGAAGAAGAGAAAACTAATTTCCCTTATATAATATACATTTTTTGGTATCTACTTTACTAATGAATTTATGTGGCTTCTCTACAACAATCCCATTAGAATTTATCAAAATAATTATCTAGTGTTAAGCTATAAGAAATGAAGGTTTATAGTAGAACTTTTATTGTTTATAAACTGGTAGAGATAGTGATAGAACTTATATCTCTCCTTCATAACATTTTGCTAATTTGCTAAGAAACTGATATAAAAAACAATGAAGGTATAAAGCTCTAATAGTTATTTATGCTTTTGTAAAATTTAAAGGAAGTTTAAAGGGTCTAAAAGTTAAAAAAATCTTTAAATTCTTAAAAGAATTTGGATAGTTAAAGATGGAAAGATATGAAACCATTAAGGATTATGGAGAAACTTATAAAGCTCATCAATACTTTTAGATTGCTTAGGCAAGATTCAAAAGAAAAGAGAATAGTTAGCAAAGTCCTCACTAAAAATACTAGTCTAAATAACACATAATTTATATCAAACTTGATGAGACTTGTTAACCCTCTTTAAGTTTAAGAGTAAATGAGAGTCTTAACATAAGAAGAACATGTTAAAGGAGCTTCTAATACAAATATTACAAGAAAACAAGTAATTTTAAGATAAAGTTAAGAAAAGAAAAAAGATGAAAAAAAAGAATGAGAATAATAAAGAACTTCAATAAAGCAAGGGAATAAAAAAGGGTAATGCTATTGTTTTTGTTCCAAAAAAAGATAATTTATACTCTCAATTATTGCTAGTTAATGCTAAATGTGAATTGTGAAACTAGAAGATATATATTGAATAGTTTTTTAAAAGCAAACGCTGAATAAGTTAAAGTGGTGGATCAAGAAGAATAGTAAGTTAAAAAGAGTTTATACACTACTAATATTTTTCTTTACATTAGCTAGCGTTCTTATCTTGTTAATTATATTTATACCTATCAAAACAATGATAATGAGTTTATTTTTAAGTTTCTTGATAGAAGATTCCAAATAAAACTTAGAAAGGGCAATGGTGCCCTTTTGGAAGTGAAAAGAAGAGGTTACGGAACAATAAGATGTTAACAAATATAAAATAGACTACGTATGTTTTATTTGTGGTTAGTTATTTTAATATGTATATGTATATTTTACATGTGTGCGTGCATGTGTGTGTGTGTGTGTGTGTGTGTATGCATACACTACTTTTTTCGTATGGTTTATCAAAAACAGTCTCTCTACTAATTAAGGTAAGGCTGCATACTATTAAACCTCGCATATCAATAAGACTTTCACTGGGTTGTTGTTATTATTGTTATGCTTTATTTGATGTTAATCTTTATTGAACCTATTTAATATTGAATAATAGCTAAAGGAGATATTTTTAATGAACTTTGATCAGAATAACTATGTACTAGTTAACTTAATTTGAATTAGTGATAATTTGCATAAGGAATATACTTTTCCTAATCAACTCGAATATCAAGACCATTGAGAATAACTTTACAAAATCAACTAACGTTGTCTTATATTAATAATTTCACAGAGTGGAATAATAGATTGAGTAAAGTTAGTAAAATTAATTGAAGAAAATGAATGAAAATATACTTGTGTAATAGTTGCCTAAGTCGATAAGGATAATTATATCATGTTAATTATGTTAGGTTAAGAAGCACGTTAGATTTCTTTTTAATAATGCATCTTAAAACCAATAAGTGGTTAAAACTACTTAATTTAAACATGTAAAATCCTATAAGTGAGCTGTAAATTAATGAAAGTAAGTTACCTTTCGATAATTATTTAAGATTATCATAGATATGTCAGGTTGCTTTCTAGAAACTTAAAAATATTTTCTTGAATTTTATTGACTTAAGAAGCTTAAACAATATTACAATGGTCGGGCTTAGGATTATCTTACATCAACAAATTCCAACCATAAGAACATATAATTCATAACAACAACTAAAATAAAATTTCATCTACAAGCTCCATTTGATTCTCATATATGAGTTGGCCCCTTTATAAGCTTTATAAGCCATTAAAATTGTCATGATCCAACATATAGTAATATGATCTAGAGTTTGTTTACTAGTGAGATGCCCCTATGGAGTCTTTAGTTTCTTTCATTCTAGATCGAGTATATGCAGCAGTTAAATGTAGTTTTTAGGAATGCGCTATCCTTTTTCATACTTATAAATGTGTCATTATCCCATTTTAATATATCAATCCATTCAGTCTCTCCACTTGACACATTTAAAAGGTGTTGAATTCTGGACCAAATTGTAATTAAGTAGTAACAATAGAAAAAAAGATAGAGAATAACTATAGTAGCATATTACATATAATGCATATAACTATAGTAGCTAACTTACATAGGATGCATAAATTATCTGAAATGCTAAAGAACTTATCCTTATTCCTTCATCTCTATTTAGCAGCCAACCAACTTATGAATGAAGTTTTAGGGATTAATGATTTTGCCATTACTATATTATATCATTTCTCCTTAAGCAAGTGACGCCTAAATAGGATTAAGCAAGATGCATTACTAAATTGTTATGAGTTGTTAGCCATCTAAATAGCTTTGTCTTCCTTACTAGTATTAGGATTGTAATTGAGAAATTATTCATTCATACTGCTCAAGCCCCTAAAATTATAGATCCATCTATCATCCTAACTTACTTATTTCACTTTAGAATTAAAAGGAATTATTTTCCTCAATTGATTTAAGCTTTCCCATATATATAAAAGACTTTGACCAGAATTAGATGGTGTTTCCATTTGCCACTTGGTTTTTGATATAAGGGTAAATCTGATCTCTTTTCCTTATTATATAAATGAAACTCTAAGACTGTTCCCTCTTTATTCTCATATGTAAAAAACAATTATCCCTCAAGTAATATTCATTCACTCATTTGGTCCATAAGGTCTCTTTGTCACTGTATAACCACCATATCCTGTTAGCAATAAGACAATTTGTATCATCTACAATGAACCTAGGCTAATATCTCCTTCTTACTTGGGTAATTAGAGTGCATCCCACGTAACTTTAGCTGCTTTAGAGAATTTTGCTTTTCCTGACTGTAAAAAATTCTTGATGCATTTCTCTATCTCCTTATTTGATCTCTTTCACATAAATAGATACGCACGCTATTAAATATGAATGTTTTTCAAAAATGATGAAATTAGTTGCAATCTTCCTACATTATACATAAACATATTTTTTGAGGCATTAATTTTACTTTTAAACATTTCCAATAGTAATGCAAAACCCTAAGGCTAAAGAACCTGAAACCCTTTAAACACACACTTTGGGTAGAACATGAACATGAAGAAATCCCCAACCCTAGTAAAGCCCTAATCAATTGTATGAAAGGAAACATATAAGGATGATTTGAAAACAAGAATAAAAATTTGCCACAAGTGATTACCTCGATAAGAGTTATATTCTTGATGTATAGAAGAAGAAAAGAAATCCTCCCATATAGAATTCGTTATTCATCCAATCTAACCCTAGAAAATGGTTATTATGATGTATTTATACCCCTTGAAAGATAGAAACCCTAAATATGAAAAGGGCCTTTAAACATGGGCCTTCCATCAAAATAATTAAAGCCCAAACTAATATTTCTAAAATACAACCCATTAAACCTAAAAGATTTAGACAAGTCCAAGACTTAAGTAGTAGGCTACCGAAAGTTATGCTTTTAACGTAAAATAATTAATTAAACAAGAATGAAAGTCTTCTTGTACATTCCGCCTTCTTGTACATTCCGCCCAAATTGATTAGTTATGATGTTATTGGCCCTCATTATCTCTTGAGAATTAAAGCACTTCTAGAATTCAACCTATATAGGATTGAAGCACTTCTTTGAACTTCTTAGCTCTTGATCTTATTATTGGTCCCCTCGACATTACTAGCTGATCTTTAGCTCCATTTTGCTTACAAAGTCCCATGATTGTGTTCACATGATTTCCTCCTTCTTTAAAAGGATTCGTCCTCAAATCTGAATCTCAAAGTCAAAAGGAGCTAAGTCAAAAACATTAAAAGTAGCACTGACATTTTATGCACCTGACAAATATATCTTATATACATCGTCATTAATGCGGTCTAACATTTGGAATGGTCCATTATCCCTTACATCAATTTTTGGCTTCCTTTGACATGGAAACCTTTCTTTTCGCATATACAGCTAAATCCAATCACTTGGTTCGAAAAGAACTTGCTTTCTACCTTTATTTTCTTTTTGTGCATGTGTGCGAGTCTTTTTCTCAATCTGTGCATTTGCTTTCTTGTGTATTGTTTTAACCAAGTCAACCTTCTTCTTGCCATCCAAACTAGCAATCTCAGTCAAAGGTAAAGGCATCAAATCCAACACAGTTAACAAATTAAAAGCATACACTATTTCAAATGGAGAATAACTTGTAGAAGAATGTATAGAATGATTATATGCAAACTCAATGAATGACAAACAATCTTCCTAAGTTTCCAAGTTCTTCCCAACAATTGCACGCAACATAGTTCCTAAAGTCCTATTAACTACTTCAGTTTATCCATCAGTTTGTGGATGACATGTAGTAGAAAATAAAAGTTTAGTCCCTAGCTTTCCCCGTAAAACTCTCCAAAAATGACTTAGGAACTTAAAATCCCTATCTGAAATAATGGTTCTTAGCACACCATGAAGCCAAACCACTTCCCTCAAGAAAAGATCAGCAATATTTGTTGCATCATCTATTTTTTGATAATCAATGAAATGAGCCATTTTACTAAATTTGTCCACAATAACAAATATGATATCTCTATCTTTCCTAGTCCTAGGTTTATCCACCTAATACAAAGTCCATAGATATATCAGTCCAAGGTTTAATAGGTATAGGTAAAGGTGTATACAAACCATAAGACATAGACCTAGACTTAGCTTATTTATATGCAATAAATTTAGCACAATCCTTTTCCATATATTTTCTCATATTTGGCTAATAAAAATGTTCACCAAGTATATCTAAGGTCTTTTACTCACCAAAATGCCCCATGAATCCCCTACTATATGAGACTCTAACAAGCAACTCTCTAATAGCATATGCAATAATGCCAAGTTGTTTACCCCTAAAAAGATATCCTTCATGCCTATAAAACTTATCAAATGCAATATGTTTAACAGCTTGATATATATTAACAAAATCAACATCTTCCACATACAACTCTTTCAAATGCTTAAATCCAAGTAACTTAGAAATAAGCATAGAAATCAAAGTGTACCTTCTCGATAATGTATCAACCACAACATTTTCCTTACCTTGCTTTTATTTAATCATATATAGAAATGTTTCAAGATACTCTACCCAATTTGCATGCCTTTTGCTCAATTTCCCTTGTCCCTTCAAGTACTTGAGAGATTGATGATCACTATGTATCACAAACTCTTTAGGTAGCAAGCAATGTTCCCAAACTTTAAGAGCTCTCACTAAGGTATGACGAAATAAGTAATACTCAACTAAAACTGTTGAATGTCAGACCAAGACCCGATTGTAAATGTGAATGATAATGTGAACGTGAATATAAATATAAATATAAATATAAATAATCAAGCATTGAGATTGATTGATTACATGTGATACATTTCACTACATGAATGAATGATAACATAAAGCAAGTTGTGACTGAAGTCGCCAGCGAAAAAGAGCTTAAAGCTCAGAATGTGGTAAGAGCCTCTGGCTCACTATTTATATTGAGCCCTGTATCCCCAACGAATAAGGGACACTTGTTAATAAGTTCGGTATCTATAATGGATACGGAATAATGAAAAAGGCACTCGGTCACAACAACGTAATAATTGAATATAAGTCTTATAAGCATTGCATATATATTTGATATGTATGTTTTGAATGATTGCAATATATTGTTGAATTATGTTGAATGAGAAATATGAAAATTGTTAACAAAGAGTTTTGTGATGATACATGATAATAAATGAAATGATAAGAATTATGTGGTTATATAAATTCAATATGAATTATGTGTTATGTGATATGAGTGAACCATCAAGGATGGTTAACTCACTAAGTTCACAAAACTCACCAAAATTGTAACGTTGACTTTTCAGGTTCGAGAGAGGTGACTAGCTTCTAAGACAACTTAGATGCTACTTTTGGGATAGAAGAAATGGCCCAAAGGTCAGTTAGCTGAGACTGAAGGATCTTGATAGAATTTTTGTATAATTCCTCATACACATAGCATATTTCTTTTTAGTAAACAAAGTTATAGACTTTGATTAGTTTTGATACTGTACATATATGAATGATGTTGTAATGCTACAATGTACATTTTGTTTTATGAAATGAAATGAGGAAACGGGTTTCTAGATTTCATGATAATCATGTTTTAAATTATGATGCCATGAGATAAGTGAAAGTGATCTAGCTAGCGTATCGCTTCCATCGAGTACGTGCTCAAACGTCTGATAGATGTACAGGCATGTGTCGGATGGAAGTGGGGCGCTACAGAAGTGGCGCAACCTTATATATAAATTTAATTGGCAACTTATTATTCTTCACCTAAGTGATAAGAAAATCTCTTTATAACAAAGAGATTGCTAAGATAGATAAAAGAAAATTTAACTATTAGTTTAATGGTGGTATGTTGAAAATTATTAGAGTGGTTTAATTTATTATACAAGAAATATAGATGAATACATTGTTCTCTTGATAATAGCATGTTTGCTTAACACGACAATAAACAAGAAATTATATCTCAATGATTAGAAGAGTTGATTTTATAGTAATTATAAGTGCTATAAAATATTATATTTAGCTAAGAAAATTTTATTTGATTTTGACCTTTGGCAGTAGCAAAATGGAGAAACACCTTTCTATATTAACAATGAGTTGACAATAATCATTGGAAAGAATGTTATCTAACAAGCAAAAAAAATAAACATATAAAATCAAGTTTATACTAATAAAAAAGTTTAAAAAAGAAGGTAAAATGTTTCAATTGAGTTAGTTGTTGATATTATAATGAAAATATTGCTTAAAAGAAGATTTCTTTACTTTAATATATAGATATATTGTTTCTATGATAAATAATTACAAAAACACATGGGATTCCAGACTTTTCTAATTTTAATAGTCAGCATCCCCACAAATGTAATTAAAAGCTTGCATATGCATTTGATTTTATTAGCAAGCAATATTTTAAAGTTGAAATCAAATATATACTTCAAAAGACAAGAATCAAATTCCACACTCATTTGTTGATAGAAGAAACTTTGACATACAAATATACATGAATGAGTGTTAATTGAAATGCGGCTAAAGTCTTGATTTTTTCCTATACTAACTTAAATACAAAATTTGCAGATTTGCAGTGATGCCTTGACTCTCAATCACTCGATCCCTTGCTCTTCACCTGAAGATGGGGAGGAAGGGGTGAGCTAAAAAGCTTGTGGATAACAAGTTTATAGCGGAGAAACAAGCAAAACCATTGAAAATATCCATTTCCGTAGTAAAATGCTTTTCAACCATAAAACATGTATTTCTTAAATTCTCAAGCTTTTCAAACACATCATAAACAACATAAGACATGTATTTCTCAAATCTGCAAACTTGTCAAATCATTCATACACAACATAAGACATGTATTCATCAAACTTGTCAACAAACCATAAACAACTTAAGCACTCATAATGGTTTGGGTAGTCCATATACATGAGGGAGTTCTTGCAAAACTCTCTTGCGAAACTCCGATAAACATGAGGCAGTTCTTGCGAATCTCCGGTAAACATGAGGGAGTCCATGAAGGAACTCCATGCCACTAGCGTGCAGGTGGAAGAAGCCTTTAACATGGTCAAGATGTATGTGACATAACATAATGGACCACCTTAAACCCACACAAACATGAATTTCATAACTTGTAAACATATTGCACAAAAGGCACATTTAAAAAACATGAGTTCCATAAGCATGATATATTTCAAAACCAATTTCCATCATCATTTCATAAATCATCATCAAGATTCATGTACCAAACATATAGAAAATACTTCAATCATTCAAGAAGCAATAAATGCAACATTTATAAAGCAATTGAAAGTCATTCAAATATATTGATTAGGGAAAATTTTCATGGCTTATTAACTCAACTATAAACAAGTAACCCACCTGAATTCCTTGCTTAGAAACTTGCTTTAAAATGCCCCTCCTCTTGCTCCTCTTGCCTTACTTAATTCCCTTTAACATAGGTAAAATTTCCATAGGAATACCAATTGAGAACCTAACAAGCGTATTAACTAAAATTGATTCTAGAATACTTAAACCCATGCATTTCCTAAGCTTCATGAACCAAAACCCTTCCAAAAATGCAAAGGATTAAAATTGGGCTTACCTTATATCTTCACCAAACAAAGAGATGTTTGGCTCAAATGGAAGCTCTTCTCTTCTTCTTTCTTTTTCTCTTCTTGAACACCCTCAAAATCACTCTTAAAAGTTAAGAAAAGATGGAACATTAACCTTTCTTCTTCTTTTTCTCTCTAACGGGCGACTCTCTCTCCTTCCTTTCTCTTTTTCACGTTTTTGTCTCCTTTCCTTTATTCATGTTTTTGGTCTTCTAACTTACAAGACAACATTTTCCTCTTCCCATACCCTTAATGAGTGCTAAAAGTCCACTTCAATCTTCCTTTAATGCTTCTTGGTTTCTAAACTTAAGTGACATGCCAAAAATGTCCTCAATTCATTCTTAATGCATTAATTTCACTAACTAGTGAAATAAAATCCTACTAACATTGAAATAAATAATTAAACTCCAATAATAATTCTATTATGACCTCATAATTCATTCTAAGGCAAAAATTCAAATTCTATGCTTATTCTATAAAATATCATGCATAATTCAACGAAAAAAATTTTGGGGGCCAACATTTCTAATATAGTAAAAAAGTTTGTTTAAGTTTTTATTTTTTATTTTTTATTTTTTGCTTTAGTTTCTTCAAACTTTTAAGAAGTTAAGGAAATATATTTATACAAAAATTTAAAATGTTTAAAAGGTTACTTTTAACCATAATAATCCTTTTACGAGGAGCTCAATACATAAAATAACCGAGTAATAAATTGTTCAGCCCAAATAGAAGCTTTGAATCATCTGGTCATACCTCTCTAAGGGATAGATATCCATTAATTGAGCATTTTGATCTTATCCTCGACTAGCCAGCATTGTAACCAATTAGCATGGGATATCTATTGTGCTTGTATTCTTGTTTATACGATCCTCTTACCAACTATTATTTCATATGATGGAATCAACTATAGATCCTCTTGATTTCTTTTTGGAATCTCTAAGCCTTCCTCAGTGCTCTCAACTCCTTGTAGAGCTAGAATTAAAATCTTTTAGATCTATTTTCCTTTGGGTAAGCTTTCTCCTTGTTACTTTTATAGCATCATATTTGATATTCCCTAAAAATCTATACATAAATGGCTTTAATTTTAAATAATTACTTCCTCTTGGTTTAGAAATATTATATCTATGATTAGTAAACTTTAGATGAGGGATATTATAAGAGAAGTTACATAATCCCCTTTATATCCCTGTAATTCATTCCAATATACAAATTTTCACCAATGTTACACCACAAATGCGCTAGACATAGAATGCTAGCATCATTTCTATAATGAATTGAATAATAGGGAGAATAATTCCCTCTTCCTTAATTGCCCCTTCCCTAAATATCCTTTTATTCCTATTACGCCAAATCCTATGGAACGAACTAAATAGAACCACCTTAAATGTAATCTTGTCCCTTGTTTGCTTCTTTAGTTCCTACATAACCATTGGATTATGGCAACCTACTTCCTTAGTGCAATTGTGTTACATAGACCCAAAATTACTTCCCAAATGTTATAGGATAAGTTACACTCAAATATAGGTGCTCTACAGAATCCTCAAAGTTTCCACATAACACGTATATACCTCGAACCACCTGGTACTTTCGTACCCTTTATCCAAGGTATTGAGTTTACCTTTACTTGCTAATCACATAGTTATTAAGGCTTTATGACATGCTTATTTGAACCAAATTAACTTGAACTAAGGCACTTTGGGGTTCTACCTTAGGGTTTCTACAACTTGAATGGATTCCTATGTGTTTGGTTAGTGAACTCCTTAGAAGGGTCATTGTTCCACTAAATACAGTCTCTTTTCCCTGAGATCAACTAATATTTAAAAGGGACACCCCTTAGATAGTTAAATTCATTTTCTTTAATAAAGAAGTATGTATATTCAGAATTAAGTAATGAAAAATATGAAAATAAGAGTCTTTATTGACTCATATCTAGATGGGGATTAATTATAGTAATTTGTCCTAACCTGAGACATAAACAAAAACAAGGATAATCTTTCTACACGGGAGCTCTCTAAAAGGTCCCACTTATAAAATCAAAAGGTTATGTTGACATGAAATGGTCATATCCCTAAATCCCTAACTTATATTCATGAAATGATCAAATATGACAAATTCTTTACAAAAAAATAAAAATATTTTCACTTAAGAATAGACATATGTGTTCACGTAATAATCCACGTAAAATATCAAAAGGAGTTTTTTATGTTCAAGCAAACTTCATCAATACTATTGTGACCATTACCGGTGAACGGGGTCAATGATCTCGAGAAAGATACAAATATTTTACTATTACTCAGTTAGTTTTATGTTGTGTCTATTTTCTATTGCTTTTAATTGCCTTTATATCTTCATTTTGGTTACAAATCTTTGAGCTTTGATCCAAATTAGTGATAAATAAAATGGAAATAGTGTGAATATTGCATCAACGATAATTGGATTATTTTGTGAATTTTGCATATAGGTTGAAGGGAAAGTTATGTAATTTTTACATGAAAAGGGAAACTAAAAAATTTTTTAAAAAAAAGGAGAAAAGAAAAATGGTGACAAATGTCACGATCTAACAGTAGTGAAAAGTGTCACACCTTAAAAGTGACATGAGTAACATTAAATTAAATTAAATTAAATGTTAGTCACGACAAGTCACCACCATACGTGAAGTCACTATCGTGCATGACTAACATTTAATTTAAATGTTAGTCATAGGGGTGACTTAACTAGTCACCCTTGTGCGTGCTTGTCATGGTGCAAATTCTTTAACACTAACTTTGAGTATGACATGTGTAGGTTGACGGCATAACAACCCTACAACCTTAAACCTAGAGTTAGGCTATAAATAAAAGAGGAAGGATGCAGAAAAAGGGGGCCAAAAGCTATACACAAAACCATACAAACATGTCTTTTATTTTTCAGACACTAAAGACTCATTCGGGTGTAACAGAGAGATAGAGAGAGAAAAGAGAAACTGAGAAAGGAAACAGAGTGAGTCAGGAAGACGAGCAAAATAGGAGAGAGGTGAAACTTTGGCAGAGGGCAAAAGTGAGAGCTGGAGATGAATCCCATTCAACCTGAGTGAACATTCATCTAGGTGAGAAGCTAAAGTAGAAGGCAAGAACCAAAGTTGGAAGCTTGAGAGGGACTGGAGATCTCCACAACTCTTCATCCAATGATTTGTTTTCCTATTATATTCCTCATTTGTTGCTTTGTTTCTTTCATTTTATTGTCTGTTATTAACTAACTCATACTCTTATTATTTTAGCTGACTGTTATTTGTTTTCTTTTGATAGTCCATTTGGTTTATGTAAGGGACGATGTAACACCCCACCCTCATAGTGCATATTCCCATACGTACTGTCAGTATTCAAGAACATACTCTACAAGGGTAGTATGCTAGGAAAGTTAGTCAATCATACTCCTTGCAAATTATGTCACGCTTCATAAGCATTTTTAGAAAACAAAACTCATTTCCACCCATTTTATTCATCATTTCCAATTACAAATGTTTTAAATAATAGACTTATCATCAGAATTCCAGTAATCATTTGGGCCCATTACAAAAACAAATTGCTTCCAATTCGTAACTGTTATTATATAGCAATTTTTTTCACATACACATGGTACAAAATTTGCATAATACAATCTTTAATACAAAAATAACATAAAACGTATGCAGACGCCAACTAATTCCGATGTCAAACTCTTATCTGAATATAGTGGTTATACTCTAATTGGTCTAACTGGGTATCCCCTAAACTTGAAAGACAATATTGCAATTTTGGTGAGTTTTGCGAACTCAGTGAGCTGACCATCCTTGATGGCTCACTCAAATCACATAACACATATAGTTTACAATTCACATTCAATTTACAGATAAGTATTTACACATATAGTACATCACTTCATTTTCTCATCATATAGCATCAAATAACACTTTATTCACTTATTTCACATTTCGCATTCAGAACAGTCAAATAGTTCATTTTGATAATTTAAGACTTACATATCAATTATTTATGCAATGCTCGTGAGATTCACTTTCAATTTTTACGTTGTTATGACCAAGTGCCTATAAATGTCCCGTATCCATTATGAATACCAGGCTCATTAATAACTGTCCCTTATCTGTTGGAGATACAGGGCTCATTATACAAAATGACCCTTTGGCTCTTAATCATATTATGAGCTTTAAGCTCTTTTTTGGTGGCTAATCCAGTCACAACTACCTTTATCTTATGATGCATTCATGTAATGAAGTGTATGTATTCACATATATTCAATTAGTCATGTGTATTCAATTTTCACATTCACATTCACATGTCATCAAACGTAAGTCTGATATTCAACAATATGTTCAGAATCAGATATTTCTTGCTCATTCACATTCAATGAAACAATTAATGTGAGACCGTCTAGTTTGACTCATAGTATGCTCTAAATTAACATTTGCTTCCAAGATTCAGAAACGTCTAGATGCTGATGTTCTGTCCTGTGTACCAACATAATGTAATACGCAATATACACACATTACTAATTGCCAACCATATAAACATTCAATTGTACATATACATATTATGTGTAATGTATAATGCAATGCTTAATTTGACTATTCTAGCTTAATTCATATCTCAAGATCATTCATACTTCATAACTCATATATGTCAAATTTGAATTTAGGTTTACATCTCATTTGTGCAAGATTATTCTAAGACCATCATTCAATCATATATCTATCACATACATGCTCTTCAATCCTTTTTCTAACATTATAAGATCAGATCTTATGATACTCAATTTCTCTTTCATTCTTACTTAATACACATCATTCATCTCATTTTAAATCACATTAGCTATTTCATTTCTATAACATCTCTAATTTTCCAGATTTAAATGCTTAATGTATAAGAATCCATTCTTAAGTTATAACCTTAATTATCACCTTAAGTATATCACACATTTAACCACTTAATCCATCATCAACTAGGTTCATTTCAAGTCTCATTCAAGTCTAAATACATTATAAGAAAATACCCTAGCATTTTTTTTCTCAAACCATACATAAAAAGAGAACATCTCACGTTTAGGTCATTTCAAACCCTACCCACGATCGTGACAGAAACTCATGGGACTGGCCATAATCTTGGGGGTTATGTCAAGATCGTGACAAAACCAACATTCTACCAGGCCACAATCATGGGGTGAGGGCCATGATCGTGCCCTGCATTTTCTTCCTCATTTCTTCTACGAATTCTACACAAATACTAACATCAATTTCACTGTAAATTTTCCCACATTCATAACATTTATGCAACCTTATTAAATACTAATTCAACAGCCATATTGATTGCATTAGACTCTCAAAACTCTACTCATTTGATTCGTCATCATTCACTTAGTCTTACTATACATAAAATCCTAACTTTTTTCATAATATATCTCATTCATAATACATCAAATAATTCATTTCCATAGTTCATCATTCCTAGCTTAATTTCCCCTTCATTCACATCTCATTTCTGTCTCAATATCAATCATAAACAAATCATAATCTATGATTGATCATAACATTAAAAAAACAAAACAAAACATCAATGTACATATATACATTCATTATTAACTTTTTGCACACATTCTACTCCATTATCACCATCATTTCATTTTTAACTTATAATTTTAATTCACCTTATTTCAAGACACTACACTACTCCTTTTCTTTAGCTTTAAACTCATTTTAGTTTTCCTTATATCAATTACCAAACATTCATGTGATTATACATCAAAAACGGAATATGTAAACATCATCCCTTTTATAAATTTTCTGCATTCTTTCTACACCATCATGATGATCTTTCTATCTCAAAATCATCACTACATCAACTTATGAATCATTACTTATCATATATATGTAAAAATAAGACATCAATGTGTTCATTTCCTCACTCATGGTTTACATATATACATCACCATTTTATGCTCATTTAACCCTTAATTAACATATAAAATTTTTATTCAGCAAACTATGAAGAATAATGCTTTACACTTAATTGTTTATCTTCAAGATCTTCAAATCACACTTAACCCTAGCTTTCAAGCATCATACGATCATCATCATTCAAGGTGGAAAGGTTAGGTCTTTAGTGAAAAATGAAGAAGAAAACATGATCTTAGAGTAGAAAATGAAGGGTTAATGCAAAGCTCACATTGAAAGGTTGAGAAGAGAGTGTCGTAGATGGTGAAGAAGAATGAAGAGAATAATGAAGAAAAAGAGAAGAAGTAAGCATGTATTTACCAAGACCAAAGATGGTCCTTCAACAAGTGACACTTGTCATTTCCCACATATCATCACCTTGTGGTTTCTAATGGGTCCTCTTTAATAACCAGTCCATTTGTCTCCATTTTCTAATCTCATTGTCTCCTAATTTTCTATAACACTTGTCATTAAATCTTAATATCATTTATCAAAAATTTCCACTACCATTTGAATCTTAATTCTACTACCATTTATCAATTGTCTTACCACTTGGCATTTTTTCTAGTTCAAAAATACCCAAAATCTCATAAAATTATCAAATTTCACCAAAAATCCTAAATCAATAGTTTAATTCACCAAATTAATTTTCAAGGCAAAATATTTACTATCCATATCATAACCACATTAAAACAATCCTTTATACCCAAAAAAATGTCAAATGAGTGCATGAATAATCATCACAATGTGTACCAAAAAATCAAATTCACGTGTGTGTAGACTAATATTACATATGAGTATGAAAATGCATTTTTATAATCTTTGATTCATTATCATATATCTTGGTTTAGGATCCTTTGTCCTAACCCTTGGTATAGAAATGGGATGTTATAGAGGAGGCATCGAGAAGCTGGACTTGCTCCCTTTATTGACAACATACATCGAATAAGAGAACCTCCAAGGGACGTTGAAGACAATCTCGAGGGACCCAAACTAGAAGATCAAGAGATGGGTGAAAGGCATCTAGTGATGAAAGAGTATGCCAAATCGGTAATTGGTACTGCCACTTCATGCATTCGTCTGGCAGAGGTAGCCAGAAACTATGAGTTAAACAATATCCACTACAACATTCTTCCATCTTTCTATGGGGTTACTAATGAAGATCCTTTAAACTTCATTCAGGAATTCTATACCACTCTCTATATGTTCCTGTTGGATGGCCTAAATGAAGATCAACTCAAGATAGGGTGCTTCATATACACATTGAAGGATCAGGTCAAGGCATGGTTGGTGACACTTCCACCCAATTCATTGACTACTTGGGAATAGTTGTACAATAAGTTCATAGGAAAGTTTTATTCCTACCTAAACACTTATGAGTTATAGACAAAGATAGCTACCTTCACTTAGATGGAGGGAGCCCCATTCCATGAGGCATAGGAATGCTTCAAACTCCTGCTCATTCAGTGTCTACACCATCATTTTCTACTCCAAATGCAAAATTAATTATTTTATGGTGGATTGACACAACAATGTTAGTATATGGTGGACAATGCTGCAAGAGGAGCTGTGAGAGAGAAGACAGCTGAAGAAATATATGAGATTTTCAAAATGTTAGGGACCATTCTCAACAAAAAAGTGTCTAGGGAGAAGAGTTGGAGTTCATAAATTGAGCTCAAATCAAGAATTGGCTATGTAGTTAGCTGAGTTGATGAGGCATGTGAAGATGCTAACTACCACTACAAGAAAGAAGACGTTTAGCGACGGACATTACCGACGGAATAACCAAATATTCCGTCGGTAATAACGTTACCGACGGAATTCCCCGACA
>JAOSBN010000005.1:20438158-20457406 GCA_027563595.1 Erythroxylum suave
TTGGTAATTTTTCACCGACGTTTTGTTTATTCCGTCGGTATATTTACCGACAGTATCAGTGCCGTCGGTGTATTTCCTTATGTAAAAAAAAGCGCGAAGGTTTCGCGCATTTTTTACCGACGGTTTTTTTTTCCGTCGCTATATTCCGTAGGAAAAATTAGAGAGAAAATTCTATACCGACGGATGATATTTGCCGTCGGTATTGTATTCATTTTAGCGACGGAAACGGTAATTTCGTCGCTATTCTCCGACGGAATTGTTTCTGTCGGAATATTTCCGCCGCTATTCCTTCATTTTCTTGTAGTGTACAATGCTACGCCAAAACATTCTCATAGCAATAGGCACGACAGCCCTTCAAGCCAGGTTCAAAAAGGTAAAAAACTGGGGTATGCAACTGATTGCAATGAAGGAACAAGATTGCATAAGGTGACTATTCCTTATAGACCACTGATCCCATATCCAAGTCGCCTTAAGGAACCAAAACAAGATAAACAATTTTCTAATCTTTATAATATGTTTTCCAAAGTCGATATTAACCTGCCTTTGTTAGGTGTGATTAGAAACATTCCAGGTTATGTGAGGTTCTTCAAGGAACTAAGCACTGAGAATTGCAATTTTGAGCCAGACGAGAAGGTGATAGTTTCAGAGGTTGCAAGTGCGGTGCTATAATAGCAATTACCTCCCAAATTGAAGGATCTAGGGAGTTTTCTTGTGCAAGTATCAATGGGTAATGGTGATGAGGTTAAGCATATGCTTAACCTTGGGGCGAGTATAAACCTTATACCTCAATCTATTTATACAAAACTAGATCTAGGACAATTAAGATCGTCCAATATGTGCCTACAATTAGCTGATAGGACAATCGATTATCTGAAAGGAATAATGGAAGATGTGTTGGTCAAGGTTAGCAGATTGATTATTTCTGTAGACTTTATGGTCTTAGACATGGGGGAGGTTAAACAACAAGGGAAGAAGCACACCGTATTCTTAAGGAGGCCTTTTATGGCCACCACCAATACCTTGATTAATGTGAAGAACAAAAAGTTACGCATGATTATTTTAGGAGAAATAGTAGAATACTCAATCTTTAATGTTGAACCTATTCCTATAACTACTGTTTATGAAGAATGCTCTCATGTTGATTAGTTTAAGCAGACTTTGATTTTATGTTGCGGGAAGAAGAAGAAAAAAAGTTGAGCTTGGTGAGGGAGATTAATAAGTGTTGTCAATTGCTGGATTATGCAACTGCAGGAGATGTCAGAAAATTTTTGGATAAGAATACCTATGAAGAGAAGGCAACAGTAGAATCGATCACTTTGGATGATCCACCTTGAGTGTATTGGTTGAGGTGTCCAGCTAAAAGACATTAAAGAAGTGCTAAATAGGAGGCAACCTATATGATTTCTATTTTACCTTTCAATAATTGTTTGTTATTTCTTTTAGTGATACTCAACATAATCTATTTTCTTTGTGTGCACAGGCCTTCTTTTTAATCTCTTCTATTTGTCTTCCTCGTAGCTGTCTCCACTCCTTAATTTAAGATGCCATGATTATTGTCATGCTCCACATCATATTGATCCAGCTACCACCGCACTTTCGTATCATATTTCTCTCCCTGTTCTTTTATTGTTCATACTGCATGCAATTTAATTTCTTTTAGTCTTTAATGTTTGTCCTCATTCATGTCAATTTTTTTTCCTAGACCCTTCTTTTACTTTTTTGTATCACATTAGGAATAATGTGACATTTAAGTGTGGGGGGTAGTATTAATTGTGTATTGTGTGTGTTTTTTTCGTTTATTATTTAAAGATGCATGATCATTAAATGAACTCAATCAGGATTAGAAATGCGTAATATGAGTGAATGAGTATACTTGCATGCTTAGATTGATTAACTTGGATTTCGGTGAAAAGGATATTAGCTTGTTGTGATAGATGAATTACACTTTTCATTAGGTAAGAATTTAAGCCTTTTTAAAATATTAAACATCAATTTAGAGTATTCTTTATTGAGAGTTTTGTTTCATAATTAAGGAACTCTAGAACTTGCTTGCAAATACTAGTTGAGATCACACAACCTTATGCAAACGTCGAAATGATGAAGGCAATTAGATTTACCTTGTTAGCTTAAATGAAACCTTTTCTTTCTTTAAACCTAAAGTATAAGCCTTAACCTTGATTGTTAATCTGCTTCATTACACCTACCATAAGGGAACGTTAAGCATTTGACAAAGTATAAACATGTTTAAGGAATAAGTATGGGGGAATCATAATAAGTATGGGGGAATCATAGCTTATAGTTGGCTTTTGAGTTAAGGATAGGTATAGTTGCGGTAATTTTCTATCCTCTAAATTTTTCTTCTCTTAATTTCCCTGTTTTAAATGAATAAATAAATTAATAAAAATGAATAGGAAAGAAACAAAGGAAAGGGAAGACGATCAAAAAATGAAAGAAAAGAAGAGACGTAAAATGGGGAGGGCTAACTTTATTACGTGAAAGGAAAAAATTGAGTGTTTTATTTATCATTTTTCTGTATTACTTTGAATGCTCAATTAGCACTGTGGTTTTAAACTACAATTTTCCTTTTTCCTACCTATAACCTGGCCCCGTTATAACCAAAATAACGACCTTCAAATTGATGTTTTTGTTTAATATGAGTGGTAGAGATTGGATCAGTAAGCAAGCCTATGGTAGATACCTTATATGAAATGAACGATGAGTGACTATTTACTACCTTTGAATGCTTGAGAGGATAGAGAGTGGAGTGAGTGTCTATCACACTTATGGATGGTTATTTGAATTGAATTGTTTATTGATTTTGGCTAAATATGAGAAGAATTGCTTATTTATGAAGTATTATGAGTTTCAAGTTCTCAAGTTGTGCTTTTTGGAATGATCGTTGATATCTTTGGCTATTATTTGGAAAATTTGTTGTTTCCATTGTTTGTTATTTAATAGTCTAGTGCTCTTTATTATGCTTAAGGACAAGAATAGTTTAAGAATGAAGGAATTGTTATGTCTAGTTTCTATTGCTTTTAGTTGCCTTCACATCTTCATTTTGGTTATAAATCTTTATGTTTTGATCCAAATGTGAGATAAATAGAGTGGAAATGGTGTGACTATTGCATGAATGTTAATTGGATTATTTTGTAAATTTTGCATATATATTAAAGGAAAAGTCATGAAATTTTTGTATGAAAAGAGAAATTAAAAATGTTAAAAAAAGAGAAAAAAGAAAAATGGTGACAAGTGTCACCACCTTACAGTAGTGATAAGTCACCACTTTAAAAGTGGCATGACTAACATTTAATTTAAATGTTAGTCACGGGGGTGACCAAACCCTTGTATATTCTTTGACACTAAATTTGAGTCTGACACTTGCAAGTTAACATTGTAACAACCCTTTAACCCTAAGCGTAGAGTTAGGCTATAAATAAAAGAGGAAGGATGCACAAAAGGAGGCCCAAAGGCTATACACAAAAGCACTAGGCACATCTTTTATTTTTCAGACACTACAGACTTACTCAGGAGTACCAAAGAGATAGAGAGAGAAGAGAGAAACAGAGAAATGAAACAGAATGAATCAGCAAGAAGAGTAAAATAGCAAAGAGGTGGAACCTTGGGAGAGCCCGAAAGTGAAAGCTGGAGCTTAATCCCATTCAACCCGAGTGAACATTGGTCTAGGTGAGAAGCTAAAGTAGAAGGCAAGAACCAAAGTTGGAAGCTAGAGAGGGATGGGAGATCTCCACAACTCTTCATCCAATGATTTGTTTGCCTATTTTGTTCATCATTTGTTGCTTTGTTTCTTTCATTTTATCGTCTGTTATCAACTGACTCATACTCTTATTATTTTAGCCAATTGTTATTTGTTTTCTTTTGATAGTCCATTTGGTATTCATTATTTTATTATTACTTTAATACTTTGTTGATAGTAACATGCGATTAAAGTGTTTAATGATGATGAATGTTGTGATATCCATGATAGGCTAATCTTTTTTCTTGATAATTATTGTAGCTATTTAGTTGAATACGCATGATTGGGTTTGCATCATGTTAGTATTAAATGACGATTCAAGAGATGAAGTTTAATACAGATAAAGAAACTATGCACATTTAGGTTAAGAACTAGAAATATATTAACTTAAGTGGTAATTAGTAATCGAGTTTTCATAACTAATTCGGATAATAACTTGTTGAATATGAAAGTTAGAGTAGTTCATTATTCGACTTGATTTAGAACCCAATTATTAATTTTAGTAAGACAAAAATTCGATCATTTTCCCTTAACCATATATAGGAGATTAAATTAGTGAAATTAATTCTCAAGATTTTTTCCACTTTGATTGATCTATTTGTCTTTGGTTCCAGTTGATTTCGTTTACTTTTCAATTTAGTTTCATAATTTTTTTAAAAGCTTTCACTCAACAATCAAGATAAAATGTTTAGTAATACATTGTTTCTATTTTTATTTTTAATTCAAACTTAATTTAGGTTGACCAATTTTACTTCCGTGGGATACGACCCTAGGTTATCAACTACAACTATCTCATATACTTGCATGTAGGATAGTATAGATCTTTTAGAACCTTTTGGGCACAATAGTTTATATATATATATATATATATATATATATATAACATATTATATGACTCTCCTACTCTTATTTTTTCTCACATAATTTGGAATACTCGAATGATCAATTCGTTTCTAATTTTTTTCTATATTCATATTTCATTTCTGTACTGATATTAATTATGATAAACAAGAATGAAAATAATAAAGAATTTAAAATTAATAGCTAAAATTCGAGTAGTTTGCTAAACTCCTATGTGTATACAGTTTCTCTTATATGTTGGCTTTAGGATATCCTCAACATTTGCTCTATCTAGAGTTAAACCTTAGAAATGATAAAGACTTTTTATTTCACTCAAAGGTCCAATAATATATCAATTATCATGCTAGAATAGTGTTAAATCTTCATCATATATCTAATGAAAGAATCCCATCTTTACCCTTTCTTTGAGTTTTAGTAAATGTACTATAGACCGTGAAGAAGTCACATTTGGTTTTATACACTAGAAATTGTTCTTTTTTATTAGAAAGCATGGATCCACCTGAC
Source organism: Erythroxylum suave (assembly GCA_027563595.1). Lineage (NCBI taxonomy): Eukaryota > Viridiplantae > Streptophyta > Magnoliopsida > Malpighiales > Erythroxylaceae > Erythroxylum > Erythroxylum suave. The sequence goes on from JAOSBN010000005.1 coordinate 20,443,278, forward strand.
CTATAGAGAGGTTTAGTCTTAAAATATTATACAAATTCTTTTAGTGAACTGAATTTGGTTCCTAACCCCAGTAAGGTATAAGCCCAACCTTCCCTCCCTATTTGTCAAATAGAGTTTATACCGTTTCACTTGGCTAAGGAAGGTTGTAGATTAGTACTTGCCTAAATGAATCTTCTCAACTCCCTTTTAATGATTTTGAAATGCATTTTAGGAACCATAATTGAGTTGTCTAATTGACATATAGGATGCTCAAAATGGAGATAACTAGTTCGACTCTTCCAACTATAGATAGACTTTTATTGCACCAATTTACTATTCTCTTCTTGATCTTCTTAATTAGGGAGTAAAGTGATTAAAATATAGCCTTTTGGAAGAGATAGGTACGAAGTTTGGAGGTCTTTAATCCAATGATATATTTCGAGCAGCTAGTTTATATTTTTACATTAGTAGATATGAAGAGTTGCCTCTTTGATCATTGATGCTTAATCCAAATAGGTGTTTGAAGTGTCTCAATATTATCATCAGGGTGCTTATTAAATCTAGCTTTTCCCTTGAGAACAAGATTAGACTAATAATAAATTATAGGCTTGATATCTTCACAACCTTATACTTTTGAGTGATATCTAAATTTTGTGTAAGTTGATTTCATTTCTAACTAATCTATTCATGATATCTATACATAGTGTCTAGTTACCTAGATGAGCGTGATATGCTCTTCATTTTTCAAAACAACATAAGATACTATAGTGATACACTGCCTTACCAATTCCGCAAATTTTATAGGGATTCCAAATACATATAACATGTTCAAAACAAACTCCAAATCTATAGAGTCATATGTCATCTTAAAATCAATCTTAATAGCACAATTCTTATTAGAGTCTTTCCTACTATAGTTTTTTAGTAACTCTTACACCATCGAAATGTTATCCCCAACAGACCTTTCTTTTCTGAAAGTTCCATAAGTCTCATCGACCAATTGAGGAATAACCTCCTTCAGTCTACTAGCCAACATACTAAAGATAACTTTTTTAACCAATGTTGCAATATGACATTGTTATGAACTCACTCATTAAGCTAAGAGATTACACTTTAGGCACCAGAAATATATGTCTTGTTGATCTCTTTTAATAGCTTGCCACTACTATAAAACTTAAGAACACCTTTTGTTACTATGGTTCTGGTGAGATTCCATAATTTGTATAAAAAGTAAGGATTTGGACTATTTGTAAGCTTTGTTAGGGTTTCTATCAAAGAGAGCTTTCTCTACTGCCATCGCCAAAAATAAAAAGTTATAGTTAGAACTACTTCAATTTTCACTAGGGAACCAATTACTGATTTCAAAAATGAGATGCTTGAAGATGTCGTGACATTGAGAATTATGAATAAGCTTTCTGATGAAGTAGATCTTTGGAGGTTAGCCAATTCCCTTCTTGATCCTTTAAAGTAGTGATTTGATTGAAATTTCTCCTAGATAAAACATACTTGTGGAAGGAACTAGAGTTCTTATCACCCACCTTCATCTATAAGACTCTAGAACGTATGTTATTAGAGACCTTCAATAGCCTAAGAAAAGAATAAAAGAGCTTCTCTTTTAGCACTTAATAAGTATTGGTCATCATATAAGAGTTGTATAAGGAGTTCCAAATGGCCTCGAGTTTAGCAGTTTAGCCCTTGCTTCCTTTATGGCTACTTGAGCACTTAGAGATCTAGATCCATTTAGGAGCTTAAGTTCCTTGTTTATATTCTCTAATGCTCTCATATACATAGACTGTTTATACCCTTGCACTTAATCTCTATCCCCTTTGTATTGTTAAAATTATTATTAAAAAAAACTAGTTTTTCTTTTTTATTTTTATTATAATCTAATTTATAGAACATAAATATATATTATTTAATATTAATGACAAATAAAAATTTAATTTAATTTAAATTTTATAGTTATTTTAATTTTAATTTTCAAATAATGAAATAACTTCAATTTAATAATTACTTATAAATATAATTTAAATTTAAATTTAAATACCAAAAATATATAAATTTTAAATAAATCCAATAATTAAATAAATCTTAATTTATAAATAAAATTTTAGTTATTAACTTATTTATTTTAACAAAATATAATAATTTTAAATTAAATTAATTGAATAATTAATAACATTAATTTATATTTATTTTATCTAATATATGCTTATTATGAATAATAAAAATATAACTACATTAACATTAGAAACTAAATAGGCTTTTGTTTTTGGTTAAAAATAAAAAAAATCACAATAAAAATAAAAATAAAAAATAAAAGTAAAATCAAACTGCCTCGTTTTATTGCCAGTAACTTGTCATGGCTTTAACTTTTTATCATTGGTATGGTAACTTATGGTGCAATTTTATAGATTTTGTATGGAACCGATCAGCAATAGTCAGAAGATGCCACAAAATTATTTATATCATACCAAATTATCTTGTGAGTTATACCTATTGCATCAGTCAGTATCGTCCAATACACTAAAATATCGGGTCAAATTTGTAAATTAACAAAAAAATAAACATTAAACTTAAATTTTATGTTTAGATATTTGTAAACAATAAATATTTTAAAATAGTCATTATATTAAAATAAAATACTTTATATTAATTTAATAAATAAAATATGGAATCATTTTTCAAACAAATTTTAATCACAATTATAACATGGAAAAAATTTTAATCACTTTAAAGAAATAGTATAAATACTAGTATAAAAATAATTAATATTCGCAATTTAATTAAAACTTAATCTTCTTATAAATGCTCATCGGATGCTTTCATATTTCAAACTCTTTTAATTTTAATATTTGCGTTTAATTTATATTTTAAATTTTCTCTATTGATTTGTTAGCATATATCTATTTTAAATATATAACAAAGATATGTAAATATAGCTTAGGTACCATAGATAAATAAAATAAAAAAATAAGTGTAATTATTGATGGTCGACTCTTATTTTTAATTTTTAATTTTAATAAAGATATTTAATTATTTTTTATTTTAAATTTATTCATATTTTATAACATATGAAGTAGTTTTAGTTTTCCATTATTAAATAAATATGTTTATTTGATTATTTAATATTAGTTATTAGTAGAAGTTTGAATTGACAAATTTAATCACTTAAGTTGTTATTACTTATTAATTAAGGTTACAAAATTTTAACTATATAAAATTAAAAGATTATTTTATTATAAGCAAAAATTGAATATAATAATCCTTTTTTCTTCACATACTTTCTGGAGAAACCTTCGGCGTGGAAGACGGGTTTTGCTTTCTATCTAATTTTAATTCATAAATGTCCATGGCATGTAGTAAACGTCCAAGTTTTTGCCTTTATTTTAACATATATTAAATATCGTGAGCACTGAGCAGGCTTCCTAAGACATCCTTCTCCGCCCAGAGCGACTTTCTTATTGAACATCAAAGCCTAAGCATAGAAGTAGACAAACAAAAAGAAGAAAAGTCGCTCTACTCTCTAAAATGTTATGTCGCATCACATAGCAGTAACAGCAATCTTCATCCCAGACTGACAATGCCCAGGAAAATTGCAAATAAAGTAGTTCTGTCCCTTCACAAGCTTGATCTGGTCTTTCCCTGAAGTATAAACTCTGGCACCTTTTGGAGTCCTGCATGAAGCATAGCCACCCCTGTTTACAGATACAACGTTGTGGGCTGCCGGACTATAGTTGAACACTGCAAAAAGAAGCAACATGAATCACTAATAATAATATTTCATACATAAGACAAATGCTAGATTGGTTATAGACTTACCAAGAACATCTCCAGCCTTAAAGCGCTTTCCTCTGGGCCACCCAGAAAGATTGAAGGTCCAGCCAGCAGAACCCCCAACGGTGTAAGTTGCTGCATGAGCCATCTCGACCTGGATTGTTACAAACATGCACAGCAACATTACTGCGGCTATCATTGCACTGCCTCTTCCCATGGCCATTCTTCAATGAAAATGACGATCTTGACTTAGCTACTACCTTTGAAGTTGTGAATGATGAGAAATCCGTAAGTGAGCCTGATTTTTTGGTTGCCCGAGTGTGTGTTAAATAAGGAGCTGAATGGGCAGTTGGGTCTTTATTTCTCCACATAGTGGGTTGGTGATCGTCAGGGGCTTGGTGGGTCCGTTGCATTTGTATTTACCGTTGAATTACTCTAATGGCAGAACCGAAATGGGTTGGTACATGTCATTTAAGCGTGTAACGCGGAAAGGCCTCTGATTTTGAGGCGATGGTCAGAAATAGATGGCAGTCGTATGATAATATTAATATATATCATAAATATAATTAAGTTATAATTTATTATCTATTAGTTTTTACTTTGTATCTGTATCCGAGTTAATCATTATAACCTGGTTTCAAATTTCTAGATAAAGTCAAGGAAAGAAGGTGTAAAATCCACGTTTGACTTTATTCTAGCTAATCATTTTTTTAATCTATTTTCTTGCAATCCAAAAGTTCCAAAGTTTCTTTTTCTACCCTTTTTAAGGTCTATTTTCCCAAATTTCACATGTATCTCTTAGTTTTAGGTTTGGTATCTTATTTGTTGCACTATATTTTTCCGAGTTTTATGTATGCTTCGGATAATTATGACTTTATGAGCCATCTTATTACTGTGAGTTTTTATAGTTTGAATTATTGATTTATGGGCTCAAGAGACGTGTAGTTGTATAAAAGGAAGACTCTTTGCCAAATCATTACTAATCAGGTTACTAACCCATCAAATAGGATGATGAGATAAAAACTAAGTTCACTAGGAGGCTCAGTCATTAGGACAACAAAAATCATCAAATTTTAACTTGGTTTTGTAATATTTGTTAACATAGTATTAAACTAAAATTTCATTAATTAATATGCTAAATATATTTTAGATTCTTGTTAACGCATTATGCAATTTTAGATGATGTACATTATCATCATCATCCTCGTTGAATCAATAGCCTAATCAGATCATTCATAGTAATGTTTCAGATTTGCAAACTTTATGGAATCAATTGTCATCTAATGTTCCATTTTGGCTAGTTATATCTTCTACAAAAATTTATGATGCCCTTCATGATCGTCAACGTGTTTAACATTTACTTATGACTATTTGTACTAAGTTTGAATTAGTTAGTGTTACTCTTCACTACACGCTGCTACTTAAACTTAACACAATTATTTGAGAGGTATTTTTTGAGGAAGCTCGACTTAATAGTCTTCATACTAAGTTATCTCTCCTTTTTACCGATATGGTTCTTGTTGTTCCTACTACTTCAACCACCTCTACTTCTTCTAAGGGATTTTTCAAATTTTGCAAAAATTTTAGACATTGTATTTCTACTTATCCCAAACTTTAAGGCAAAAATAAGAATTTTGGCCAATTAATATAACCAAATTTGATAATAAGTCTCAATCCTTGAGTACTTCTACTATTGCTACTGCCACTAAAGGTTCTCCTTTTGAGGATACTTCTCCTTGTTTTCCCTTGCAAAAAAAAAATCTAGGCTATTCTTAAATAGGTATAGCCTAATTATGGTATTAATAATTCCCTTATTTTATATGTTACTTCAAGTAAATCTACTTCTTAGTTCTTTCATTATGCTTATTACAATCAAATGACCTATGAGTTAAGTTATTTACTTATATTTCCATACCCTCTCATATACCAATTGTTCACACTGCTGATAATTTTATTTTTTCCCATTCAATAATAAAAAATATTTTTAATCTCACTTATCCTTATTCGATACCTTTTATATGCTTAAGTTATCTCTCAATCTTATTTTTGTTGGTTAGTTATATGAAATTGATGTATATGTAACCTTTCTAAGTCATAGTTCTACTAGATTCACAGACAATAAAATTTTTTACAATAAGATGTAAGATTAGTTATTTGTTTGAGTTTATATCTCTCCAATTGTCATCTATAGTTATTGTTGTAATCACTTCTTCTAGTATTTTGCACTTACATCTTGGTCATGTTTCCTTTTCTAAATTATGACCTTTGATTTTCATTGGATGTATAGGGTATGTTAAATGTGATCGATATGATTGTTTTTCATATTAACTTTCAACATATCATACTTTGTTTTTTAAAATTAGCGACTACTTCTTCTACACTATTTGATCTTATTCATTATAATATTTGAGTTCTTTCTCCTAATATTGCAATGGATGGTTATCGATTTTTCTTTAATCTTTGTTGATAATTATTCTTGGCAATTTATCTTATGACGGTTTTTGGTTATTTTTAATTTTTATTCAATTTGCTAATATGATTAAAATTTAATTTTCTTGTAATATCAAAATTTTTTACACAGATGATGCTATAGAATATCAAGATGTTACCCTTGGTTATTTTTTTCCTACTCATGGTATTATTATTCAATGTTTTTATTATGGTACCTCGTAATAAAATGGTTGTAAAGAATGTAAACACAAGCACACTTTCGAAATTGTTTGATCTCTCCTTATGTCATCTTCTTGTTATAAATATTTTTGTAGTGAAGTCACTTTTATAACACTTCATACAATTAATCGTATCCATTCTCCCATCATCAATAATATTTCCCCTTATGAACAACTATATGGCCATTGTCATGATTATCACAATCTTTAAGCTTTTGACTCTGCTTGTTTATCCATCTTTAGTCATGTGAATAAAGCAAATTAAAATATTGAGTCGTATTATATTGTTTCTCAAGCTTTGGCATTAAATATAAGAGTTATAAGTGTTAGGATCCTCTTTCTCGATGTCTTCGTATCCCACTTCATATCACTTTTTGCAAACATAAAATATGTTCCTTCTTATCTACCTTTAAAGTCACTTCATTTACTTCCTTCCTTGTTGATCCTACTAGTACTTAATTTCCTTATGACTCTTTTACAAGTCTAAATTACTCAAATAGTTATGATCCACCTCCACCTACACCTAATGATCTTCTTCATATGACTCCTCAGCCTTCTTCTTCCATTGTTCAGTCTTTTTCTAGTCCCCCACTTTTTCGCCCTTCTTATGTAAGCCAACCTAATATCACTCTTTTGGATTATCATTGTTTTTTATTTTTTTGGTTTCTCTTTATGATCCTTTCATTTTTCATAAGGCTAGCACTCATCTTTATGGTAGAAAGTAATGAAAGAAGAACTTAATACACTTACTTCTCTTCATATATGGGATTTGGTTAATTTACCTATGGAAAATATGTGGTTAGATTTAAATGTGTCTATAAAATCAAGACTAAGGGTGATGGATTAGTATAATAATATAAGGCTTAACTTTTAGTTAAAGGTTTCACTTAAGAATATGGGATTAACGATAAGGAGAATTTTTCTCCTATAGCTTACATAACTAATCTTGGTAATCTCATTTCCATTATTAATATTAGATGGATGTCAATAATGCCTTATTAAATGAAGATCTCATTAAAGAGGTCTATATGCAACCTCCTCCTAGCTATAATCATCCTCTAAGTAAAGTTTTTCTTCATCAAAATTCTTTATAAAGACTTAAACAAACTATTCATGCTGGATTTACTAAATTTGGTTCCACTTTTTATTAGTTTGATTTCTAGTCCAATTCTCATGATCATGCAATATTCTATTAAAAGATAGAGCATTTTATTATTATTGTATGTTAATGATCTGATCATTACTGCTGATGATACACACGGTAGTCATAATCTTAAGAATTTTCTTAGCCGCCAACTTAAGATTAAAGATTATAGGCATTTAAACTATTTTTTGGTCTTCAGATTGCTTCTAATTCTACATGGTACTATTGATTGAATTTTTTAAATTTAGCCAATATTGTAATAACCGCAAGTGCACGGCATAGCTATAGCTAGTATCGACAAGTATGAGTTGATCTCACGAAGACAATGATTATTAGTAATTACCTTTTTCCTATTATCTAGGCTACATATTTCTTTTGGATTTTAATAAAGAAAATAAAATTGAAACAATTAAAATGAAATAGACAGCAACATTGAACATAGAAACAAGGAATCACTTAGAAAACAATCGATATCGAAAACTAGTATCCAGGTGTTGAATCCCCCTTAAAACCCTTAATTGATTTACCTTTTATTAGTAATTGTTTTACTAATTTGTTAAATCGTGAAGATTCTAATTGTGTGTTAATAGCTGACCTTGAGCCTAATAATAACAAATCCTGAGGTTTTTAGTTGAATTACTCAGGTTCAATTTTATAGGATTACTTTACCGATTTATGAATCTCTCTATTAGGTTTGACCATAATCTCAAAGATTTATGTCATCTGACACGAGCCACCTTTTGGACTGTGATGGCAATGCTAACAAAACCCATAGTAAGCCTAACTTTTCTATATTCTACTGAAATTTCGACATGACCCATTCGTTTGTCTGATTAACCATCCATATGCCTGCTTAACAGTTTTGAATGAAGTAAGGATCTCAATATGTAATTCTAACATACATTATCCACTTATAATCTGCCAATCTATGATCATTTATAACATTAACTGACATCATTCTCAATAACATAGCATATTCATACATGTATCATGTACATATGATTATGACAAACCATGGAGTAGTTATAAACATCTGCAATTAACATCATGTCAAAAAAATTACTTGTTTGATTATCTAAGCTAGTCTCAAAAGGCTTGGATTTCTCTCTCGTACAATCTGCTAATCCCCTGAAATGATAATAGTGAGAGGTGAGTCTACAACACGACTTAGTGAGATATAAACATGCTACCATGCTAGTGAGGCTAAGAAACACAAGGCTAGCTTCACAATAATGGTCTGTGGCATTCCAAAGAACAATATATGTTATCAATAAATAAACAAGTAGGAATCTCAAATGCGGCAATCATATGAATATCAATAATAAATCTTAATATAGATTGTTCTGTTCTCTTGTGTCACTAAGGTCAGTAAATCCCTTCACTTATTTAGCCATCTCTCACAGGATACTTATCCAATTAAAATTCCCTTAATACTGCACTTAGATGTCACATTTTAGAGCATTTCATAATTAGAACTCATCATCCAATTCTGACTCTAAAGTGCTCAAACAATTAACTTTCATTTCGTATTTCAATCCCGCTGGTATTCTGAACCACTTTCAATTCGGGACTTAACTCATTCGTTTGGTTCACCCTAAATTCGTAAAAAAATTCACTGATATAGTAGATACCTATATAGACAACTTCCAAGTTTTGAGTTTCTCCAAATTCACACGTTAAACAACTCAAAAAAATGTATAAGGAGGACCTACGAATCTGCCTCCCTTGGCAACTTTGAACTCCAAAACCCTAGGTTTTGGTTTAGCCCCAAATCACCATAAAAAAGAAATTTTCCTCATATGAATTTGTCATTAGACATCAAAAAATAAGAATCCATCATCAAAATCATCAAACCCATAAATTTCATCAAGTGGTTTTCATAGTTATGGCAAAAGAAAATGAGAAACCAAATTCCAATCGGTAGAATCAAGTGTCGGGATCGAGGCTTACCGTTTTGTATCGATTAATTGGCTTGATTCTCCTTCACTTTCTTGTCACAAAGCTTGAAAATTTTGAGAGGAGCTTCCATGGTGAATCTCGTAAGTGAGGGAGGAGGAGGAAGACAAGTTTTTTTTGTCTTATTTGTAGTTAGCTTATTTTACAAGCCACTTTGTTCACTATTTACAAAAATGACCCTTTTGTACTGGTTCTTTAAAAATCAGCTCGTACAATTTCCTATGACGATCGAAAAAGCGTCAAACATCATTAATTTGATCTGGTTTTAATGAAATTTGTCTCAAATACCGTTTTTTCCGGTGTACCTAGTAAATCAGATACCGGGTGTTACATTCTCCACGAATTTTATAAATTTACCTTATTGGGGAAACAATTGTGGATATCTAGTTCTCATTGATTCTTCTGTTTCCCATGTACATTCCTCAACTCTTTGATTCTGCTGGACTTTAATCATTAGAATCTCTTTATTCTGCAATTTTCTAATCTGTTTGTCCATGATGGCAACTAGAGATTCTTCATAAGAAAGATTCTCTGCTATTTCTACTTCTGGGGCTTGTAATATGTGAGAAGGATCTGGAATATACTTTCTTAACATTGATATATGGAAAACTGGATGCACGTAGCTAAGATGAGGAGGCAAAGCCAATCGATATGACACATTCCTTTCAAGGATCTCGAATGGTTCAATATATCTAGGATTCAGCTTCCCTCTCTTTCAAAATCTGACTATACCTTTCATAGGAGAGACTTTTAAGAAAACTTTATCACCTGGTTCATACTGTACGTCCCTCCTCTTGGAATCTGTACAACTCTTTTACCTAACTGAAGGCTAGTTTTAATCTTTCCTGTATCAGAGGAACTTTTGCAGATGTTTCTTGAATTAGTTCTGGTCCCTCTAACTGTTTCTCTCCTACATCTGTCTAGCATAATTTAGATCTGCACTTTTTGTCACACAATGTCACATAAGGTGCCATCCCAATGGTGGAATGATAGCTGTTGTTGTAAACAAATTCTATTAGAGGCAAACAACGTTCCCAATCTCCACCAAAGTCTAAGACACACATTCTTAACATGTCTTCAAGTGTCTGGATGGTACTCTCTGATTGCCCATCAGTCTGTGGGTGGAATGCTGTATTGAAATTGAACTGTGTACCTATGGCTTCTTGTAGTTTCTACCACAATCTAGAAGTGAACTGTGTTCCTCTATCAGATATAAGAGACATTGGTACTCCATGATACTTCACAATTCTGTCAACATATAACTGGGCTAACTAAGCTGCACTATAAGTGGTTTTGACTACTATAAAGTGGGCTGACTTGGTGAGTCTGTCGACTACAACCCAAATGGAATCATGCCCCTTAGGTGTTTTTGGCAATCCAATCACAAAATCCATGGTAATCCGCTCCCATTTCCACTCAGGTAACGACAGCTCCTGTAGTAGTCCAGTGGGCTTCTAATGTTCAAATTTGACCTGTTAACAAGTTAAATAGTTTGATATAAACTGGGCCACATCTTTCTTCATACCCGGCCACCAATGCATACCTTTAACATCATGGTAAATCTTGGTGGTTCCAGGGTGAACACTATAGGGTGTATAATGTGCCTTATGCATAATTTTTTGCCTTAACCCATTTATGTCAGGTACACATAACCTGTTACCACATTTCAACACTCTATCCACTATACTGAACTCTGTCACCTTACCATCCTGTACAGCTATTCTCAATTTGGCTAGCTCAAGATCACTATCTTGGGCAGTTTTAATCTTATTAATTAAATTGGGTTTCACCTGGAACTGAGCAAGTAACACCTGAGAATCAAATACTTCCTAGTGCAATCCCATATTAAATTACACATTTAAATCTTTAACTAGCTCTTTCTTTTGAATAGCGATATGATACAAACTCCCCATCGATTTTCTACTTAGGGCATCAGCCACTACATTGGCTTTACCCGGGTGATACAAGATCTGACAATCATAATCCTTTAGTAACTCAATCCACCGTCTTTGTCTCAGATTCAACTCTTTCTGTTGTTGAATATACTGAAGACTCTTATGATCTATATATATTTCACTCTTTTCACCATATAAATAGTGTCTCCATATTTTTAAGCCAAATATCATGGCTGCCATTTCTAGATCATAGGTAGGATAGTTTACTTCATGCTTCCTTAATTGTCTGGAAGCATAGGCAATTACCCTCCCATTCTACATCAATATGCTAACACTGGAGCTGATGTTAGACATTCGTTAAGTTTTTGGAAACTTTTCTCACAGGAATCATCCCACTCAAATCTCACTTGTTTCCGCGTTTACCTCATTAGTGGAGCAGCTATCTTGGAAAAATCTTTTATAAATCGTTTGTAATAACCGGCCATACCTAAGAAACTTGGTATTTCAGTAACATTAGTGGGTTTAAGCCAATTAGATACTGCTTCCACCTTCTGAGGATCTACTTGAATCCCTTCTTTACTAACTATATGGCCCAGGAAACAAACTCTATCGAGCCAAAACTCACACTTTGCCAACTTGGCATATAACTGATTATCTCTAAGGATTTGTAACACAATTGCCAAATGTTTTTCATGTTCTTCTTGGATCCTGGAATATACCAATATGTCATCAATGAAAACCACATCGAATTTATCCAAATGCGACTTAAAGATTCTATTCATCAAATCCATAAAGGCCGCTAGTGTATTTGTTAAACCAAAAGGAAGCACCGGGAACTCATAATGTCAGTATCTGGTTCTAAAGGTAGTTTTCGGCATATCCTCTTTTCGAATCCTCAACTGATGATACACGGATTTGAGATCAATCTTAGAGAAGTGACTTGCTCCCTGTAGTTGGTTAAATAGATCATCAATCCTAGGAAGAGGGTATTTATTCTTAATAGTTACTTTATTCAACTGTCTATAATCTATACATAACCACAGGGATCTATCTTTCTTCTTAACAAATAACATTGGTGCAACCCACGGTGAACCACTAGGTTTAATAAACCCTTTATCAAGCAAATCCTGCAACTGTACATTTAACTCTCTCAGTTCTATAGGTGTCATTCTGTATGGAGTAATTGAGATAGGGTTTGTACCAGGAAGGAGTTCTATATTAAACTCTATTTCTCTTTCTGGTAGTAATCCAGGTAAATCTTCTGGAAACACATTTGAAAAATCCCTTACTATAGGGATCTGTTGTAACTCACTAATCTCACTTCTGGTATCCCTAACATGAGCTACAAACCCCTGACATCCCTTTCTTAGAAGTCTTTGGGCCTACATAGCTGATATTCTGTTAACAGGAAGTCACCCTAATATAACACTTCTGTTTCTAGATCAGACCTAAGTATAATTCTTTTGGCATAACAGTCCATTGTAGCACGGTGATTTGATAACCAGTCCATACCCAAGATAATATCAAATTCTAATATTGCCAACTCGATCAAATTTGCCATAAATTTTCTACCCTCTAATTCCACTACACATGAGGGGTAAACATATTTCACTTCAACAGTTCCCCTAAGGGTGTAACTGTTGGAACCCCTCCCCGGTGAGGTACGGGTCTGACAACCTACGTGACATCTGAACGCGTATCCCACGAGAGAGGAATTCCTCACCACAAAAGAAAACACAAATCGGACTTATTTCATGAACTCCAAACGGATCTCAGATTATTCATCCTAAATGTTCCTTCCGAAAAATTGATCTACTTAGGGCCCATAATTAAATACAATTCCTAATCTACAATGAAATTTCATATCTCTAGGTTAAAAAGAACTAAAAGTCTCCTCAACCGGATCTCTATCGATCACAAAATTGCCAAAAAATGGGATCGTATAAATTAACGTCTTAATTGCCTTTCTTTTTCTCTATATAGAAATCCAAAGACCCCAAAATCATTTAATTTGGACCTCCATAGGTCTAATTGATGCTAAAACACAGATTAGAAATTAAACACCTATCAATTAAATTCAAAATTTTCATTTTGGAAGGACAAAGGGGCTCACGATCGCTACCTTTGTCGAGATCGCGAAGTCAAGATTTTCGCCTTGTCGCGATCGCGACTGACCGCGATCGCGAAGGGCAAAAGTCTAAGCAGTCGCGACCATGCCGGAGGCGAGATCGTGACCTGGGAATTATTCGGGTGTCACGATCGTACTCGGTCACGATCGTGATCGGGCGGTCGTGCATTGAGCACGATCGTGATATCCCGATTTAATCCTCCCAACTTTCACATAACCAAACTTTTCACACGGGTGTCCAAAAGAGACAAATTTGGTATCAATAAAAAGCTCAAAGAAAACTATACAACTTCTATTAAGGAACCAAAAACTACTTAAGCCTATAAGTAAGTCAAAAGCTATCTCAAAGTTTCTGTTAAAGATTGGAAAAATCCTATACCATACTAGAAAGTTTGAAAAATCATATCTTTTAACAAAAAAGTCTAAAATTGACAAATTTTGGCTCAATGGAAAGATAAAAATATGTTCTTCAATTTTCATGAAGGATTAAAAGGCTCATTCAAACTCTAAGGGATGTAAAAACCCTTGCAAAGTCACTGCCTATAAAGGGACCCTATGAACAGTAGCAGTACTCTTCTAAC
>JAOSBN010000005.1:20457506-20470205 GCA_027563595.1 Erythroxylum suave
TGCACTTAAGCACTAAAATCCCAAATTAATTTCTAAAAGGAAAAATTAAGCAAACTAAACCTCAATAATAAATTAAACAAGCCTAAAGTGAATCAGGGCCCAACAGTAACTATGATCAGAGGGTTTTTCATTAATTCTCTCTCTTTATCTAGCTTTTTGGCAAAACTCGGTGCTATAAATGAATGAGTGGACCCAAGTCAAATAGCACTTTAGCATTCTCGTTCTAGATAAGGACTATACCTAAATCATCATTATTTAATCATCATAATTAAAGAAAAATCATATTTTTTGTCATAATAGAGCATGGACATTTTATTCATAATGCACTTTAATTCAATATCAACAGGTTTGTATAGGATTACCTGTTACAGTTATATTAGAGGCCTATGCTTCTTGGGGATTTACAGCAAACAATCTCCCCTGATCTCTACTTGTTGGGGCTAGTGCTGGTATCTACCTCGTATTCTAGGTGGGAGCTTGGCCTTGAGGTCTACCTCTACCAGCTGGGCCTCTATTAACAGGTCTGTCTATCTACACAATAGTCTGTGAAACTGCGGGTGGAGCTACTTGATTTTCTTGCATTGGGCAGTCTTTAATGAAATGCCCTTATTGTCCGCACCTATAACAACCTCTAAACCTGAGTCTACAGGGTCCTTGATGATTTTTCCCACAGACATTACAAGCAATTCTAACCTGGGGCTGTTCTAAAGGTTGCTGTGATCTATTCTTAGCTGGGTTCTGTGTACCACTAGGTTCTGAAAATACTGACGCACCTAGGTTTCTACCTTTGCCTTGACCCCCTCTCTGTTGTTCTGGAGGAGCAGACTGTATTGTTTGTTCTGTTTGTCTCATCTGAGAGCTATCTCTTTCTTTACGGCCTTTACCTTTTCTTCTCCATTCTCTTTCTGCTCTCCCCTCTTTAAACATTACTTCTAATTGTTGATTCATATCAATCAACCTCGACAAATTGGGGAAGTCAATAGCTGCAACAGCACCATACAAGGAAGGTATGAGTCCTAACTTGTATCTTTCCATTTTTGCTGCTTTAGTAGGTACAAAGCAAATTTGCATAAGCGTAGAAATTCACTTGCATAATCATCCGCGCTCACACCAAAGCTTTTTCTGAGCCTTTCAAATTGCAAGGCTCGATTCTGTCTTTCATATGGAGAAATAAACTCATCGATTAATGCTTGTTTAAAGAATTCCCAGGTCGGAGGATTCCCACCATATAATTGATCCTCTATATTCCTCTGAAACCATTCCCAGGCATTCTTTATCAATTGAACCCCCACTAATTCTATGATCCATGCATCAGAGCAAGTCAATCTCCAGACCATTTTCTTAGTATGACTTATAAACTCTCAGGGATCCTCATGTCTCTCACCATCAAACTCAAGGGTTTGTAATTTCAAGAAATCATTGATACTTATCCCTTCATCATCTAAAGCTCGCCTAGGTAATCCTCTAGGCATTTGCACCGACTGTGGTGGTGCAGGAGCAACTTCAGGTACACCTTGAGTTCTTTCTCTATCTCTTTCTCTAAGTATTCTTACTTCTTCTCTCAATTCTAGAACCTCCTGCCTTTCTCTTAAGGCTCGGTTCTCAACTTCTAAGGCTTCTATTCTTTGTTGTAAAGTTCTAACATCTTCCCCTTGAGTAGCTGGGGGTTCAGGTTCAATTTCTGTCTCTGATCTCCTCCTAACCCTGGGTGGAGATCTTTCTTCTTGTTATTCTTGCTATACAGATTCTACATTAGGTACAACAGTCAGAATTTCCCTCTTTCTAGGACGACCTCATCCTCGTTGAGGAGGTGGTCTTCTTCTAGGAGGCATCTCTATTATGGAGAAAGTTAAAATCATTTAGATATCAAAATAACATGCTATTGACATGATGCAGATCCTATACTCTATGGTGTCATGCTTATGCAAGAATATCATATGCATATATCATATCATATACATATTTACATATTATTCTCATTCACTATGCCTTTTCAACATTCTCTTCTTCTTTATTTTACTGGGTTGTTTAGGAGTGAGAAGGCATTTTAAAATACCTTTGATGTGATTGGGGTTCTTTGTATAGTTAGTAGCCTATCCATTCTACTCCTTATTCCCGCACACATCCTTATCTTTTTCTTTCTTATTTTTGGTAACTAGTATACTGTTCTTTAATACTTTCTATACATCATATAGTTCACAAGATCCTTACTCTTATGAAACCTTTGGCTCTGATACCATCTGACACGACCCGCCTTTTGGACCATGTTGGCACTAGGGGATGGGTAGGCTTAATGCCACCAAAACCCGAAGTATGCCTAACTTTTCTATATTCTACTGAAATTTCGATGTGACCCATTCATTTGTCTGATTAATCATCCGTCTACCTGCTTAACAGTTTTGAATGAAGTACGGGTCTCAATCTGTAATTCTAACATACATTATCCACTTATAATCTGCCAATCTATGATCATTCATAACATCAACTAACATCATTCTCAATAAGATAGCATATTCATACATGTATCATGTACATATGATTATGACAAACCATGGAGCAGCTATAAGCATCTACAATTAACATCATGTCAAAAAAATTACTTGTCTGATTATCCAAGCTAGTCTCAAAAGGTTTGGATTTCTCCCTCGTATGATCTGCTAATCTCCTGAAATGATAATAGTGAGAGGTGAGTCTACAACACGACTCAGTCAGATATAAACATGCTACCATACTTATGAGGCTAGGAAACACAAGGCTAGCTTCACAAGGATGGTCTATGGCATTCCAAACAACAATATATGGTATCAATAAATAAACAGGTAGGAATCTCAAATGCGGCAATCACATGAATACCAATAATAAGTCTTAATATAGATTGTTCGGTTATAAAAATGAATCTGGTTTCTGAATTCTTTTATGAGTTCTGGTTCTTTTCTGCATTTTAGGTTCTTTTTATGAGTTTTGGGTTCTTTTTTTGATAGAGTTCTAGGATTTCTAATTCTTAGCTTTCTCATTTCTGAGTTTTGATTTTCTGAATTTCTTAGGAAGAGACAGAGGCATGTTAGTACGGTATATCTCCCCTTTTCTAATTCTAAACAAGGTTGGCCTAACCTTGCCCCTGGAGGCCTTCCCTCTCAAAGTAGGACTCGATTATGACCCATCACGGCGGGTTACCTATGTGCACATAGTCTAATAATATACCCCATCAGCTGGGTATCTTAGTAACTCATCAATCATGGCTAAAAAAATACATGATTCATCAAGGAATTGCAATCAGTAGGTTCAATAGAACAAGGGAGCCAGAAGATGCAAAGAATATGAATATCATCTGGCCAAACTGGCATACAACATGCTAGGCTCAATCACAAGGAGTCATATAGATTCAAGAACAATTCAACAAGCCGCAAGATAAAAAGGATTACTACACAAGTATAGTAGCCTAATTATACTCACCTTAACTATCTCAAGGGTTCTTATCTCTTTTCTAATCTTCTTGAACTTGAAAGGTAATAGGTATGACTTCTAGTTCTATTCCTCGTCTGCTTTCACAAGCTATTGGGTAGCATGCATAAAAATTACTTATACCCGTATTAGTCATTTTTTTATAAATCTCATTTCTTAACAAATAACATTATAAGTTATATATTCTTCTATAATGGTCAAAATGGTTTCAATTCAAATTTTCCTTTGAAATTAGGAGTCTTGGACTTCATTATGTCCAAATTAACCTATTTGATTTAACTGATTCATTTGTGCAGATCTCATTCACAAAGGTATAGCTTTTTCTACATTGGTCCAATGTTTCTCAAACTTTCCATACCTCTAGTTAACACATAAATTCACATCTTTCCTTTTATGACCATTTTCTAATTCAGTCATTAAGGCTTCCAAATATCTCATTTACAGTCAGCCTTAATATTTTGGCATGAGTTGGCCCTTCCTGTCTCAAATCATTATAACTTATTCATTGCTCATCTAATTGAGGTGATTCAAATCTCAGTTTTCAATAGACTCATATGGCTATCACATATCCAAATACGGCTCAAAAATGATGAAATTTGTATTTATCGCGATTTTTATAAAGTTGTCCTGTTTCTGTTCTCTTCTGTGTCACTAAGGTCAGTAACACCCTTCACTTATTTAGCCATCTCTCATAGGATACTTATCCAATTAAAATTCCCTTTATACAGCACTTAAATGAAACATTTTAGAGCATTTCATAATAAGAACTCATCATCCAATTCTAACTCTAAAGTGCTCAAACAATTAACTTTCATTTCGTATTTCAATCCCGCTGGTATTTTGAACCAGTTTCAATTCGGGACTTATCTCATTCGTTTGGCTCACCCTAAATTTGTAAAAAAATTCACGGATACAGTAGACACCTGTATAGACAACTTCCAAGTTTTGAGTTTCTCCAAATTCACACGTTAAACAGCTCAAAAAATGTATAAGGAGGACCTACGAATCTGCCTCCCTTGGCAACTTTGAACTCCAAAACCCTAGGTTTTGGTTTAGCCCCAAATCACCATAAAAAAGAAATTTTCCTCATATGAATTTGTCATTAGACATCAAAAAATAAGAATCCATCATCAAAATCATCAAACCCATAAATTTCATCAAGTGGTTTTCATAGTAGAATCAAGTGTCAGGTTCAAGGCTTACCGTTTTGTATCGATTAATTGGCTTGATTCTCCTTCACTTTCTTGTCACAAAGCTTGAAATTTTTGAGAGGAGCTTCCATGATGAATCTCGTAAGTAAGGGAGGAGGAGGAAGACAAGTTTTTTTTATCTTATTTGTAGTTAGCTTCTTTTATAAGCCACTTTGTTCACTATTTACAAAAATGCCCCTCTTGTATTGGTTCTTTAAAAATCAGCTCGTACAATTTCCTGTGACGACCGAAAAAGTATCAAACATCATTAATTTGATCTGGTTTTAATGACATTAGTCTCAAATACCGTTTTCTTTTTTTAATGCACCGAGTAAATCAGATATCGAATGTTACATCATCCTATCTCTAGGGTTGCAATCAACCTCTTTCAATTACTGTAGATCTATGCAAACCTAGGAGTTCTCAATCTCTATGTATGAAATTAGATTATGATCTAATATTCTAGGGTATATTAGAATATATAGTAAACACGTAATCGAATCATAATAGAACAATCAAACTAATTGCATTAATAAAAGAGTCAAATCAAATCGAAGTATTAATATAGTATTCGTCTTACCTAAATACTTACAAGATGTTTAGTTACACATTATTGAACACAAAATCAAACATACATAGAAAGAAAAACAAATTGAAAACATTGAGTTCATAATTCTAAATCTCTCTGGTTTTCTACTATCGAGTATTCTTACGATGTAGAAGTTTGATCTTGTATTCGGATGGATCTTTCATAAATTCTTTGTGTTCTCCTCGTCTTTGGATCAAAATCACCCTTTGAATTATGTCTTCTCTCCCTATTAGTCTCTGTTCATGTTGTTTTATGGCAAAATTCAAGGTTATGGGAGATGTACGGGCTAATGCACGGTCATGCATCAAACTGTGCATACCCAAAATCTCCAGAATTCGCAAATCTGCATAGTGTGAGAGTATTGCACAAGCTAATGCACAGCCATGCATCCGTTATGTTTCAACTTCTCATTTTATGTCACGGTTTCATCTTAATTCTTCTCATTTAAGTTCATAGAGGCAATTGTAATTAGATATGTTAAAATGAAATTAATGGGACCTATGATATGATACTAATTGTTGTTTTAAAACACATCTAAAAGGGTTGTAACAAATGTTACAAAGACTAAAAAAGCTTATTTAAAACAATTTATCGGGCACTTGATGATTTTATTTATGGATGTCTCGTAGGCTGATATAAGATGAGAAGAAACTTCAATTTAATAAATTCAGTTCAAAACAAAATCAATTACAAATAATGATTTGTAGGATAAGTGATATGACATTCGACTTTTAGTACTTAGCAAATTAAAAGCCTGTATTCATTATCCAAGTTTCTTCGAATATTAGGTTTACTTTGCAACCTCTTACCAGGGTGAATAGAAACCAATACAAGTGTCACTCATTTTTTATTACACAACAAGGTCCTTAAGAAAATTTGTCTCTAAAAAATAAAAAAACAGACTTACATATAAAACACCCTAGACTCAACACTTTCTTTCAAGAACTAAGTTATCAAACATAACACAAGTATTGTCGCAAGATCTTTCACTTTCATAAACTTAAATGCCGGAGAGCCTATGCATCCTTATCAATTGCGCTTCTTATTCTTCCTTTTCACCAAGACGTGTTATTTACACCCTTGAGACCCAGTATAGTATTGCTAGCAATCGTTAGAACTTCATAAGGAATGATTTTGGTGTGTAAATTTTTGGAAGGCAGCCAACTGCCAATTTGCAAATCGATAATGACCCACCTGACCCATTCTAAAGACACATTTTAAGGTTAACCTCAATTTGGCAGGTAACTGTAGTTTTGGGATTATTTGGCTCCGCAGAAGAAAAAAATTGAATACAAACACTTTTTAGGTATATTCAAGTTACTTTGCTTTAGACTCATAAAATTCTCACTGCGGTGGACAACAACTCATTATGATATCAAAGGTCAAGATTCAAAACTTTGATCACTTTTTAATATTTTGCTATGGTTGGACTGTTTTGATTTACTTCTTTTGGCCAAGATATGCCCTAATGACCTTGTATATTATCTTTTTTGAATTAATACTATTTTACCGTTCATCTAAAAAAAATTTCAAGATTCAATTGAGCCTCTAGATATTGGAAGCAAAAATAAAGAGTGTGTTGTAAGAAAACTTGTAATATAGCATTTTTCAACTCAAATTTACACAAATAGACGAGTTATTATGAGAATAAAAGTGATATAGCTTTTTCAACTCAAATTTACATAAACAAATCAGTTATTATAAGAATTAAAGTGAAACCAAGTGCAATACCACAGAATACGTAAAGTAGGAACCGATTGGTGCTACAAAAGTATGGATAAAAGAGACTAATATATTATAGTGATGTTGGGTATTAGTGCAATGATACACTCCTAGGATCGATTAATAATTTATAACCACATCTAATAATGGGAAAGGCAATCAAAATAATAGTTAAACAAAACACCAAATAAATATTATATTAATATAGGAAGCAAACTACAACAAATACTAAGCTACAGAAGCACCACAGAAAACTTGCCTTAACACTTTACAAATGATTCAAGCCTATTTATACTAACTATAGGTCGGTTATCATGCACAAATATCTATGAATGATTGATTAACTTAATAATTAATTAATATGAACTTTCTGAAGAAAGAATAAGTCGGTGGAAGTTTTGTGGCCAAATTAAGCTTCATGTTGTTTTTAGACAAGTCCTTGAGGAATTAAGTCGGTGGAAATTATCTTCAACACTCCCCCTCAACAACTAATTCCTTTTTCCTTATCATCCCCACCTGTTAACGAAATTCTTCAAATTTATTGGCGTTCAGACTCTTTGTAAAAATATCAGCTGGTTGATCTTCCGTCTTGATATATTTCATTTCAATCTCTCCTTGTAGAACCTTCTCCCTGATAAAGTGATAGTGAACCTCTACGTGTTTGTTCTCGCATGAAACACCAGATTCTCGGCCAATTGTATAGCTGAATGACTATCACAATTTAACGGAATTGGATAGTCTATCGGTTGATGTAGATCCTCCATAAGTTGTGATAGCCAAGCACTTTCCTAAGCTACTGCTGCTGCTGCCCGATACTCAGCTTCTATTGTGGAAAGTGACACTGTAGGTTATCTCTTACTGCATCAAGAGATTACTCCTGAACCAAGGCTAAATGCATAGTCTGTTGTCGAGCGCCGAGTGTTATGATCTCCTGCATAATCAGCGTCGCAATATCCATCCAACTGAGCATTTCCACCTTTCTTGTATAAGATCCTATAATCGATCATACTCTTGACATATCTCAATATTCTTCGAATTGCTTCCAAGTAAGGCTTCTTGGGCTTCTGCATAAATCGGCTAACTACTCCAACTGTAAAAGAAATATTTGGCCGTGTCATAGTGAGATAGATTAGACTTCCCACTAATTGTCTATACATAGTAGCATCTTCCAGATCATTCCCTTCATGAGCACACAGCTTGACGTCAGCATCCATCGGAGTAGATATAGGCTTACATTCCATCATTCCGAACTTTTTCAACAGGTCTCTTGCATACTTTTGTTATCCGAGGAACAAACCTTCCTTTGTTTCTTCTATCTCCAATCTAAGAAAATGCTTAAGCTTTCCTAGCTCTTTCATCTTAAGACAAGTAGCCAAGTTCTCTTCAATGAGTTCAATCTCCTTAATGTTGTTGCCAGTGACTATTAAATCATCAACATATACTAGCACTATAGCTAGTCTTCCTTCCTGATTCTTTACAAACAAACTGGAGTTTGCTGGTGCCATAACATATCCATTCTTGACAAGAAATTCCGCAATCTTGCCATACCATGCCCTCGGTGCTTGTTTTAGACCATAGAGAGCTTTCCTTAGCTTGTACACGTAGTTAGGATTCTCACGACTTCTGAACCCTGGTGGTTGTTCCATGTAAATTTCTCGATCAACTTCACTATGTAAGAATGCATTCTTCACATCCATCTACCACAGAGGCCACGACTTACTAGCTGTTAAAGCTAGTAATACACGTACAGTAGTGATCTTGGCAACTGGGCTAAATGTCTCATCATAGTCCAAACCATATTGCTGAGAGAATCCATGAGCGACCAATCTTGCTTTGTATAGCTCAATTGATCAATCTGGGCGAGTCTTGATTTTGTAGACCCATTTATAAGAGATGGGTTTCACATCTCTTAGTTTTGGCACTAACTCCCATGTCTGATTTTGTTCCAAAGCAGCAATTTCTTCTTCCATCACAGTAGTCCACTCTATCTTCTTTGATGCTTCTTCATAAGTTGTTGGCTCCTTTATCTCTGCTATAGCAGCATTTGCCTACTTTGGATTAGGCCTTCTTTCTCGACTCGATCGCCGAAGTGGAGGGTAATCTAGATCTTGTTCTTCTTGACTTGGCTGCTGTTGTTCATATGCACCTATCTTCCATGGGCTCTTCGATTTCTCTTGAACTCTGGACGACTCTGCTTGAAATTTCTTTGGTATCAACTCGCCGTCTCCTATCTTCTTTTCACCTTTTTCTTGAATTTCTTTAGAGTCTCGTAGCAAAGTTGCTTGAGGTGACCACCAAGACGACGCCTCATCAAAGACCACATTTCATGAAACATGGCACTTGTTAGTTGTAGGATCACAACATCTCCAGCCTTTTCTTTGCTTGTTATAACCAACAAATATGCAGCGAAGTGCCTTTTTGTCGAACTTGCTCCAAAGTTCATTCAGAATAAAGACATAACACTCACATCCAAAGACGCGAAAATGACTTACAGTTGGTTTGATGTTCCACAGTTTCTAGAATGGGGATGTAAACTCTAGTCTTGCTTGAGGTAGTCTATTAGTGACGTACACCACTGTCTTCATACACTTTTCCCAAAATCTAGCTGGCACATTCTTTGCATGCAGCAAACTCCTGCAAATCTCCACCAGGTGTCGATTCTTTCTCTCAGCAACTCCATTCTGCTGCGGTGTTCTTGGACATGTGAATTGCCTTCGAATGCCTTGCTCTTGGCAATATTGAGTGAATTCGTCAGACATGTACCCTCCACCATTGTCAGTTCGAAGGCATCTAATTCTCTTTCCAACTTCTTTTTCAACTTTCTCCTTGAAAGCTTTGAATTTTTCAAAAGCTTCTGGCTTCTCTGCCATGAAATCTACCCAAACATATCTTGAGTAGTCATCAATGAAGGTAATCATGTACCTCATATTATTGTTCGTGGGTTGCTTGATCCGTCCAAGGACATCTGAATGTATTAACTCCAATGGCACCTTGGCTCTATATTTTGACTCCTCATAGGGAAGTTGGTGAGCTTTCCCATACTGGCATCCTGCACATATAGTGTCTTCGCGGGATTCCAACTGCAGAAGACCTTTGTATGGACTTCTTCATCATCACATTAAGCTTGTGATAACTGACATGTCTCAGACGAGCATGCCACAAATCAATTGTCTCATTTTTGCTTGTCCTGTCAACATAGGTTTCCTAAGCTTACATTATGTAGATTGATTCTACTCGACGTCCGTTCATGACTGGATCTCCGATTAATTTAAGGTTACAATAAACCTTAACATCATCAAGCCTAAACACCACATAATTACCCCCAGTTGCTATTTGTGATATAGATAGCAAGTTCTTCTTCATCCTAGGCACATGGTAAACCTTTTGCAACTCCATTTCCTCCATACTGCAACGAGGAACAATGGTTGTCTTGCCAATGTGAGCTATCGGCAATCTCGTGTTGTTTGCTGTGACTACAACACGACCTCCATTATAATCAGATGCATCTGATAATTTCTCTCTATCTCCTGTCATGTGGTTAGAACATCCGGAATCAACTATCCAGTCATCATTATAGTTGATTCTATTACTTAAGAAAATTAACGACGGCTCCTACTCGGGTTCTCTTATCTACTTCTCTGTTGACTTTTGTGGCGAATATTCTTCCTCTTGAACAAAGGAACTGTTAATATCCCATTCCTCTTCACTTTGTTGCTCGTTCTGGGTCAATGCTACGTTTCCTTCTACTCGTTTGCTTCGACATTCTCGGGCAAAATGTCCTCTTTCGTTGCATTTATAACAACGATCACTTTGTCACCGGTCATCTTTCCGTTGACCTGGCCTTGCTCCCCCTTGCTATGATGGTCTCCACTTTTTCTTTCTCCATCCTTGTTGATTGCTCCTTATATTTCTACCATCAACTCTCGCAACGTTTTGAAATCCTATCTTTTTAGCGAAGAGAGCTTCCTCATCATCCTTCAAAGCTACTTTAGACATTTTGTTGTCCAAAGTCTCTTCATTGGACAAGATATTCTCTAACTTGTCTAAGGTTGGTTGTGTAGCCCGACCACGAGTAGCAGTCACAAGACCCTTAAATTCAGGTCTTAGACCATGTATAATGATCCTCCTCATCCTTGTCTCATTGATCTCGTTGTTTGAATCTAATTTCGAAATTTCCTCACATAAAGATTTCACTTTAGAAAAGTATTGACTTATAGTGAGGTTCTGTTGAGAGATTGAGAAAAACTCGTTTTCAAGTTGTTGCAGTTTCGCCTCGTTCTTCTTGGCGAAAGCAGTCTTGAGGGTGTCCCATGCTTCTTTTGGTGTTTTAGCTGACTTGATCCGTTGCATCTGCTCATCTTCTACTGCAACCGTCAGCACATACATCGCCTTCCCGCATTTTATCTCCCACCCTTTCAGAGCTTTCACGTCCCCAACTAGTGGTGTAGTGTTTTCTCCTTCGATGATATCCCATAAGTCTTGACCTATGAGATAACATCTCATATAGGTGCTCCAATTCTCGTAATTGTTGCTATTTAGCTTCTCGATGCTATTAGCAATCCCAGAAAAATCTGCCATAAGTTACTGGTGTTCCTGACACTAACCGATGCAGGATAGTCCCTGACCAATCATGATCACAATCCCTAATTGTGAATCTTGCTTCAACAACAGTCCCCGACTGTTAACTTTGATAGAGTAACATTGTACCATACACCTGTAAAAGAACACCACAAAATACCACGGCTACAACAACTACCACCACAACCAAGTTCTAGTACCAATTGTTGGGTATCAGTGACAAATGATACGCACCCAGGATCAATAGGCAAATAATAACACAAGTAATAATATTGCGGGAAGCAAATAAAATACTTCACAATTAAACAACAACAAACACCAAAATGGGAAGCAAATTTACACAAATCAACTAACGAGGGCTAAGGAAAAGAAGACTTGCCCCTTTTTTACAAATGCAAGTCCATATGCCTATTTATACTATACAAATGTCAGTTATCATGCACAAAATATCTATGCATGATTGATTAACTTAATAATTAATTAATATGAATTTTCTGGAGAAAGAATAAGTTGGGGGAAGTTTTGTGGCCAAATTAAGCTTCATTGTTGTTTCTAGATAAGTCCTCGAGAAATTAAGTCGGTGGTAATTATCTTCAACAATTCTATCATCGGATTGATCATGAGAAGAACCTATTTTATCTTATCAATTTCAGATCAAGGTGACAAGGAAACCAAGAAGGACAAATCAGCTGAAAACGAAATCAAACATGGAAATCCTGTTAAAACTTTACTAGGTTTAGCATATGCAAGCTCCGATGATGATGACGATGACTGAGGCATTGTAATTTTTATAATTACACACTGAAACAATTTTGTAGCAAAGCATGTCAGAAGGGAAGAGCTGCGTACACGACAAAGCCAAACAGGCAGACACTCTTGAACGCGACGTTTAGTCTCAAGTGGACCACTTTTATTTTTAAAAATCCACACCATATATGTGTGAGTGTAGGCATGTCAATTTTGGCCCGACCCGGCCCATGGGCCGGTCAATAGGTTTTGGCCTGGGTTGACCGGCCCATAGGCCGGGCCACGGGCCAAATATGTTTGGCCCGCAGGTAACTTATTAACTTTTCATATAAAATTCTAATTAATTGAATTAAATATCTTAATTAATCATACCATTACATAATACATACATCTTAATAACTTTATTATATC
>JAOSBN010000005.1:20473241-20496872 GCA_027563595.1 Erythroxylum suave
ATCAGTAGAAGTGCACTAACATGATCAGAGCCAGAGAGATTATGGAGGGACTCAGTATTGAACATCCGAATCATACTGTGGAAGTGCACTGACATGATCAGAGCCAAAGAGATTATGGAGGGATTCAGTATTGAACATCTGAATCATACTCCTGGAACTATGGAGCAGACATAACTTAATGAAATAAACAGGATACAAATCATAGGAAAAAATTGAAATAATACATAAGAAGCATGCCTTTAGTACAAAGGGACTACTTCTATTCAGGATATTAAGTACTTCATGCATGCACCAAATGGTTATTACTCAGACAACCAGCTAATGAATGTGCCGAACGGTTCAGCCATCTACGTACAGAAAGAAAGAAATGAATTCTAGAGGTAATGGATCAAGTCTTGGGCTGTATTGGATCACAAGTCTCGAGCAACATTTTTGGCTCCTACCAATCGACAACAAATACAGGGTCTGTATGCAACGTTCCATCTATATAATATGTTCACCAATACACTAACTTGAGTAAACAGACTTTTGTAAGACAAAACCAATCTCGTGTTGTCAGGATTTCCAATATCAAGCAAAGTAAAATAACATTAAATGTTGGGTCAATTCATAAGAAAAGAAAAGTTTTACTTAGGGCCTAAACTTGAATTTGCATAGATAGAAACAATAATATCTTGTTACTTGCCTCCTCCAAGATGCTCGCTAACTTAAAATGCAAAAGATACAATGTGATAAGTCTGTCGTCTAACATATCAAATTATAAGTATATAACACTTCCAAGTTCTCTAAATTATCTATTCGATTTTCCATAATCAGTAGCTATTCAATTTGGAGAATTAAACTGATAAAGTGACTTTTCAAAATCGTATGTACTCATCATATGACATCTCGTTTCATGGCAGTGATGGATAACGGTTGACTATATGCCACTAATGAGAAATTTCTTTTAACGCTCTCGTATTTAAAAAATAAAAATGAACTTGTTATCCATAATTAGAAATTAGAAAAAAAATAATTAGCATTTTAGTTATACTATCAAAACTAACCAGATTTCAGACCTTCTGTAACCCCATGTGTAAGGGAACTTCTACTCTACTTTTGAACACTTTAAGACATGAATTTTCAATTTGTATTAAAAGGAGCCCGCCATTAACTTGGGTTAATTACCTCTATTAAGTTTGCATTGATTTTTTTTTAGAAGTTCCTCTTTTCTATATAATTTGTCAAAATTAAAAAAAAACTCAGAACTAACTTGAAGATAAACATCAGCCCTATAACTTAATCAAATTTACCAATAACTAAATTGACCATTCAAGTCAAGGAATTACCTCAAGACGTATTCTTTCAGAAATTTCCAGAGCACGTGATTTGACTTCAGGTGATAATGCATTATTTATGGCTTTTGATAGCATATTTGCAGCTACCCTAGCACTCATTTCACTACATTTATCTGGAACCAAATGAATTCTTTTCAGTGGCTCAGGGGCAACTCCTAGCCAATGCATTTTCTCTGCCCAATAGAATTGGTCCATTATAAAGGGGCAAAGGACCTGTCATCCACGATTTAAAGAGAGACATGGATGCAAGATAAGAATGCCAACACTATAGAAGGCACGACAGAAGAAATATTAATATTTATTTTACACCCTTGTTGCAAGATTAACTTCCAGAGGTAGAACAAGTGTGCCAGAACTTATCCACGCAAGTAACATGTGCATGCAAAGCAGTAAAGGATACCAGTTCACAGAATAAAACTCATATTGTTTATGTTCATGCTAGTATGTGAAAATGTTGGTGGCATTGTGCATGTGAGTTTGTGATCATGCAAGTGTGTCTTCCTTTAGCTCACATCGCAGTGTTGGCAAGGATGAGTCAAGTGGACAAGCACTTCCTTACCACCACAGGGATTTGGTTGTAATTACTTGGTGTGATTTTAATGTCATGAAAACTCCCTGACAGCTCTAACAAGCGCATCTAAAATTGATTTTTGAAAGGTTGAAAGCAAAGGCAGCCTTAGTATGCTTTCCTGGTTTTAAGAGAACATGTATTTAGTTTCCCCACTACCCCAAATATTATCATTGAGGATAAATCCAAGAATTATTATCATGACATCTTCAAGCTTCCAGTATATACAACTTTCGTAGGAACATTTGACTCTGGAGTTGTTTCAGATGGCCTATGAATTCCTTCTTAAGAGGATCACCAACATCTTATTATGCACGTCAACTAACTGAGATTAGGTCTGCTTAGGGGCTATCATTTTATGCAATGTGAAACACACTACACGGAAATTTCTTTCAGATGGGAAAGAATGATGCACTACTGCTAGTAAAGAACTTAATATGCACGTTTAGGAATCTCTTAAGTCTTATTAATACTATTATTGTTTGATCTACTATTACATTATCCTTTCATTAGAGATTTAGATTTTCTAGAGCTTTTCTATAACTATTTGACGTAATTTTCTTATATTTGGTTATATGCTTTCAAGATTTGCATTTAAACAATTGAGTTTCCCTCTGAATCCCTAACTTGTACCCTTTGCTCTCTCACCCATATCTTTCTGTCCTTATCTTTTCTCTCCATTTCCATTGCTCTTGCATATGAATTACTGTTCTGAATCAAGAATCATCTACTTTATATTTTAACATGATACTAGACATATCAGGGCCAGCGATGAGATGTAAAGCAATGACATGATTTTCTTCCTTTTGTGTTCAATTCTAGGGGAGTGGGAAGAAACAAACAGAGAACCAGGATCCATCATTTGGCCACAATTTGGATTTAACCCAACAAAGAAAAATGTTGGTATACACTGCTGCGTATCCTATCCTGACATTTTTTAGCTGCTATTTTTTGTCCATTTGGCATTATCAAGACCAAAGCAAGACTGAGGATAATTTAATGCAAGAACAATCAATAAATTTTGATAAGAGAAACTAATAACCTAGTACAAAAGAGAATAAAAGAAGTGCAAGGTAAACAAACAAAGGATTTAAATTTTGCTCTGACCTGAGGAACTCCAGCATACAGTGCTGCTGCAGTTGATCCACTGGTTTAGGAATGGAAGTAATCAGCTATACTGTATGCAGCAAACTCTATTATAATCAAATTGAGAAAAACAATCTCACCTTCCACCATGATGAATTGCAGCTGCACATTTTGGAAAGAGCCATTTGTATGGAATCATACTGAATTGCAAGAATGAAACATAAAACTAAATCACAGAGGAAACATCAATAAACACAATAATGCAACCACAGAAAAGCAATCTTATTACGACTGACTATCAGTTTTTTGCCAGCTAGGAATTTTGGCCAAATTTATTGGTTATGCAAGGATTGAAATGGTGTATGGCTTTTCTTGATGTTTGTTGGAAGTTCCACCAATGAATTTTATTGATGAAGCATAAATAATCTAGCAATAAATCTTACACTACCTTTATAGCTTATCAAGAAATACTCCCCCTAACATTGAATTTAATCAAGAAATGCTCACCCAGAAAAGCAGAAAAGACGGTCATCAAAGATAGAGGTCCCATCTATGCTGTATGGTTCATAGCATGTCTCAGCAGCTGCAAATCGAACAGCTTCATCCAAAGGTTGATAGCCTGATGTGAGAAGAATAAATCTATAATCTGTGATCTCCAGGACAGTTCGAATAACAAGGAGAAATGCTTCAGGGTTCCTCAAATAGCCCATGCTGAAAAGAAAACGGGAAATTCAGTTAAGAACACAAATGTGGACGTTGCTCATAAACAATAAAGCATCCCACTTAACACACTGAGTGTGAAAGTTCAACTAGACTCATAGTGAGAGACATCTGATCACTGAGATAAATAATAATTACAGTTCTATTAACTAATACACTGGTTGATAACATTTTTTAAGGGACACCAGAAAGAGGCATAGAATAATAATTAAATTAAAGTGTCCATATATCTTTTCAGGAACCTGCCTTCCAACAGAACTAAGTCCTATGAAAATCGGGCGTACTGAAGCTGAAGTATTTAAGAAATATTGCAACTTCATATGAGTTGAACAAAATTCTTCACTGGTCCGTGTACTTTGACGAGGAAAATGTGCAGAAGTTTCTCCACATCTCCTACATGAAAACTGCCATTCCAGTGGGAGAAACCAAAATCCACAAACATGAACATTCGATGGCCAATAATCTGTTAAAGGTTCAGCATAAGTTAGCAAAATGGGACTATATCAGTTGAACATGATTAAAAGGGGTTAATAAAAGTAATGTATCATATGGCAGAAATTATTTCAAGGGGATGCTTTGAAATTCCTAAACATTTCATAAGGCAGTGTAAGAGATGAATCAGTTCTCTGACTACTCCGAATATCTTTCTAAACTCCTTTCTTAAATCTTCCACGCAGGATACACATATCAATAAGTACCCATTTACAGTATGCACAATCAGGCATTTAAAAATAAAGACGTAAATAAGTTTTCACTAGAGTATAGAAATCAAATTTCCTTCTAGAGATAACAGCAGGTGGCAAACCCTTGTTTGCTTAACAAGGATGATTTATATGACACACATTTATTGCGTTGCTGACAAGGATGATTAATGAAAAGGCTAAGTAATGTCTTCAAGCATAAGCTCTTCTACTTGGAGCGAGCATTTGGGACAGTAATTATGAGTAACTGCTTAGAAGGTATCATGGTTACCAAGATCAAGAATCAACTCCTGAGTTCACAAACGTTCAATTATACACTTAAATAAATGGAGAGGAAAGCAAATAAAACACTTCCAAGAATCTGAAGCACATAACAATAATTGCTAAATTATTAAGTCAAGTCAATTTACCTGGGCATTCCACAACATCTTTGCTAAACCCATACCTGCTAGAAAAAAGCATTTAATAACTAGATATCACAAATTTAAGGGTGTTCGAGAAGTAATATAAAATGAATGAGAATAAGAAAATACAGAAATAAAACTTGTTCCATTAGGAAAAAGCACAGTCAATGAGATGAAGAACCACAAATAGTATAGACAGATTACTATCATTACATTCCATTTAGAGCATATCAACCACAATTTTATACTCACCTAGAACTCACTCCATAAAAGTATAACCTAAGACCAGTTTAATAGCTTAAATATGACAAATTTATATATCTCTCTTATCCTGCTACTTATGGAATGCAAAATTCATTGTCCTTACAGTAGAAGGGGAGATGATGGCCAGTTATGCAATGTAGGAACACCTGTCACTGGGTCCTGCACTGAAGGATTTTGATGAGTTACATATGTTCTTGCTAATGGACTAATTTGTCAATGATCAACGGAGCCGTATAACACATAATTCGATGTTTAAATTTAAATCTGAACTCTACAGTACTAACCGTGAAAGGACATGGACTCAGATTTAGAACATCATTTCTCCAAGATCCCCACTTTTCAGTAAAAAGTGGCCACATCCAATGGATTACATCTTTCCAGCAAGCCTATGTTGATCATAATAAATACTAATGTTAGAGAAACAAACAAACAACAAATGCAGCATAATAGTAATATTGCTCAGGATGCTTCACAAAAATTTCAATATATAGTCATAAATTGAATAAACAAGCAATAAACTCAACTAGAAGGGGTGGAAGTACCTTATCTGCAGGAGCTTCTTGCAGATATTTATACAAAAGTGGAAACTCTTTTCTGAATTGGCGCTCAAATGAAGAAGGTGCACTACAAATACATCCAAAATTAATCACTAATGTTTTAAACAATATGACTTGAAAGCTTCATAAATGAATACTTTTACCATAAAATTACTACAATGTCCTGAGGTCAATATCACATTAATATTTGGAAGAAAGAAAAGGGTGATAAGGAAGAAAACATGGGCAGAAGGAGAATTCACACAAAGGTGAAGATCGACAATGCTTGTGTGGCTAGAGATATCAATCTCCATTAATGATGAAGATTAATAATAAAGGACCAGACTCTGCATATCATAATTCGTTTGTTATGAAGATATCTATTAAGCAGATCATATTGCACCCTGATTTGTTGAATTTATTCAGTTACTGAAATATTCTATAATGAAACACAGGGAACTTAGGAAAACGTCAAATAACGACAATTGAAAATTGTTTTCTAAAAAAGATCATTACTTTGAATAGACCACAGAAAACCTTTTCCTTTCCTATTTTTGGTTTTTCAGGTTTTTAACGATATCCAGCAAAACGGGAAAACCAGTTTTGTAGCTCTCCAATTCTTTTTTCCCCAGTTTTAACTCAAACATGTTTCTTACAAGAAATATAAAGAGAATGAATTAGTTTTCCATGCAGTCCCACCTAAAGCATAATGATGTAGACAAAGATTTTAAGGAAGCCAGTTCTCAACAATTTGAAGCTAGAATAGGTTCAATTGTAGTTGAAAGAATATAAAGAAAGTTAGGATCTATCAAGAAATCTTACCGAACAAATATGAGAAATAATAAATGACACGAAATGGAAGAGAAAAATAATCTTTCTTCTTACAATTGACTTTGAGTTACATAGTTATATACACCTTAGGATAGGAGAAAAATAAGAAATAATCTCTCAAGATAGGAATCAATCACTTAGGATCCTAAAATCTCCTAGGATAGGAAACAATCTCCTAGGATCCTAGAATATTTGGGATATCAAGAAATTTACTTTCCTAAAACCTATATAAAGCTAACATACAACTTGACACTCACTCTCAAACTGACAATAGATGTCTTCTGTTCCCAATTTGGAAACAATATCATGAAAACTTGAATTGTTCAACCCCTTCGTTAGAACATCTACTGGTTGGCTTTCTAATAGAACGTATAACTTGCATAAAAGTATTTCCTCCAACTTTTCCTTGATAAAATATTTATCAATCTCAATATGCATTGTTATACCATGTTGAACAGGGTTATGAGCAATATTGATGGCTGATTTGTTATCGCAGTAAAGCTTCATAAGATCTTCTCACTTAACTTTCAAGTCATTTAGAATAATCTTCAATCATAACAACTTGCACAAGCCTTAAGCAACTGCTCTAAACCTTGACTCTGCTGATGAGCTAACCTCAACACTTTATTTCTTGCTTCCTCAAGTCAACAAATTTCCTCCAAGGAAAGTACATGGTTGATTTTCAGTCCACCATAAATCCTGCATAGTTTGCAATAGTATAGGCTTCTAAGGTGAGATGATCATTTTTCTTTAAAAGGATTCCTTTCCCTAGATTGTCTTTTAAGTAATGCAACAACATATACACATCTTGTACATGTGACTCTCTTGGATCATGGTGAACGGACTAACTACGTTTGTCGAGTGAGCTATGTCGAGTTAAGTATAAGCAAGCTATATGATCCTACATACCAGCCTCTGGCACATCTTTCTATTAACAACTAGTTCTTCTTTTGCTTCTCCAAGCTTATGACTTGGGTTCAATAGGATAGAGACAGATTTGCACTCAACCTTTCCTTTTTCCTATAAGAGATCGATCACATACTTCCATTTAGACATGAAAATCCCCCATCTAGAATACGCCACCTTAATACTAAGGAAATACATTGATTTTTCAAGCACATTTATCTCAAATTCCTAGATCAATCATTGTTACAATTCCCCTTTCACATTTGTGGGTTTTTCAACTGATTTCATATGTGAGGAAGATTAGATCTTATAGTGGGCTAATTATGGAGTTTGCATTGGATTCATGGAATTGTTTTAGGTTTGGAATTGTTGCTCTTCTAGAATACACTTATGAATATCTTAGAAAACCTTGAGTAACATGGATGGATACAAGAGGGGGCACATTTCTAAAGGAGTGATTTTGTAATTTTTGTAGGACAAACATAGGACTAGAGGCTAAAGATAAGCTTGGAACGAACACAGGAAGGTCAAGCGGCACAAAAGACTCAAAACTACGATCTTTCATCATTAATGTCTACCCCTGAAGATAGAACTTGTCAAAATATGATTTGTTTTCAATGAAAGTGATATCAGTTGAGAAGTAGATCTTTTGTGAGGAGCATTATAACACTTGTACCCTATTGTGTGAGTAACCTAGATAGAAAGACACTTTTTATGCCACAAGGATCTAAAATTCCTCTGTGTTGACTATGAACAAGTAAAAAGGTCATACAACCCAATACCATAGGAGTAAGCCCAATTGAGGTTCCAAAATCAAGATAATAAGTATTAAGGGTTTCTATGGGACTTTACTACCTAACACATTTGAGAGAATTCTAGTTATCATATGTATGGCAATTAGAACTAGCTCCCCCACAAGGATTTAGGAACATTTTCTAGAAAGAGTAATGCTCGAGTTGCTATAAGTAAATGCTCATTCTTTTTCTCAGCTAACCTATTTTATTGAGGTGTGTCAACACATAATGAGTCATGGATAATTTCACAATTTTGAGAGTAAGTTGACAAAATGTTATTAAAGTAATCTGTAACATTATCCGACCTAAAGCTTGTAATCTTAACCCTAAATTAGTTTTGAATAATGAAATGAAAAATGAAAATCAAAAGTAACATTAGATTTTTGTTTGAGTAAGAAAAATCATGTAACTCAAGTACAATTATTAGTTAAGGAGAATGAGTTCCAAAAATATTGGGAACAATAGAAGGACCCCAGATATCATTATAAATCAAATGACAAGGATGAAGTCTTATTTTAGTACTAATAGGAAAGGATATACAAGTATGTTTTGTCAACTCATACTTGTATGAAGTCTTATTTTAGTACTTCACAATGAAAGACTGACACATCTAATCCTCTAAACAAACAAAGAAACTTAACTTTCAACACTTTAAAAGATGAATGACGTAGGTGGTATGGTAATGACATCTTTATTTGAAATACTACAAAATTTTGTAAACAAATTATTCATGATTTTAAGATGATTTATAGAGATGCTCCTCTCTTTAGCAAATCCAATCCTCCTCCTCGAGCTTGGTCCTAAAAAACACAGTAAGAAAAGGAAAATTTGCATAACATTTGAAGTCGTGTAAGTTTTAATAGACACAAGGCTAGTTGATAGTTTTGGTACATGAAGAACACTTTTCAAACAAAGAGAAGGTGCAATGTCTACATCCACTCTTGCAACAATAGCAAAAGAACCATTGGCTACTACAATCTTCCTATTACTAGGGCATGTGGTATGGTATTAAAAAAATGAGTGGAGTGAGTCATACAGTTTGTGGCACCAAAGTCAATTACCCAATCATTAGCATAATACTTTTCTGAGGCATTCATGCAAAAAGAAAATAAAAGTTTATCTGAGAGAGCCAAGGAACCAACTACAGAAGGCTTCTTAAGAGATCATAGTAAATTCCTTAGTTATTTTCAATCTCCTCATTATTGAAAGCTCCTTATCCGAACCTTCATATTTTTTGGGCTATTTAATAAGGTGTCTTGAGACCTTTAACGCCCTTTACAGTTTCCCCACTCTCGACTTGGTAGCTTTTCATTTAGCTTCCAGCACTTCTCCTTATAAGCGTCAACTTTTTGCAGTAGGTGCACCACAGGCTATCTTTTCCAGAATTCTTTGGTAAGTCAACTTTCCCTTTCTCTTAGCGATCCACTTTGCCGGCCAAGGCTGAGCCTTCCACAGTTTGGGCTTCAAGCATGATACTCATCCAACTTTCCTCTGCTCTAACCATAGAAATTGTCTCCTCCAAAAAAGGCGTTTCCTCCTTGCGAGAATCTAGATTCTATTCTAGTCAAATCAGGATTTGATCCAACTAGAAAATCATACACATGGTCTCTTTCAATGAAAGCATTCAAAATTGCAGCATCATGAGGGCACTCCATCTTAAATACTCAATAATGATAAAGTTCCTAACACAAACTTGTAGCAAGTTAGGATATTCAATGACAATTTTGTGTCCTTGTTTAGTCGCCCTAGTTTTGGTTTTAATCCTATACAATTGGGCAACATCATAAGCCTTCAAATAGGTGTGATGATTAAAATCCCAAATCTCTTTTGTAGTAACTAAACATACAGGTATCATTGATCATTGGTAGGGATGGCAATTTTTGGCCCATGGGTTTAAATTTAGTTGTTTTCTATGGCTAAGGCCCAGGCACAGACTAAATTGAGACCCAATTATTCTAGACAAAACAACATCATTTTATTTAGAAGGGTTAGATCTCGGGTAGGCTTGGGCCTGGGCAACTCAAGCATGAACCTAATTAAAAAAATTACGTTATTCTATATTTTAAATTTTAAAAAAAATGGTAGGGGCTGGCCCATTGCCATCCCTAATCATTGGGCCCATAGAGTCTTATAACCATGACATAATCTGGAGTCTTCCTAATTCCACACCCCCCAATGTTATCTCCCTTTGTTGGTCCTTGTTATGGGCCCATGCTTGGGATCAAGTCCAAAGACGATTCTCAAAAAAGTTAATCTCTTTCCCCTTATTTACGTTGGTTACCTTCCTTGCAGAACCTATTTTTGGTGACGAAAAACTAGCAACACATGTCAAAGACAAGGTCTACCCAGATTGGACTAAATTACTCTACTCCTAAGCTAATTTTTATAACAACCTCTTGCTTACTTTATTGCATAACGTAATAGCCTTATATAGGCAAAGAAACACAAAAGTTCCACCTAAACTAGCACTCCTAGAAAGACTCCTATTCAAGTGTTTTAGGACTTTTAGAAAGACTCTTACTCAAGTTGTTTTTATTAACATAACTACAACAGAAACTAGTGCAGAAATAATAGGGAAATAATAGACTCCTACTAAAAATAAAATACTCCTCTAATAATAGACTCCTAATAAAACACTGATCCATATCATCACTCCCCTCTTCGACATCGAGCTTGCCCTCAAGCTCGAAATCAAGTTATGCCAGTGATGGTATGAAAAGATATCTCCTCCTCTTCTTCCTCAGAATCTACCACCCCAATCCAAAATAGTCTCTTACATTGTGCCCCACCGAATAAGACTCGTTGCAATTGTAGCACAACCCCTTCTCTCTTCTTTCGGCCATTTATGCTCTAGTTAAGCGTCTTCCCATCGGGGGTGGAGTACTTGCTATACTGGAGGTTGTTTTGGCCCCTGAGTTTATGTTACTTCCTAAAAGTGTAGCTGCACTCGCACTGGTGTTTTTACCACTACTGTGTTGTTACATACATTGCAATTTTCTTTCACATGCTCTTGCTAAGTTCA
The DNA here is from genome assembly GCA_027563595.1 of Erythroxylum suave. NCBI lineage: Eukaryota > Viridiplantae > Streptophyta > Magnoliopsida > Malpighiales > Erythroxylaceae > Erythroxylum > Erythroxylum suave. The sequence continues at coordinate 20,484,411 of JAOSBN010000005.1, forward strand.
CTGCAACTCCAAGATTAATAGAATATTACATCTCCACCTCGATTCGCAACCCTTCAACCAACCCAGCCGTGAATAGATTTACTTGTAAGTCTCGTGGAAGCCCTATAGTTGGAGCCAACAGTGTTTGGAATGGGCGTTGATATTCTTCAACACTTCCTGTCTATTTGAGGTTCGTCAATTCTCCTACAGGGTTGTTACTAAGGTGAGGGCCAAATCTCATATTGCAATGGCTTTTGAAGGAGTACCAATGCATCCCTGGTTCTTCTTGTTCAAGTTGAAAGAACCACAATTGGGCCTAAATGAAAGGCAACCAATGTTACCTTCTCCTCCTCCGTTGTTTGTTGGCTTAGGAAAAACTACTCACACTTGTGAAGCCAAACCAACGAATCCATCAAGCCATCATACGTTGGAAATTCCATCCTAGTATATTTGGGCACCATTCTTGGCCCACTACCCCCATCAGTCATCTCCTCCCATGGTGGTGGTGATGGTGCCTGATACTAGCTCGATTTTGCACCTGCCAACCTTGCAAGCATGCGGATAATCTCTGCATATTGAGCCTACAATTCTTGTTACCCCATCTCTAATGCCCTTATCCTTTGATCCATCTGCCAATCTACCGAAGATTGCTCTACAACTGAATGGCCTGTTTCGTCCATGAACTCCTACTCTGATACCCAATTGTTATGGGCCCGTGCTTGGGATCGAGTCCAAGAATGATTCTCAAGAAAGTTAATCTCTTTCCCCTTATTTACGTTGGTTCCCTTCCTTGTAGAACCTATTTTTGGTGATGAAAAACGGGCAACACTTGTCAAGGACAAGGTCTTCCGAGATTGGACCAAATTACTCTACTCCTAAGCTAATTTTTATGATATCTTCTTGCTTACTTTATTGGATAATCTAATAGCCTTATATAGGCAAAGAAACACAAAATCCATCTAAACTAGGACTCCTAGAGAGACTCCTATTCAAGTTGTTTTAGGACTCTTAGAAAGACTCCTATTCAAGCTATTTTTTATAACATAACTATAACATAAACTAGGGCAGAAATAATAGGGAAATAATAGACTTCTACTAAAAATAAAATACTCCTCTAATAGACTCCTAATAAAACACTCATACTTCTCTAATAGACTCCTAATAAAACGCTCATCCATATCAGTCTTGTTCCAAGAAGATGGATGAGTCTCCCTTTGCCCTTTAGGTATCTGCGAACAAATTGTGACCATTTGAGATAGTTCTTTCCATTAAGCCCCCAGGAAGCTTGAATGCTTTGCAAACCTCCAATCTTTTGGATTGAATTAGCTTCTTCAAATGGGATAGGAGAGTTCGAGATGGTAATTTTGGATGCAAACATATTGCGCATAAGGACATTGACAAAGGAAGAAGAAAGAAACACAAAGCAACAAAGGCTACTTGAAGAAGAATTCCCAATTAAAACAAAACCCTAGGGCTCTAGTACAATGACATGAAATAGAAGAGAAAATTACTCTTTCTTCTTACCATTAACTTTGAGTTACATGAATATATACTTCTTAGTATAGGAGAAATATGGGAAACAATCTCTTAGGATTGGAATCAATCTCCTAAGATAGGAAGCAATCTCCTAGGTTCTTATTGGGATATCAAAAAAATTTACTTCCTAGAAACTGTATACAACTACTATACAACTCCCCAATAAATCTTCTATACTATGTTACAAAATTCTTATTTTAGTCATGTAAAAATCCAACATAGACTAGAAACAACAAATATAGCCTAACCATATGAATAAAACCTCCTTATGTCCTAGTCATACAACACGATTAAATGAAAATGTGTTAGGACTCTTGGTTATGGATCCAGTCACAGGATGATGTATAGAGTAATCTTGCAACTCTATTATATCCCTGTTCTTGTTAGAGTTCTTCTTCTGGTCTATTTTGAAAGGAAGAAAAGAAATTCGGCTCTAAGGGAGACCGAAACCTTGGATCTCTAAATTAGAGAGAGCTCCAAATCTCTGTTTTTTGATAAAATATGACTCATCTCTTTATTCATGAAATAGCCACTATATAGGTCGTGTCCACATAGGAAAAGGAAATAAGAATCCCTAACTAATATGATTTCCTAAAGTAATAAGGAAACTAGTAACATGTTTCCAAAAATAAGAATCCCTAACTAATATGATTTCCTAAAGTAATAAGGAAACTAGTAAAATGTTTCCAAAAATAATAAAACCTAACTAATATGTTTGCGGCTGTATTTCTGCCCTATAAACACATCCACAACATTACCCTCTTCATGGTGAAAGAGCTTGTCCTCAAGCTCAAAGGTTGGATATTGCTACTGGGGTATCATCTTCCGCATCACCTAATTCAACCCAAAAGAGTCTTTTGCATTGGTGGGTTGCAAAATAAGGTTCATCACCATTGTAGCATAATCCCTTTGCTCTTCGTTCTGACATTTCTGCTCTAGTAAGTCTTTTAATGAAGGGAGTTTGAGGATGGTTGGGAGAACTAGCAATCGTAGATGAGATTGGTGATGTGCTAACTGGTCTTGCTTGTGGGTTGCTTATTGTCCCTGCACTTGTCCTACCAGCCTGCCACACTCCCTTCCAATTAATAGTACTCTTCTGTAGTTGGTGTTTCTGCTCATACGCCCTTGCTAAACTCATGGCAAAGGACAAATCTGGTGGTTTCAAAAGTTGGACGTCCAACCGAATGGAATCGTCCAAACCGGCAATGAATGAGCCTACATGAAGGTTATCCGATAGGATTTCGTTTGCACGTGCCAATTTTTCCTGAAATTGCTCAACTGATCCCGTCTGTCTCAGGGTAACCAAATCCCCTATTAAATTACTGCTCTCCGAAGGAAAAACCTTTGAAAGCAATATTTCAGAAAATCAGCCCAAGACGTAGTGCCTTTAGTTTTTGAGTTGGTAAACCACAACTGTGCTTCTCCTAAAAGGTGGAATCCAACTAATCCAACCTTCTCTGCCTCACATATATTCTGATTTTCAAAGAATTGCTCACAGCGATGTGCCAAATTAAAGGATCTTCCGAGTCGTCATATGTTGGAAAGTCCAGTTTAGCATATCGGGGAACCTAAGATGTGTAAGTTCCTGGCTGAGAGTGATTACCTTCTGCACCACCATGATTTTTAGATTGGGTCAAATGTTCTCTAAGTGTATTATCTCCACTATTTACATCACTGCTAGTCGGACGTGATTGGACGAGTCCCGATCTTGTGATTACTTGCAATAGCTTGGATAACTTCTCGTCGATTCGCTGTTCCATAGCTGAGCGTTTAGCATCAACACGCTCTCTTTCCTCCTTTAAACGGGCATTGATATCATCGTCCATAGTGATAGGCTCTGATACCAAATTGCCAAGACCCTTGGTCATGGATCGAGTCACAGGACGAAGTACAGAGTAATCTTGCAACTCTATTATATCCCTGTTCTTGTTAGAGTTCTTCTTCCTGCCTATTTTGACAGGAAGAAAAGAAATTCGACTCTAAGGGAGACCGAAACCTTGGACCTCGTTAGAGAGAGCTCCAAATCTCTGTTTTTTGATAAAATATGACTTATCTCTTTATTCATGAAATAGCCCTTATATAGGCAGTGTTCACATAGGAAAAGGAAATAAGAATCCCTAACTAATATGATTTCCTAAAGTAATAAGGAAACTAGTAATATGTTTCCAAAAATAAGAATCCCTAACTAATATGATTTCCTAAAGTAACAAGGAAACTAGTAATATGTTTCCAAAAATAATAAACCCTAACTAATATGTTTGCCGCAGTATTTCTACCCTATAAACATGTCCACAACAAAATGAAACCTAAAGAAAGCAAAAAACTACAAAACTAACTAAACTCTTGGATGTTCCTACATCAATTACAAATACTTACGTTAGGAAAATGTGGGATTGTGATTTTACTCTATTTGTTTTTTTAAAGGGATGCCATTAAAATTTTACTTTAAAGATAAATTAATATAAATATTTGAGTTGAATGTCTTAATTTCTTTTTTTATAGGTATTGATATTTATAGATATTTAGTCCCTCTTGTCTATTCCCTCTTATAATCCCCCTCTTTTTGACGTAGAACGTCTATTTCCATAGAGTTTCCTACTAGTTTTGGTTTCCTATTCCTATAAGTTCCTTACTTATTTTTGGTTCCCTAATTTCTTTAAGATTAGGATTCCTTTGCAAAGCCTATACATAGGTCTCCTAAACATTGAATTAGACATTTGATTAATAATATTCTTATATTCAGTTGGCTTTAAGCTTTCTCCACAAGTGGATTCTTGTATTTCTTCAAATTAAGCGTATTGCTTAGTTATTCTTCCTTTCTCATTGCATCACTTTTGGCCCCTTTCTTCTTTCCTCTCCCCTCTCCTATCCCTTTTCTTCTCCTATCTGCTACATTAGTTTCCAAAAGATCTACATGCCTATACATTTAGAAATTAGTTAAATACATAAATATGTACATCTTTATTCATAATTGCATGGTTATGAATTTACGTGTATGGGATTTTTGTCATTAAGCATCTTCATGAATGAATAGAAGTTAACCACAAAATGCAAAAAAATTTACTTGAAGAAACTTTTTTATGCTATCGTAAGGATTAAAGAATTCTTTGCAATTAGAACACAAAGAACTCAACTATTTCCAACAGAAATTATTATCTACCTGTACGGAACAACATAAGGAGCAGCAACAACACAACGCACACAAAAATGTTCTGCAAGGCTCCACCCTTCCTGAAACAAGATGCAAATTCAACTTTTGGTTGTTAGGTTGCAACCAAGATTACTACACAACTATGGTCATATTAAATGTTGTGAAAAATTTTATACGGGCTCAAAACTTTCAGAAGTTACCAATGCAAAATAATTGATCAAAATAAAATCACCCTCCATCCTTGGGCCATGTCCAAAAACCTCTTCCACTACTGCATAACATTCTTGTCTATGTTTTTCTATAGTGACCTTCTTTTGCATAGAGAAATCTAGCCCTGATCCTAAAAAAAGATTGGAAGGGGCCGCCAATTAGTTGCTTTTAGTACTACAATTCTGCAAAGACAACATAAAAACATGGGTATTAACCTGAACAAACTTGACTCCCATTCATAGCAAGAACAGGTGGAGATTTTATAGGGAGAAAGACAACATGTCTTTCTTTTATACGACAACTTAAGTCCTGTAAGAAAACCAACAGAGTTCACTTAGACAACATCGATGAAGACTTCTTCACATAATCATCAAATGAGATGGAGACAAAGCGTTAACAAAATTGAAAATTCATTAAGAAAACAATGAGAAAGTGAATCAAATAAATAATCAATAGCAGTGATGCAGTTTATTCTAGAAAATGAAGACAGTTTCTTAGTCGTCAGAATAGGTAGGCTATCAAACTAAACTTCCAATAATAGGTTTGTCATGTCAAATTCAAACTAGGCTTCCTACTCATAGCTATTATTGTTTCTCTTCCATAGCATAGAACAACATGAAATTTTGACTCTCAAGATTAACATATTTCCATCATATTACTTTGTTTAAAGAATTGGCTCCTACTTTATTTTGTCATTGAGGGGATTTGATATCAAATCTTGAAGCTAAGGATGTGTGGACACAAATAATACTCCGTTACACACTCCTTCGCATATTTTCAATAAAATGGAATTATAATATATAATAAAGTTGGCATAATATTCTATATTTTATGAAATCTAGTTATAAAATTAATCATATATTAAGAAGAAGGGTAATAAACTTTGCCCATCAAGCTAAAAAGAGTTTCCCAAAAAATTATGATTGTCATCAAGAGACACAATAATTTAGTTATTGCCTCTTTGCCAATCCATATCAACCATAAACCTTATGGGCACTTGAAAATTCATTGGTCACTACTACTATGATATGATTCTCTAGACATAATAGCATCAAAAACATGTCATGAGGAGACCGTTGCTAAAGAGCATAAGTAGTAGCCCTAGCCAAAAAATATCATTGGAAGATATGCTTTTGGAGCTATAAGATGCTATCCCTCCTAAAGCATGTTTTTGGAAATTTATGATCATCTGCAATGGAATTTATTTTACACATTTCATCGCCATGAAAATCAACATGCATAATCAATCAGAGCATAAGTAGCAGCTCTAGCCAAAAAACTATCATTGGAAGAGATGCTTTTAAAGCTGTAAGATGCTATCCCTCCTGAGCATGTTTTTGGAAATTTTATGAAGAGTTCTATTCGAAAGAATATCATCTGCAATGGAATTTATTTCACACATTTCATCGCCATGAAAATCAACAACCAGCCACAAGGTATGCAGTCTTTAATTGTATATAACAATCTTTGGAGAATATATTTGTTAATCTCAAAAAGAACTTGACAGCACTATTTACAACAAATTAATCATTTCAGGTGGCATGTTTTGGCCATGAAGACAGAAAAACTTCTAGATTCAGCTGATACAAACCTGATGTGCAGAATGTGTTACTAAAACGACATGGTACTGTGTCTGGTCACAAGCAAAAGCAGCAGCAATGGCCTGAAGAAGAAACCTCAAGTAAAATTACATGGTCATTTGCCTTAGCAATCGCCGAGCAGCTCTGAACGATGGAATCAACAAATTATATTTTTCCTCGAGTTTCAACGTGCCAGCGGCGTAAATTTTATTATTAGAAAAAAGAAATCCAAATCAATTTATTAGCCATGATATACCCATTAAACACCAGCAAAACCCCGTGTTAAGAATTTATGACCCCAATCAACAGTTTAGCCAAAACCACTAAAACCAACAAATCAAAAATATAAAACATTTCTAAGTAAAAATAACCCAACCAATGTCGTGCTAGAATCATGAGTGAAAATACAGAGAATCGAAAGTACTAAAAAGAGGAAATTTAGTAAACTTGGTCTTACAGCAATAGGGTAAACATCTCCTTTAGTTCCAAAAGCCATGAAAATTGCCACGGCTTTAGCCGCCTCCATCTCACTGTCCCTCCTCCGACTCTTAGCTTCCATTCTTTACTTTCGCTACTGTTAATTTGTTAATGTTCTTCTTCAATAAATGACTGCCTTGAAATTTTACATTTGAAGGACTGGACTCGACTCAGTTACGCAGACCCAAAAGCTACGGCACTGGGCGCTCTGTCTCTTTATTCATTTGGGCTGGACATGATTTTGTTAACGAAGGTAAACAGTTCAAATTGAATTTTAAAAAATTATCATAGTTAAATTTAAATTTAAGGTAAGAATTATGAATTACCTTTTAATATTTCTTTAAAAATATAATTTATTTCTTCCCCTTATATGTCACGCCTTAACTTTTTCACAATAATATTAGTAGCACTCTAAATCTTAATTAAAATAAGTTTTTGGCAATTTTCAACATACGAATTATAAATTTAGCTTATGATATATCACATCTAGGCAATTTTGACCTATCAAATACGGATATGATCTTAATAATAATTACTTTAAACATTTATTAAAAACATTTATCTTCACATGAACATTTAACAAAAGTTCTAAATAAGCTTTTGATATACCGGTCATAAATTTAGCCTATGTTATTAAGTAATTTAGACCTATCAGATCTTCTTTAAATATTTTTTAAAAAATGTTATTTTCATTTTAACAATTAACAAAAGTTTTAAATAAGTATATACCATATCTCAAATATTAATTTCAGTGTACAATGAATACTATTTTAGTAACTCTAAGGCATAAAATGGTACCGAAGATAACCTAGGCTTTCTTAGATTTTTTTATGAAGCATTAAGGTGCAATGAATTGAAAACCCTTTAACACAAATCTTAACGTTTTAACATATTTAAATTAAGCTTTAACATTTGTAAAATGATTAGTTTGTCTATTTTTCCTAGTCTGAATCTTTTAAATAATTTTTATGGCATCTTTTGTTGATCGGATCCTAAATGGCACGTGGAGTCCAAAGATGTCCTTTATACGTGCAGGCGTAGCTTGTGAAATTGGGATAATAAGGTTCAAATTCCTAATGGCAAGTCACATGTCTTCTTCTTAACTCCAAACCATGAACACTATATAGGTTAGTTACAATTCTCTCTTTCAAAGTTAATGACTCCAGATCGATATTCCGAAAAAAAACTCGTTTTTACTATCTAACTTTTTCAAGAAACAAACACACAAATTAAGAGGCAAAAGAAGAAATAGAAGAATCTCAAAAAGCCACTCAGTACTTACCATCATCATTCAATGACATATACCGATCAAGTTTTTATAAAACAAAAAAGGTAATAAAACTCCCAATCTACTAAATTTTCACTTCTTCTCCATGATTTTCGCGGTCAAAATAAATAAACCAACATAACATAAGTTTTAAAACTTGAGCAAGAGCTCCTAGAATTTGAAGCGTAGAGAATTCCTAATCTTTTTTTTTTTTTCAAACCAACTAGAATGAAACTCCTAGGTATAAAAAAAAAGAATTAATAATAACAACTATAGTAAGAAGAAGATGAAAATCTAAGGTGTTATAATATATTTTCTTCTTCTCATACTAGAATTAGGTGTTATTTTACAATATTTTACTTTATATGAGAAATTAGGGATTTTAGAACGAGAAGAAGACGATACATGTCGGTGATTTAGGAGAAAAAAATAGGGATTTGAACCTAATTTCCCCAATTTCACAGCCCACAAGAGAAGAGAATTTTTTTTTTTTTGGTCCTATGCATCAATTGAGATGTCCAATTGAAAAAAGGGTCAGTAAAAAGTTATTTAAAAAAGTCTAGAATGGAACATATAGATAGAACAATTAATATTATGTTAAAGTAAGGGTTAGATTAAACAATTTATAAACATTAAAGTTTAATTTGAACATTCTAAAACGCTTGAATTTAAATTAAACTTTAACGAAAACTTTATGATTCAATTTAACCAATTTGCCTTATTTTGTACTTATCAACATTACACATTTTCTGCCAAATTTAATTTTCAACTATGAAATCGTTAATAATTAGTAAGAAAGACAAAAGTTAAGGATTATTCGGTTCCACTTCAATTCAATAAAAGAAAATTTTAATTGAATTTTAGTTTTTTTTGTTTTGATTTTTTCTCCATGAAAACTAGTTTGGAATTTTTTCCCTAAATTTGATTGTATTATTAGTTAAATATATACTATTAATATTAATTACTAATAAATTTACGAATAATATTATTTAAGTATTTAATTTATTTTATAATAATTTAAAACTTAAAATAATTATTTAAAAATAATAATTTTCATTTACTATTTAATTAATAATATCAGCTTTAAAATTTAAAAGAGAAATAAATAAATATTAATTTAAATTTTTATATTTTATTATAAAGTTAGTTAATTTATTTATTTAAACTTTTATTTAATATTTAATTATTAGTAATAGCACAAGTGTAACTTTTGAAGGATAATAATATGTTCATTGAATGAAATGGGTTACAAGATAGAGACACAATGCTGGAAGCAATTACATCAAGAACTATATAAACTTAATATCCAAATGATGGGTGACGCATGATGGTGGTTGACTAGTAGAACACTTAGTTAGGTAATTCCCTAGAGGGTGCTGATTTCTTGACTAACTTTATGCTTATGGATTTAAAGACTTAGGTGCAATCTAATTTGTTCCTTTATGAGATTAGATAATTCATCCTCCAAATTAGCTAAATTTGTCTAAACCTTATTGTTTCTTTTAGTCCATACACCTGTAATAAGGTAGGAAAGCACTATATGTATAGTCCATTTGCCACCTTTAGTTCAGTTTGCAAATCTTTAAAACTAGCTCATAATGTCAGCCCATTTTGAGGGGGGCTCTGTTACTTTGCATGAGTGCAAGATAGATTTCCATATTGTGTTGAAGAAATTGCATTGAAATAATAGGTGATTGTGGGATTATGACTCTCTCTTACATAGTGCGCACCAATTTGGGCTGCATGTATATTTACCAAGTCTATTTGGGGTAGGGAGTTTGAGTTTCAAAGCATTCCATTGCGTGTGAGAAGCTTTGGGTTAATGATGCTTGCACCATACATTCTTGTACCAATCAACTTGAGGAGTTGGCATATTATAGGGTAATTTGTAGGATTGATTTGAATATTTTCCTGAGGGTCCCAGTTTCTAAGCAGCTTATCCTCATACTGATTTAATCTGTAGTTCTTGAGAAAGGTGAAAGTAGTGGATGAGGGAGTCCTAGAAGTGTTATAATTTATAACGGGGATTGCTTCACTAATCTATATAAAGGATCCAGGTCATTGATTTGATTTAGAGGACCATAAGTGGTTTATATATCTTGCCAGAAATTAGTTACAATCCATTACCAACTTGATTGAAGGATAATTCTCTAATTTTTTTCTGCTATTAACAATGAATTTCATGACAGGTGTGACATTTTGAGAGATTTGAAAATTCCAAATAAAGAGAAGGCAAAGATGAAACCCGCTAAACTCATAAGTAGAAAGTCAAAATCTTCTCCATATGCTGATGTTGATCAATCCAGTGCTGGTAAAGATCCTATGGACATAAAGAAGCCATCAGTATAAAGCTTAGAAGGAAAGACCGAGACCATTAGGTAACTCCTTGGCCTATCAATTTATAAATCTAATTTGCGATAGTCACATGAAGTACTTGGTGACTATAAAGTGGAACATCTGATCATGAAGGTTCCACGATGCTCTTATCCAGGATAGAACCAAATTAGGGGAAGGAGGAATTGATGGTTGATAACAATGAAGAAGCGAATGTCATATCTATGGGGGATATATGTACTGAACCTTGTTGCAAAGTTCATTTTAGTTTTACATGACACATTTTATATATATTTTGGTATCAATTTTGGACAAAGAAAGTTAATGTTTTGTAATTAATGCTTCTGTTATGCAATTGTTATTTAATGCAAAATATAATGATATAATTTTCTTGTCATATGGTTTGTATAGAATGTGTCTTACCCTAAATTAGATATATGCTTCTTCGTATCTTGCCAAACAAGTCAAGAAAGAAGAACCCTGATAATGATAAGTCATACGTGGTGTGGCATAAAAGTTTTAAGCTACATTTCCAGAGTTAGGGTTGAGAGATTGATTAAGGATAACATTTCTCAATTTTAGATTATAGTGATATGGAAAAATGTGTTGATTGTTGTAGGGGTAAATTAACTGAAATAAGGATAAAGAGGTCAACTTGTGCTTCTGACTTATTAAGTTTGATACATACAGATATAAAAATACCTTATACAATTACATTGTGCAATTCTAAATGTATTATGACTTTTGTTCATGATAATTCCCATAACAGCTTATGTGTTCTTGCTTAAGGACTGAAGGTTGAGAACCAATTGGAAAAATTCATCAAGATAGTCATATATGACCGTGGAGAAGAGTATCATGGCAAACACGATGTTTCAGCACATGAAAAGGTCCATTTTCTAGATATTTGGAATCAGTTGTAATAGTGACTTAGTTCACTATGCTAAGTAGTCCTAAGTAAAATGGTGTGTTGCTAAAAGATGTAACCGCACCTTAAAGGATATGAAAAAGTCAATATAGAGCGTAACTAATCTACCTGATTATCTAAAAGTGTGGAAACCCAACCTTGCACACATTTGTGTATAGGCCCGCCATGCTAGAGTATTATAATCCTTATAAAGACAAATTGCATGCTCGTTCCGCTCATTGCTATTTAGTAAAATATCTCGACCACTCAAAAAGCTACAGATTTTACTGTAAAGAAGGAGGAACCAAAAAAATGGAATCACAAATAGCTAAGGTTCTAGAATACGATGTTTGTGATGATGATGGGCCCTTTACTTTAGATGATATCAGGGTGGATATTACAGTTATTATGTACCTGCTACTCATACAGTTAGATCTAGTGAATCTAGGTCATAATATCGTGCCTGTACAGTAACAACAACTCATACCTTACGGATAGAGGTTCTTGGGGGTACAATAGTTACATAGATCCACTAGAGTGAGATGACCTGCCATCCCATCTAGATACATAGTCTATTTGGTGAACAAGACTATAATGTTAGATATGTTGCAGATCCATTTACTTATACAAAAGTTGTTTCTGGGCCCAATGCGGATTTATGATGGGATGCAAGGAACGATGAGATGCAATCCATGAAGCATAGTAAGGTCAGGGATAGGGATGACAAAATTGACCCGGCCCATGAGCCAGTCAACGAGTTTTGGCCCGGTTTGACCGGGCCACGGGCCATGGACTGGGCCGCGGGCCGAGGGTGGACGGCCCCCGGCCCATGAAATATTGGACATGCCGACCGACTCGGCCCGTGGCCCGCCCACCACAAATTTTTTTAATTATTTATTAAAATAATTAATAAATAATTTAAGTAAATTAAAAATTTGTAATTCATGTAGTTCATAATTTTAACAATAACTTTTAACTTGTTAACTTATTAACTTTTCATATAAATTTCTAATTAATTGAA
>JAOSBN010000005.1:20496972-20509484 GCA_027563595.1 Erythroxylum suave
AAATAAAATAAAAAGTTTATAATTTATTAATTTTAAAAATAAAATAACAATTTTTTAAATTTATTTTTAAAATTTTATTAATATGATGGGCCAAAAACGGCCCGCGAGCGGCCCGTGGCCCTGGCGGGCTAAACGGGCTGGGCCATGGGCCTCACCGTGGGCCGCCCATCGCTGGGCCGAAAACGGCCCGCATGGGCCTAACTGTGGGCTGGCCTCCTACGGCCCGCGCGGGCCGTGGGCCGAAATGGCCAGCCCTCACTATTTCAATGGGCCGGCCCATTGACATCCCTAGTTAGGGAGCTAGTTAATTTGCAGTAGAATTACAAACTCGTCAGTTGTAAATAAGTTTTAAGACCTAAAGGATTTTAGGATAAAGTTCAGCAGTTTATGAGCTCGCTCAGTTGCCTAATGATTCGCTTAGAGAGAAAGGATGACTTTAATGTTACCTTTTCTCTCTTATCCTCATAGGATACATTTTTAGTGATTATGGCCATTGTAGCTTATGATGATAGAGAGTTACATCAGATGGTTGTCAAAATCATTCTCCTGAGTAAGGGACCTTATGAAGAGGCCTATACGCAGTATAACCTGAAGGATTTAAAGATCTAGATAGAACTGACATGGTTTATAGGTTAAGCATATCAATATATAGTTTACATCAAACCTCCTGAACGCGATACCTTACATTTGATAAGGATGTGACTTCTTTCAGCTTTGTAAAAAATAAAGTTAAAAAGATGTGTGTATTATGGGGTTAAGGGAAGCAAAATTATCTTCCTATTATTATATGTAAATGATATATTGCTCACATTGAATAACTTGATCATATTGCATAAGGTTAAGCAACTTTTGACTAAGCATTTCAATATGAAGAACCTTAGTAAAGCATCTTTTGTCCTAGGTATGCAGATTTACTAGGACAGATCTCAACACTCATTAAACCTCTCACAGAGTACATACATGGAGTGAGTGCTACAACAGGTTTATAGCACTAATCTCTTATAGTGAGAGATTATATTTGGCACATTATCTAAAGAATAAAGTAAAGAGAGAGGCTATGAGGAATGTTCCGTAATATAGTACGGTTGATAGCCTAATATATGCTCGGGTAAGTACTAAGAGGGACATTGCATTTACTATTGGACTTTTTGGTCAATATTTGGTTAACCCAGTTATAGATCATTGGAATACAGTTAAGTGAGTGTTGAGATACGTAAAGAGAATCAAAGATTATATGCTGACATATAGAAAAGTCAACAATTTAAACCTCATAAGAAAATCATATTCAGATTTTAGCTATGTGTTTGGATGATAGAAGGTCTACTTAGGTTACATTTTTATGTTTGCAAATGGTACAATGTAGTAAAAGAGTGTCAAATAGACACGTGTGACTTCTTCAACTATGCATGCAGAGTGCATGCTATGGGGCTCCTTTACAAACGATTTGGCTTAGAAACTTGATTTCTGGGTTGTCCGTGGTTGATTCAATGGCTAGACCCATTCAATTGTACTATGATAATCTTGCTACTGTGTTGTCTAAAAACAACAATAAGAACATCACAGGGTCTATGCATTTGAAGGTCAAATTCTTGACCATAAAGGAGCTGATACAAAAATGTGATATTAAGGTTTGGAGCATTTAAGAACTGAGGAAATGTTAACCAATCATTTAACTAAAGGACTTCGCGCACTTGTGGTTTTATACACTATGGGTATTTTTGAAGTCTATAGATACTGTTACTTAGGGGATCGTTATGTTTGCTCTATGTATATTTGTATATTTATACATTTGATGTATTATGACGATATGGTGGTTCATCAATAAAGATGATCATCATTTATCCTCAGTAATATGTGTTATCGTTCATTGCCATAACATGTGTGAAAGTCTTAAGATTTGTGTCAATCTTAAACATTTAAGGTTATTGGGCATATATACAGATTGACCTTGAACCTATGTCATTTAGACAAGTACAGTTTTATAGGATATCCATGAATTTTGACATGACATAGGGTGATATAAATTTTCAATCTCATAAAGGTTCTCTGATGCAGTTTAGCATTTAGTTAGAGAACATAAATGTCTTCTCTGATGCAGTTTAACATTTGGTGAGAGGAAACAATTTTTTTTTAATGTTGTTTACCATTCGATGAGAGAAAACATGATTTTTCTAATGTAATTTCGCATAAAGTTTAGAGAAATCAAGACCTACAAACGAAGATGGTATAATTCAGATCATACAGATATCATCTTAGTTTGTTACACTCCATTTCCCTACTAACGTTAGTGAGGTATTAGATATGCGTAATTGTATTAGATATATGTCACACATGAAACATGTATTTAATATTTTTCGGTATTGAAAGCCTTGCAGGACGAAATGATGGACTTTCGTTATCTTTGGATCAAGTGTTTCATTTTTAAAACCTAGTCGACTAATACAGTAGCGTACCTTAATCGATTTTTAAAACTATTTTAAACTTAAGTCAACACTGCAATTAAGTATTGTCCAAGGGGGAGAATGTTGGATATTTTTTACATTTCTCATAAAGTTGGGCAACATTTAATTGTATTTTTTGGTTTGTCAATAACTTACCAGTTAAGTTATGTAATTTGATCTGGATAAAAATAATAAAGTGACCCAATAAATGATCTAAGTCAATAGGTCAAAGTTCAGGTGAAAACTAGATCCCGATAAGTGTGGACTGGACCCATATTGGGCCTGTGATGGGAATGTTATATATAAAAGTTAAGATTTCCTGCAGTTGCTCATGTCATTCGTAAGCACAAGTTTTTTCTGACTCGTTAAGAAAGCTTACGTTTTTTAAAATATTGTAGAAAGACTTTACCGCATCCCCGTGAGCAGTTTCCATGAAGACGGCGGTAGATTCGGGCTTGTTTCGGGTTCAGAAAGTTCATTTGAAATTATGAAATTGAAATCAGGTATTTTCTATATTTCTTTATTTATTTCCCTTCATATTCGATTCAGGATAGGTAACTAAGCTCTCGTTACGTGTTACAATTACAACTTTGAAATTGAAATTAAAAGAAAACACAAGATTGGGTCTTTTAGATCAACGTACATAAAAACATTGTCTTCCACCAGGATGCAAATCCTAGTAAAGATTCTTCCTGATTTCATATGAAAATAATAAAAATATTCTTTAGATTGTGAAGATCATGTTCTGTTATTATTTATGGAAATACCTTTAATCATCTTTCGTCAATTATATATCAATTACTAGCGTTCACTTTCTAAAACCTTTCTGTGCCAAAGATGACTTAATCTTCTATTTGAAACGTGAGGCCAAACTCATTAATTTAAATCAAGTTGCATAATTTTAAAATAATTCAGAATTCTATTTTGCAATTGCAATTGCAATTGCCAACTAATTTATCAAAGGAGACTGAAAGACATTCTACAACTATAAAATCCTGTCAGGGGTAATATACCATTTTAATTGAAAACCACGTTGGAATATATTATCTACCACGTTGCCATAACGGACAGGACATTGGAACATATTCCCTACCACGTTGCCATAACGGAGAGGTGTGTCGTGACCATTACTTACATATCTAATATAAAAAAGATAACTATAATTATATATCTACAATAAATTTATTTAAAAAGATAAATTATATGGTAAATAAATAATCTCTCTTAGAAATAAAATATATAGTTGACTTGAGTCCTTGTCATCTCAAAGTTTTTGTTATTATCACGTTTGTTGGTTTTATAAACATTATTTTTTATTTTCAAATAATTTATAAAATATTTTATTATTTGTGAGATAAATGTAATATCTCATAAAATGACAACATTAAACGGATGAAATGTTATTTCAACTCAAAACCTATGATATTCATTGTCAAATCTTATCATAAAAACCATAGAACATCTTATTATCAATAAGTATTTAAAATCGGACTAGACTCTAGAGAGCAAAAGGACCGAAATGATAATAAAGAAGTTGGAAAATTGGATCATCTCAAGAAATAATGACCCAATTAGTACACCGTAGAAATGGAAAAGCCTAAATAAAAAAGCTCAACGCATTTTGTTTTGAAAAGGTCCAAAATTAGTATAAGACTAAGACCTCTTAATCGAAAACCACAGTTTATAATCATAAACCATAAATTATAATTTGATAAATTACTTTCAGTTTTGAAATGGGTTTGAAACTTCAATCTTCAAAGACTTGGACTTTGAGTACCGGAAGCACCAAGGTCAAGTCTTGAACCCAGATTCTTTCAACCCCGCATAATCCCGGTCTTTTCCATGTTATTAAATTAAACCCTTTCTTAGAAGACACGCTTTTTGTGCGTAATAAGAGGTATTTTCCTGTTACTCATCCTCTGTTGTTTTGATTCTTTTCATCTTTTTGTGGCCTTTTGCTGGGTAGTTCACCTGACGTTCGTTTAATTAATTGAGCTTCTTTGTATTTTCACGTCACCTTTCAGTAAGTAATCTCTAAGCTATCAGATATGGATTTTCCGTTGCCTATGGAGAAAGCATCTCTTGGACCCTATCCCACCGGCACCGAGTAATGTTATCTTTTTTATTTAACAAACTGCAGTTTACATCTACTTTTTCATTTGATCATTTCTGTATTTTCTTCTTTCTTTTCGTTAATTAAATATTAAACAAAAATGGAGAGAACAGGGATGCAAATAAAGTGAGAGTAGTTCTTGTCGCTACTGGAAGCTTCAACCCACCTACTTTTATGCACCTCCGTATGTTTGGTAAAGTTATTGCTTCCCTTTGCTTTTACTTGGTTGTGTTTATAATGTTAATGATTGAATTTCTATATGTTTACACTTCAAATTTCAAGCTGTCCCTCTCATAAGAAATACAAGTTGCAAATATAGATGTTTATATGTTAAGGGTTCTGCCTTGACATTGGCCTTTAATTTACCCACACAAATGGAGTTATTCCCGTTTAAGCTCTTCATTTGTTTTCTTGTTTAAACCTCGTTCATTAGAGCTAGCAAGGGATGCACTTCGTTCGGAGGGTTACGATGTTATTTCAGCGTACATTTCACCTGTTAATGATGCTTACAAGAAAGAGGTATATTAGCTAGTTGTTTTTCTTCCATTATGCTCATTGTCGATGCTTTTTGGATTTAACTTATAGCACAGTGGAGAAAAGTTATGATATCGATGGACTAATTTGATTTTCTGTTCTTATTTGAATGGCTAAGCAAGGAAGTGAACTGAATGTTTATTCTTGATAGGGACTTGTATCTGGGCAGCACCGACTGCATATGTGTAATTTGGCATGCGAAAGTTCTGATTTTGTAATGGTTGATTCTTGGGAGGTATTTCGTTCTTTTCTTTCGGACCTTTGAGGGGGACGTTTCTCAATTGTGTTTCGTGTTGGTTCATTCGGCTATTTCTCTATGCTTGTTGAGTGGTATTGAGGGGTTGGTGAGCAGTTTCATATTTTGTAAAGTGAACTTATTTACTATGTTAACTATTGTTGTAGGCAAACCAAAGCAGCTATCAGCGAACTTTGGCTATTTTGAAAAGGATTGAAAGCTACTTCATTGGTGATCAGAAGATGCCCAAGGGTAAGATGTTTGTTATCGTGTTTGTAATTGTCGATAAATAGGAAAAAGGTCTTCTATCCAAGGATGTTAAGAGCATGGCTACTAACTTGTTTTCCTTATTCTCAGAATTTCTTAGGATCATGTTTCTTTGTGGTTCTGATTTGCTCCGGTCTTTCAGCGTTCCTGAATTTTGGATTCGTGACCAAGTAAGTGCTTGATGCTCCAAGATTGACTTTCTTTATTTCAATATGCCTTGACCTTCAACTTTGGTTGTAAGCTATGTAATTGCAGACCATTATTTGGTGGTAAAAGTATTCTACAAGTCATTTTTCTTTTTTCATGTTTTGTTCCTCTTTCTAATTCTTTTGGAGCCCATCATGCCCTAAGAAGTTATTGAAAAGCATGTTTTGGTGTTTTAATTCTCTTACAGGTGAAGACCATATGCAAAGAGTATGGTATTGTGTGCATTCAGAGAGAAGGGCAAAACTCTGATAAAATTATTGAGGACGATGAAATCTTGAAAGAAAACAAGGTGAACATGCATTCTTGTTAAATGCCTATGTTATATATCGTATACTTCTTGTGCAATGAGAAGCTAAATGCCATGTTCTTAGCAAGAGTCTTTGATTTTCTGTTATTATTGGAGCTTGCGAGTAATACTTGTTGATCACTCAATATATGTGTGAAGTAGTTAAACTAGCTCAAACTTCTCATTTTAGTACTTAATCAGTGGAAATTCAAGAGTTGTCTCCTTGTGACTAAAGTTGATAAGATAAACTATCAATTTATCATTTATTCAGGACCTAGTCTGAAGGGATCCAAAGAATCTCGTACACCCAAAATATCTATATGAAATATATGTGCTCTAGATTCCAGCTTGGCTTACATGTATGAAAGCCTTGAAAAATAGTGTAAAGAAAAGCCTGTGCGCAAGCTTGGACCTAATATGATTTAAATAAGTGGCTGAAATTTATATTTTGCAACTATTTCCAGGCTACTTAACTCTGAATTTATCTTGCTACAGTACAATATTAAAGTTGTGGATGAATGCGTACCAAACCATATCAGTTCTACGAGATTGAGGTAGTCAGCATAATTTTTGAGGAAAAATTTGATGCAATATTGAAGAAAAAGCTTATTTCAACTATCCCCTGTAATGTTTGTGAGTTGTTACAGGGAATGCATTTCAAGAGGACTATCAATAAAGTATCTGACTGCAGATGGAGTGATTGAATATATAAAGAAGCAAAGATTATATTTGAATGCTTGAATGATACAGCAAGACTTGTTGAATATATAACGAAGCAAAGATTATACCTGAATGCTTGAATGATACAGCAAGACTTTTATAAATTAATAATCTCTATTGTATAATTGTTTTATGGTTTCGACTTAAGCTGGTAGTCTAAATTAGTTCTCAATTAATTAGTATCTCTTTTAATTAATAGATTTTGTATAATCTCGATATTATTAATTTATACAAGTATTTTGCTGGATTTGCACTCTTTCAAAATATAATCCTACCGTGAGGATGAACAGGTTTCTTGTTCTATCCCGTGGTGCGTCTGGACATTTATAGATGGAAACATGTGCCAATATGACAAAAATAAGATACTAACCATTATTCGAGGCTTGGTAAATCAACATCCTGGTTTTTACAAAACCGCAACGGCCTGTATTTGTTCCATGGGGTTTCAAGTCATCTTAAGTCAACACTAATTCTTCTGTAAATTAAATCTGGTGTAATTTTGCAGAAGCGAAAAAGCATTACCTTGTATGTATGTACTGAATGAGTCTGATGTTTCCATCCACAGTTGCAGGCGATGACGGCTTTGTTGGGTTCCTTTAAATTCCTAGGGCGAACCACGGGACATGCAAAACCATTATTATTGCTTGTTTTATTTGCTTGTTTCCTATGGTGTATGAGCTTACAAATCATTGTAAGGTCAATTCATAAGGGCCACCCGAAACCAGAAACGAAGTAGCCAACTTCAAAAGTCCAAAATTTTTAGGTGCAGGTATTACATTGTATATAAATTTTAAATTGAACTTCTTAAAAAAGCTTTTTTTCACGAAATTGTCCATATTTGATGTGCTATTTTAGTGACGTGTGATGCCCTGATATGGTATTTGAATGTCCTTATTTAAGTTTATTGGGTTTGTCCGCTTAAAATTGGTAGTTCCAAAGATTTTGAGCCAAGCAGGGGCCAAAAAGTCTGTTGATTTGGCTTATTTATAATGGGAAACCCTTAACCTTAAAGAAATATTTTTTTTTTATGATATCTAAATCCACTTCTAGTGTGTCTATCTTGAGTACTAATGAAAGGATGTAAGCAAAGATAAAATAATACTTGAAAATTTTAAGAAGTCTATAGATAATTGGAAATTTTCTGAAGTTCAAAAGGGTTAAATTTATCAAAAATTCAAGTTCAAGTTTTTCTACGAAGTAGATTACTCTAAAACTGAACAAGGGATAAAGCCCTCGAAGACCATTTATTTGTTAATCCAAAGCTTTGTAAACAAACAACAAATAGAAAGAGAAAAACTTCAATCACTTTCATATATGATTAGTGCAAGTAGGAGTAAACCTCCTCACCAAAAAAGGATTCTACCTACGGTCGTAAACTGATTTTCCCAAGGAAGAAGCAATGATGATATTAGGGAAATAAGCATCGGCGAACTCTGTGCTAGCAGCCATAATAATACATAGGATGCAAGCGTTATTTGGAATGATTGGGCGTAAAGTGTTTGTAGGTGACTTTTTAAATTTGTCGTCAAATCCCTGTAATTTAGTTAGATAGGGCTAGGACCCGCCTTCGTTGCTGGTGTCTGGGGAATCCGCTCTTCAAGATCCAAATCCCATGCTTTGCAATGGGTCTGTCAGGGTAGGGGCAAGGTGGTCGTTGGTATTGCCTCTTCTTTCGTTAGCAGGTGTTCCTCTAGTTTTCCCTAGGGATAAAAACATCTTAGATGTTGTAGTGTTGCAAATCAAAACCCATAAATACAAACATGTGATCAATCCATGTGGCCTTGATTTACAAAATCCATTATAATATCATGAACATCTCATTTGCCTTCAAATGCCTTAATCCATAGGTAGAAAGGTTAAACTTTTTTTTTTGGCAAACAAATATGGTGGAGTCCAACTCTGTTGTTCTAAACTGTACACTTAAAGTTAAAACTTATAAATATTTGTAAGTAAAATATTTTTAATCAAAATTTTAGCGCTATTATCGAGGACTATAATATGAGAAAGCCTAGCTTTTATTAATCTAGCCATTATTATTTTATTTTTGTTTCTAATTTATCTATTTATTTTATCGACCCTTTGGTTTTCTTGCCTCTCACATATCTTAAGGCAAGTTTATGACCTAAACTAATCCATCGAGCTTAGCAAACAAAGATCTAGAGACAGAGAGAACAACTTGTAGAAATCTCCGTATAGCCCAACTTAGAGAGTTTAAGTTAGATTAAGTAGAGTACTTGGAAGGTATATTGATACTGAATATCATGAACCATCACAAACCAACCAAGATTGATATTTGATTATGCTAGCTCAGACTTGACAGGAGTAGAGTCCAACATTATCAAACTAATTGTTAACCCCTACAATTTCAAAATTAAGCCAAGTATCATTCAGACGGTGCAATTTAGCACCTTCAAGATTGTTGGTGCCAATGAAGATGGAATCAGATTGCGATTATTCCTATTTTCATCGAGGGGCAAGGCGAAGTAATGGTTAAACTCTCTAACTAAATCATCTTTTACAATGTGGGATTAAGTAGCAGAGAAATTTGTTTTTAAAGTACTGCCAACCAATAAAGACTGCTAAATCGAGGAACAATATCTCCTCCTAGTCCTAGGTTAATTCAGAAGTATTATATGATACATGAGAGATATTCAATGAGAATTTAAGGAAATGCCTACATTATGGTCAACCACTCTGGATGTTAATTTAGACCTTCTATAATAGGTTAAATCAGATTGTAAGGTAGACAATAAATGTAGCAATTAGGGTACCTTGAATAATAAGACACCAAAAGCAGCTCATGACCCTGTCAAAGACATGGTGATGGACAACTATCAATGTTACTCTTCTCGAGCAAGACTTAACAAGCTAGGGAAGCTAGCAAGAGTATATGAAGTAGATGCAGTAACAAGAAAACTATTGGGTTAACTATAAGTCCTCAGTTTCAAGTTATGCAATGTGAGATATGTGAGTTAAGACATTAAGGACATGACTATTAAGCACTACAGCCCAAACATGTGGATTACATGGGGAATGCTTACAGACCCCAGAACAATCCATATAGTAATACGTATAATTCGAGATGAAGGAATCACCCCAATTTCTTTTGGGGGAATCAAAGACAAGCAAGGAGCAACTTTCCACTAAGATTTCAACAACAATCATCTCAAGCTAAGATGCCAACTCTAGAAGATATGATAGCCAAATTTGTTCAAGGATTAGACACAAGACATTAGAGAACAGAGGCTTCTACACATAACTTGGAGATTCAATTTGGCTAGTTGGGAAAAATGTTATCTGAAAGATCGTTGGGGAGTTTTTCTAGTACCACGGAGACAAATCCTAAAGAACATGTGAAGGAAGTCACCCTTATAAGTGGAAAGGAAGTGGAAGTTAATAACAAGATCCAAAGTGAGAAGGAGAACAGAAAAAAGAGTCAAGAAAAGGCTATGTAGTGCATTTTCCAAAAATCAAAGAATTTCAGCCTACCATCTCATATCTAGCAAAGTTAAATAAAGATCGCATGGATGAGCAATTTGGTAAATTCCTAGAGCTATTTAAGCAACTTTATATTAACTTACCTTTTAATAAAGCTCTTTCATAGATGCCCAAGTGCGTAAAATTCTTAAACGAATTACTATCTAAAAAGAGGAATCTAAAGAAGTTAGCTACTGTGAGACTAAGTGAGGAATGCTCGACAATCCTATAAAACAAATCACTAAAAAAGCTTAAAGACCTAGGGAGTTAGATTATCCCTTGTTTTATGGTAATTTGTTAGTAAAAAAGGCTTTAGCTAATTTGAGGGCTTGCACTAATTTGATTCCTTATAAATTATTTAAGAAACTAGGATTAAGGCAACCTAAACCCACAAGGATGAGTATTCAATTGGCTGATAGATTTGTTAAATATCCTAGGGTATAATTGAGGATGTAATTGTTAAAATTGATATGTTAATCTTCCCTATGGGTTGTGTTATACTTGATATGGATGAAGGTATAAAAGTGCCATTTGATTCTAGGTTGACCCTTCTTAGCTATTATTAGAGTCATTATTGATGTTAGTGAAGGAAAACTAGTTCTTAGGGTAAGAGAAGAAGAGGTTACTTTTAAAATATTTGATGCCATGAGACATTCCTTTGAATACGATTATTCTTATTATTTTATTGATATTAATGGTTCTGCAACTTTAAATATTTTGCAGGAAATTTTATCTAAGGGCATATAAGAGTTGTTTATTATTTAAAGTGAGGATGAAGATGAGGCCAATAAGCCCCTTGTGATAAAGAAAGAGTTCGAAGGGATAGGCAGAAATACAAAGACGAGGTCGAAACCCACTATGGAAGAACTATTAAAGTTGTAACTGAAGAAACTTCCCAATTATTTAAAATATGTATTTCTTGAGAATGAGTCAAATTTCCTGTAATTATAATGTCAACTTTAGAAGTGGATTAAAAAGAAAATTTATTAAATGTTCTTAAGGAGCATAAAAGGGTCATTACTTGGAAGATCTCCGATATTGGAGGAATCAACCTTTGCTTTTGCATGCACAAGATTTTAATAGAGGAGGAGCTCAAACTAGTGATATAACCCCAAAGAAGGTTGAATTCTAATATGGAAAAAGTGGTAAAAGAAGAAGTAATTAAAATCCTAAATGCTTGTGTGATTTGCCCTATTTCTGATAGTTCTTAGTTGAGTCCTGTGTAGGTTATGCCAAAAAATGGAGGAATAATGTGGTATCTAATGAGAAGAATGAGTTGATTCCTATAAGAAACATTATTGCGTAGAGAGTATTCATCAATTACAGTAAGCCGAATGATGCAATAAGGAAAGACCACTTCCCTTTGCCTTTCATAGACTAACTGTTGAAACTACTGATTAGGCACATGTATTATTGTTTCTTGGATGGACTTTCGAGTTATCTTTAAATTTCAATTGCCCCAGAAGATCGAGAGTAAACAACATTCCTGTGTCTTTATGGTACGCTCACTTTTAGGTAGATGCATTTTGGATTATGCAATGCACCTGCTACATTTTAAAGGTGTAAGATGACTATCTTTGATGATTTAGTCAATGATATAATGAAGGTATTTATGGATGGCTATTTTTCAAAGATTCTTTTGATTCATGCCTCCATAATTTAGAGAAAGTGTTAGAGATATGTGAGAAAACAAATTTGAAGCTAAATTGGGAAAATGTCATTTTATGGTACAAGAGGGTACATTTTTAGGCCATAAAAATTTTCACAAAAATATTGAGGTAGATAAAGTAAAAATTGAAGTTATAGAGAAATTATCATCCTCTTCCTCAAAATTGAGTGGTAGAAATAGATAAAGGGCTTGCAAAACGTAATTGAAAACCTTAGGATTGTAGAAAGTATGAAGAACAATCAAGGAAACCCTTTTGAAGTGGATTTTCATCTATCTAGAGTGAAGTTTTTTAAGATTAAAGAGATTTCATCATATTACCTGTAATACCCCACGTTAGGCGTTCAAAAATTTAGGAATTTCCAGTACATCATATACTTTGCATAATTGAGTATTTGCTAATATGTGCATATGAATTTTTACATATACAAATAATTATACATGCATTCATGACATTTTCTGGGTATAATTGATTTATAAATGTGATTAAAAATGTGAATTATGGATTAAATTGGAGTATTAATTATGATTTGGAAATTTTGGTATATTTTGGACATTTTGAAATT
>JAOSBN010000005.1:20561353-20584569 GCA_027563595.1 Erythroxylum suave
GAGAGAAACTTATTCTTTCCCTGAGGAGCAACTCTTGCTCTGGTATAGGAAGTGATCCTTGGATTCACTTGTAATAGTAGTGTTTATCACTGATTTACTATCAATAATATACTGATCTCTAGCCTATTAAGCTAGAGTTTTCTAGCATATTGCCTGGTGAAACTACTTTCACAAGCCTTGTGCCTAGTGTTAATACGATGAGTCAAAACATGTCTTTTTCTTTCTAATATTTATTGTTGATAAAAAGGAAGCATCATAAATCCTTTAGACAATAATTTGACTATTTTTTTTCCTAGGTCAAGAAATCTGTATTAGGATCCTAATACCTAATTTGACTGAACAAAGAGATGCATTTTAATGTTATTGTTCTAGTCTCCTTTTGCTACTTCACAGAGTCTGAGATTATAAATACCCCTTGGTTCTCAGATGTAAGATTAGTTGAAAACAATTGGTGTGCTTGTTAATATAGAAAATGTAAAAAGTTATGCATTTGACCCTGGTGCTTTCCATTGAACGTGAACTATAATGATGTTTTCGGAATTAATGGGCTTGGTTTGATCAAGAAGTGCCTTTCTTGGACCTTCTTTGAGCAATATAGGATATACTTGTGTGGAGGTGCCTCGATACTACATTGCTGTTGATGTTATATTTATTTAAAAAAAAATTGTTAGAAGTACCATCTTCTTAATGTTGAACCATGCTGATCTGCGTGTTTATATTGAGCCATGAACAAAACTGGGAACTTAGGGAGTGCACCAGACGTGAGCATAGTTTTGAATCGGTTATTACACCAGCCTTTGTGACTAGTGGATGGTGAAATTATAGTTTGCCATATTGTTCTCACTTTAGATGGTTCTACCGTTATGTGACAAGTTGCTTGGGTTTTAATGGAGGACTGCTGTACCAATGCCTCCTTTTTCGGCAAGGTTGTAGAATGACTTCTAATGTTTCTTAATCATTTGATCTCTTGGAACTATTATTTTGTTTCCTGTAATGAGTTCATGATGATTAAACTGATGAATTTGTACATAGATGCTTCCATGGGAGAATTTACCGACACTAAGAGACCAGGAGGTTTACCGCATGCCTTCTGTTGGCAGCATCTGTTGGGTGCTTGATAGAATGTATTTTCATCAGGAGCAGGCTGAAAGGGTAGTTTCTGCCTTCCCTTTCATAGATCCATTGGATGCATTTTATTTGTTGAATCCCAGCGGTGATTTGAGCAGCACGCAGCTTGAATTTGAGAGCTGGTTTAAGGATCAAGACTTCGAGGTAATATAAATAATCACTATAAAATGACGTTTTGTATGGATGGAGTCAATCAAGCATTCTTTTGTCAGGAAAACAAGGCATCTATCACAAAACTATTTGTCAGATATGTCTTTATGAAAAGATATGTTTCCTAATACTAATTTGCTTTTTTAATGATCCTCCTATTAATATATCCGTACAGGGTATGGCTGGATCCGCACCTACAGGTGAAGAATTGGCTTCAGCGTTGAGAAGCCATGATCTCTTTGTATATTTTGGTCATGGAAGTGGTATGGCTAATTAACCACATCAGTTCTGTGTTGTTTGTCCCGGTCTAGCTTTTGCATCAGTATTAGTAGCCTGGTATGAGGTAGTATATAATTTTGGGCGTCTTGTAATGTAGGGGCACAATACATATCTCGGCAAGAGATTCAGAAGCTGAAAAGTTGTGCTGCTACCCTTCTCATGGGTTGTAGTAGCGGTTCTTTGTTGTTAAATGGATGCTATGTTCCCCAGGGTACACCACTTTCATATCTATTGGCTGGTTCTCCTGCTATAGTAGGAAACCTTTGGGAGGTTACAGATAAGGACATTGACAGATTTGGGAGATCTGTGCTTGATGCTTGGTTAAAGGAAAGATCGAGAGCTTCTTGTACTGCTTGTAGCCACTGCGAGAAGGAAGAAAAAGAAGCTTTTGGTAGTGGCTCATTTAAGAACTATTGCGATCATAGACCCAAAATTGGATCGTTCATGAGTCAGGCTCGTGAAGCTTGCACACTTCCCTTCTTGATTGGGGCATCGCCAGTGTGTTATGGAGTCCCCACAGGTATAAGGAGGAAGAAAAATGCATAGAAAGCGTTGTTTAGCAAAGCAAATTATACCCGATGATCTTGTTCATCACCCCCCTTTTATTAAAGGCCTCTGGAGGCCAAAGAAAGTTTATATTTGCTAATATAAGCCCCCTTCTCTCATTTTTATCGATTTTGATTTGTTCTGTAAAATTTGACCAATATATTCCAATGTCACTTATTACATTGCTATAATATAAATGAAGTTCTGCGAAAAACAAAAAAAAAGTATTTTTTAATTTAAAATATTAAAAAATTTGGACCAAGTTGGGTTTTGTACTGATAGGGTCCAATTGGGTTCAACGGTCTGGTCAGGTTTGGTCCAGGCTGTTAAGCTTAATCTTCAGAATGAATTTGAATTCCTTCATGGTCTAACTTCAAGGATAAATAATTTTTTCTTATTTATTATAATTATTTATTTTGAGCCATACATCTTGCGCGACAACTATAAGTGCACTGTTAGCCTAAATGTAAATATTTCATATTTTCGTTATTCTTTTTCAACAAAATACTCTTCTTGTATACCCGATCATGAGGTTAATAATTTTAAGTCCGTGTTACATGATATGTAAAGTGAAATATTATTTCTTAGTTTTGAATACTTTTGGACGTAATTATTTAGTCAAATCTTAAGTTTTTTTTTTAAATGTACAATTTGTAATCTTGATTAAACCCTATTCTAGTTTATAATTCACCATAATTGAAATTTCAAATTCAAGTGTAGATGTAAATGTAATTCACAAATATTATAATTTAACTCGCAATTAAAGCTTTTGTTTTATATAAGAAAGTGTACAATGGTCAAGTTTAATTAACATCAATCAATAAGATAAATAATAGGAAGCTTTCCAATTTTTTGAAAGTTTTCAATTCTAACTCCAGTCTTAACTTGTGATGGTAAAGATCCCTAAACATAAAAATTAGCTTAATGTTAAAATTCCGTAGATCATATGTTCATTATAATCGATAAAAAAGTCAAATATGTATACCATTGCAATTTACATATTTGGACTTATATCTCTCCTTTTTTTTCCCTTTATTTTTATTTAACACCATAAATGTCATATTCTTAAAATTCCAAGACTCCTAATGTTAAATGTGTCCTTTTTCTTTTTCTCGAGCTACACTGAGCAGAAATCTCGCTCAGACATGAAATTTGGAGAAATTTAGTAGAGATGTTATTTCCAAATGACCCACATTTTAAAACTCTCTTTTTATTGAAAATTATAATTAAATATTTTTTCATACACGATTTATTTATCCCTTACAACAATTCCACCAATATTAGCATAAAAATTAAAGAGGTGTGTTCTAGTAAAGAATAACATGACCACAAGCTCATGATCAACGAGAAGGTTAAAATGAATGACAATAAATTGACATATGAGATTAGGTGCAACAATAAGCATAAAAAGTTGTGTTGTTTACTATACACCTATAAGTGAAAGATGTAGCTATAGCTAGCACAGGCAAGTACTGGTCAATTCTACAAAGATTGTAAATACTAGTAATTACCTTGTTTCTATTACATAGCTTAAGAATTAAATTTTGGGAATTTAATCAAAAATAAACTAAAAAAAGTAAAAATTAACAACTATGATCTCAGGATAAAAGAAAATCAATACTAGACAGTAGTGTCTACGTTATGTATGAATCCCCTTAAGAATCTTTGACCTTTTATCAAGTAATTATATTATTGATTACTAGATCGTGAAAATTCCTATCTTATACAAATAACTATCTTGAGACTATTAACAACTAATCCATCAATTGATTAATATAATTCTTTCTAATTAATACCCCTAGGATTGCTTTATCAATTTATGAATTCTGCTATTAGGTTTGACCCTAATCTAAAGGATTTGTGTCTGCCTATCTCTAGGTTTTTATGTAACTCATTTCATAAATTGTTAGGATTTGAGATTCATCACCATAGCCATAACTCATAATGGATGCATGGAGCAATCAGTATTCTTATGTAAGCTATGATATGTTATCGTAATATGTAACATCACCATATTGGAAAGATATATTTCCTAATAAGTTTTTGGAAGCTCTATCGAATTCTATGTCGTGTTGTGAAATTTGTGGGAGTAATTATTACAATTATGAATATTAGGCACCGACTGATATGTGGGAGCAACCAAGCATGTACTACCAACCTCAAGGTATACCATACGAGAATGTTTATAATTCAAAGTGGAGCAATTCTTACGCTTATAGATGAAATGATTATGCTTTAGATGAATATTTACAGCACAAAACACCTCAAGTTCAGGAGCCAATTCTAGAAGATATAATGGTCAAATCTGTTCAAGAATCAAACATGAAGCATCAGAGAACAAATGCTTGTATCCATAATATGGTGAATTAGATTAATCAGTTAGTGAAGATATTATCTGATGAAAGCAGGAGAGTTTGCCTAGTACTAATGAAATAGATACTAAAGAACATGGAATGACAATCACCCTTAGGAGTGGAAACAAGCTTCCAAAAGAAGAAGACAAAGAAAAAGAGGAAGCATCTGCCCTATAAGAGGAAGTAGAAAACTGGTAAGAGATAACTGAAAAAGTCGAGCTACAAACTTTGTCCAGGAAGCAGAAGAAGAAGAAGAATGAACAAAGGTGGTTTAGGAAGAACTAGCGTTGGAACCAAATAAAGAAACTACTGATGAGTCATTGGTAGCCACCTAAAGTACAAAATGTTCTCACTTTCTCAAAGACAAACTGCTTATGTCAACCAAATGTTAAGGGAGTTTTGTTATCTTTTATTTTATTAACAATTTGTAAATCAAAGGGCATTACTAAAGTTAATTAGATTTATTAATTTTATACATTATCTTATTATCCCTATCTTGCAACATGTGGCTTACTTACAGGCTACCAAGCCGTTATGTGTAGAAACGAGTGGAAGTCAGTCATTGAATATGGACCCATAATGACAGTATTGTGTAGGGTATGTCGAGCTAATAACATTAACCAAGCACTAAATGGAAGGCAACCCATGAATTAATCTAGGTTTTATTTTAAATTCAATGTTATTTTATTCTTATTTTAATGATGCGTCTTTAGGATTAGAACATTAAGCATCTTGACAAGACTGTGTATAATTATGGTGTTAGGGTATATATGTTAATGTGTCATATTGCTAAAGTGCAAAATTTTCAAGTTTGATTATCTAATTTTGAAGTTGCACCCATTTATAAAGAGCTACATGCTCTCTATACACATTGGTAGGCTCATGTGGTTAGATACATGCTTTTCATCTTACACAGTCAGCTATAGGGCTATGTAGCAAATAGTGCAAGTCCGCTACTCATCTTAAAAATGCCTTAATTATCTTTTTTTTTTCCCACTTTTCTGTCATCTCCCTCACTCCCTACTGTCACCCTCTCATTCCCCAAACATAATTTTTGCATTTTTCTTGCAATTGTTCGACACACAAGTAAGTAATATTATCTATTTCACTTGTTTATACATGATTCATTGAGTCTTTTGCATTATTTAGGGTTTTTTTTTGGCACAAAAATGCTAAATTTAAGGATTTTGTGAGATCTTATGTGATTTGATTGATTGTGGTATAGTATTTGAATTTAATCAATACCCATTTGATTTATTAGTTTAATTTGATTAATTGCATTTAAATTGGGTGAAAATTCAACCTGAATTGTGGAATTGCGTGATTTTGCTCACTAATTGTTAAATGGTGATATTTTGTTTCATGAAATTAGGATTAATGAGATGTTTTATAGTTATTGATGTATAGTTTATGATTAATTGCATGCCAATTTTTATTTTTGCATAAGTTGAATATTTAATTTCGTTAATTTTGTGTAATTGTGAAATTGGGGTTTTCAATTCCAAATTTAGGGTTGAATTTTTAGTTAAATAATTATGATAGCTTAATTTGTTAATTACAATTTTTTTAATTTTAATTTGGTGATTTATTCGGCCTTAAGATAAATTTTCCAATTATTTAACGTTTGCTTTATTTTATTTATTTCTTTATTTATTTGCTTCAGATTAGTTGTCTGCAATTTTTTGTGTTAAAATTTTCTTTTTCTAGTTCATTTTCATGCTTAATAAATTATTGAGCATAATAAACTTGACCGACAAATTTATAGACAGGGAGGCGCTGGAGCAAATTGGTTAGGCCTAGCAAATTCGAGACCTCATTAACATTGGTGCATGGTCCCGACTCTTCGAGATTGTGGAGTGCTCCTACAGGGAGTTGAGATTAGAGGTGCTCCCTATATTTTTCATGGAGAGGTGGCTATGATGGTAATCGACCTAATATAATCCAGTTTCAAATGATAGGAAATATGTTCCAGATGAGCTATTTGGAATTTTCCACCATGATGGGTCTTTAAGACTAGGAATTCATAGGTATGTCACAGTACATCGCACTACGAACAGACTTTTTGTATGGATTGCCTCTCGGCACTTCTGACATCCAATTAGCTCTAAGGAAGACTATGATCCAAGCAAATCCAAAGCGTCAACACTATAACATCCCGCGCTCAGATATATTTATGGTATTCTGAGTCACACGCTTACTGATCAGGGTGACAGTTGAGGAATTGTTGAGAATTTGAACGTGGTTTACTTATGAAGTATGAGTAAGAGGACGCCATTCCACCTAGCGTATTCATTTGCCCAATTCATTAGGCATAAGAGCGAAAAAAGAAAAGTCGACACAATCTGTGTCGAATATTACTTGACCATACTTGTATAATGGATGGGGATATTTGATTTATTACCGCCAATGTAGCAGATGGGTACCATGGTAGCACTAAACCTCATAGTGATGCAACACATATGTATGGTTTGCAAATGTCAGGGAATCATGGGTGATATATATAGATTTATTGGGTAACTTAATAAGCTAGCGGTATTAGGAGGATATAGGGAGGAGCCATCGTAGCTACAGTCGCGACATCCTAGACGAGAGGGATTGTATTAGAGGAGGTTAGCTAGAATGTGCTAAGAGTGGGGATATCTCACCCGGAGCATTTGATGATAGCTCGGCTGAAGAGATAATAGGTGGAGCTTATGGAGCAGATGGGTAAGCTTGAGACCACTATCAAATGGATGGGAGAGCTATTGTTGTTAATGGTCAGTTGTCAAAGCATCGATTTTTAGCCTCTACCATCTGGAAAAGGTACTTCATCAGTAGTTCCTCAACTTTCTCATGATCATCAACTTGAGGACACTCTATCACCGAACCAGCCTGGGTCACACC
Source organism: Erythroxylum suave (assembly GCA_027563595.1). Lineage (NCBI taxonomy): Eukaryota > Viridiplantae > Streptophyta > Magnoliopsida > Malpighiales > Erythroxylaceae > Erythroxylum > Erythroxylum suave. Next base: position 20,568,694 of record JAOSBN010000005.1, read on the forward strand.
ACGAGAGAGATGCTTGAATTTTGAATCTTTTCTTTTTACCTTTAATTGTCTATATTTAATATTTTTCTTTCTTTTTGTCTAAATATTAGTACTAATGTTATTCCATATTTCTTTTTTTGTTTTATTTTATTTTATTATTTTTATCCCTTTTTCTTTATATTTTGCAAGGAACTTCATATCGGATGGATAGTCCTAAAGCATAAAAATCAAAACGACAAAAGCTTCTGACTCAAGGAAGTACACATTTCACTTTCACGCTTTTCATATATGCTTATATTGTTTACACTGAGGACAATCTACAATGTGTGGGAAAGGGGTTAATGATTTTCTAAGCTTATTATATTCTTTGTTATTAAACTTTAATAAGTGATATCTTCTAACTGATATCTTGTATTAGTTGAAATATGCCCATAAGTACTTTATTTCGTTATTAAATATTAATTTGAATTGGTATGCAAAAGGATGATAGGTTGAATAAAATTATGTCTTGCTCTTAGACAAAGTCTTTGATCATGCCAATCATGAAATCCACAAATATTTTCCCTCTACCATCAAAGAAAAAAAATAACAATTCATTAATGAAATATATGAATATATTTAGCTAAAACTATATAAAAAGTACCAAAATTACCAGAAAGAGTTGACAATCATAAAATCTTCTTCCTAGATTTTCATCAGTCCATAAAGTCCATCTAAGTGCTTTCAAGCTATAGTAACAATATTTAGTCTCTTCGACACAGTCCCATTTAGTTAGGTAAGTTAAAGAAATCAGCTTGTATGACCTCAAATCAAGCTTAGAATGCGTTCCTTTACTGCTAAAGATGAAAATTTCAAAATTTTCACCTCAACACAAAATTACAACCAAGAAAACAACAAACTGAATCCTCTAATCAACCTCATTGCCTTGAAGAACTACTACTTAAGCTCATTCTCAAGTATTGAAGAACAATGTTGTAATGTTGATTTTGCACCCATTGATGGTTAAATGATGTCTACAGAAATGAATTTGTTTGCTCCTAAGAATTTGCATCTCTTCCATGAATGTCATACTTTGTCTTAAACCCAACGGATAGAGATAAACAAAACATGGATAATCACTAATGAAGCTAAATCAAGTGACATAAATCATATCCTACGTATAATGTCAATTAGGTGGGGAAGAGAAAAACTTAATCATATCCTACATACAAATGTATAATAGAATTGAACATGAAAACAATTCTATTTTACACGTTATTCAGCCTTATAATCAATCTCATTTAAAGAAGATAAAGTAATTTACCTAAATGTAACATTGTTAATGAAACTTTCCATAAAAGGGAAAATGAAAAAGAAATAAAGTAAAGATTCAATCATCATAAATTATATGCAAAAATTAGAAGGGAGCATGAGTCATTACCTATTTGGATCTTCAATCAGAGCACAAAGGCTCACTTTTCACTTAACGCCAAAAGAGAGAACTCACACTACGTAGAAGGCACAAGTGAGATTGGATTGAAGGCACATGCGTGAAGTGATGATGCGCACAGGGATTGAAGTGAAGGCACAACCGAGAGAAGAGAAACATGGTGAAAACACTTGTTGAAAAAAACTATTGATTTAGGTCGAAGAGTAGAAATTTAAAATTTTTTTCTTAAATTGCATTTGGCTTGGACAATAACTTAATGTGTTCTTAACATGGCATCCGAAGACTAACTGGTCTGCATATAATAGCACATGTAAACACACAGCTTAATTTGTGTCAAAAAAATCCTTAAATTGAGCAAACTCGTGAAATTTTATACCTTCTTTGAACAATTTATAAGTTTAAGTCCTAAATTAATCAAATTCAAAAAGCTTAAACCCCAATTTGGGCTTTTAGACAAGGACTAATTATAGAAATATTGTACCAAACACTAGTTTTAATATTAATACAATGCGAAATTAATACAATTAATTTTGAATATGGTAATTCCTTAATTTTATGTAATTAAAATTTAGCCCTTTATTATAATTTATAATAAATATATTAAAATTATACTATAATACTAAGGTCCTTAAATGCTACATTTTTAACAAACAAAATATCTATAATACAAATTTCGTTGATTATAATTTGTAATAAATATTAAAATTTAGAATTTAATTAAAAAATTTCAATTCAATTCTCCAATTTTATTAATCTATAATTTTTATTTGAATTTTTTAGTATCTCAACCTTTATTTCTGTACTTGTTAGTACAATTTTAAATTTTACTGTACATTTGAACATAATAATCTAATATGATGCGATTTTTTTTCTCATTTATATAATAAAATATCAATTGATCGGAATAAAATATGGATTCAAATCCTTTGTGTTGTTTTTCCTATGCCACATATTCCAATCAACGTCTAACCATACAATAATTAGGAAAGAAAAAAAATAGACAATTATGATGTTATTGCAACAGAAGACACGGGAAAAAAACGGCACAAGTGATTTGAAGCCATAAAATATATAACATAGGTTGGATAATTTGGTGCCCACCTGTTCGCCGTATCAATTTCCCTTAGTTAAGTTGGGTATCAAATACGCTCCTCAATGGAAGATACCAAATTAACATGTTATACATTTGTTGATATATAAGTTTAAAAATTGAGTTTGGTGAGGTCAATTACAAAATTTGAAAAAGTACTTCTTTGCCATGATATTTTTGAAGAATCACTTACAAAATATGATTAAAAAAAAGCTTAGATGAATAATAATTTAATTGTTTATATTGAAGAAAATATAAACCATAAAAATATGCATAAATTTCAAAACATGTGAATAATAATTTAATTGTTTATATTGAAGAAAACATAAACCACAAGAATATGCATAAATTTCAAAACATAAGAACCCATGAAATTTAATATATATTAATTCATATTTGTTTATTTTTTTACAAATTTTGTTTCTAATTCCGCCTGCAGAAACTTATGGTAGGTGTTAATAAAATTCTAACTAGTCACTTATTCACTTCCATATATTTTAATAAGTTACTTGATATATTTTTAGATCAACGTTTAAATTTTATGAATACCAGTTTTAAGCATATAGGTTACAAACTTCATTACAAAGTCGATAAATCTTTCACTTGAAGCCATGAAAATATTTATAACAAGCCTAAAATTACTTCTCTGATTTCCTTTCTCCCAGACAACTCCTATAATTACGAAAATATGTAGTCACCATAACCAATCAATTATAGAATTTTAGTAACGTAGCTAATAGGCATAGCTATGAGGTTAAGTGAAAAGTGAGCCTTTGTGCTACGTCTTTTTTGATGGATTAGTGGAGAAGGTAAAAATCAAGGGAGGACCAATTAGATCCTTAAGTCTGGGAAATCAGTTGGTTATCAATCACTACTGGACATAAACTGCTTCCCATTAAGAATTCCGATAGACCAATGATTTCTTTTTCACATCAGCCCATAATTGAGAAATGCTATAGTTATTTCCTGAAAACAAAACGAATTTCAATTTGGGATGCTCTGCTTGACTACACAAACTATACTGTAAGAAGTAAAAATTGTAATCACTACAAGAAACAAATAATTTCCACGAGAAAACAAAAACGATTATCTTCAGAAGGATACATCTTTACTACAAGGTCAAGTAGGAACTTCACTCCAGTAGTACCAAGGAAAGGAATCATAGTGCGGACACTTCATATTGGATTTAATTTCTCATGTCATCTAAAAGCTGCCAAAATTGGATGTTGACCATGAGTAAAATAAAACTACGAAGAGACTTTTTTTCTTATAATTCTCTTTCTCCTTGCCCTTGGCGGTGATACTTCTCCATCAACTGAATCAACGTTTCCTTGCTTGATGCCAAGTAGGCCAAGCCCAGAAATCAGGGCTTTCTTTGAGATGAACCATTTTGAAGATTGTCCGGCGACTTCCCCGGAGGGTCTGCTGTAAGCCTTCAGAAGGTTATCTGAATGTGCCAGAGGATCAGCCTCCACTCCTAGCCAGGCGAGCCTTGACGTTTCTCCAACTTGAGCATTCAAAATCCTGTACATGATCCACACAAAATTTTAAATAGCCCAAGCTTAGATTGAACTCACCAAGTCACAAATTTATCAATTATATACAAAGCTAAACAAAGCCCCGAGCTTCAAAATAAACCCTGAACCTGACATATAACAACACTGTTTGCAACAGCAAATAACAAGACCTTGACATAGTTGTCAGAATTTGATGCAAAACATCTTAAGAAACCCCATTCAACCCCAATCGTAAATTTGATTTCATGGTGAAGAATGGGACTTCTTGACTGCATTCTGTACACACTAAAACGAATAATGTAAAGGGACTGTTTGTCCTATTTGGTAAGTCTCTTCTATGCCAAGTTTCCCATATTAAAAAGGGGCTTAACGTATGTTACTTCATATTAGAGAAAAACTTGGAAGCCATCATTTTTGGTATTCTTACGACCATCAAAGTCAATGCTGCTTATAAACCTGCACTCTTTAAATTAATTGATTGTTTATAAGGATATTTTAGATAATATTAGTCTTGATCACTAGTCACGTAGTATCTTTTACATTATGTTTGGAATTCAAGTTTACAAGGAAGCAAGAATCCCCTTTAAAGGACAATGAAATTTGTATTTGAAAATTGTTGATTGAACCTTTTATTGTGGTATGCTTAGAGTCGGAGGACCAGTGCATAGAGTTGGAGGACCAGGCCTTGGACCAGGCTCGGGCTGGGGGAGGACTAGCCCGACCCAACCTGACCCGACCTGAACCAGTTTGAACAAAACAACATTATTTTGACTCTTAGGCTGATTGAGCTTTGGGCAGGCTCGGGACACAAAGTTCCAGGTCGGGCATGACCCATTGTCAACCCTAAAGGTAAAGAGATCAACCTGCAGTATCAGGAGATCCTATACAAAATCTCAGATGTTAAAACAGAATTGATATGCTTGATACAGACGATGATATTCTAAGAAATTGCATGTTGAAGTACCTGATTTTAATAGTAAGATTGATCCACATAGGTTTTAGACTGGAAACAGTCATAGAGGATTGTTTTGATCAGTGCAACACATCAGACAACTGAAAGGATCTGATTTGTAAATATGAAACCAAATGGAAATGCTACAAATTTGGTGAAGATCACTAGAGTAAAAATTACCGGAGCAAGTTGGACCCCAGTAAGAGATGGGGCTACAACTAAGACATGTCTTCTGATGACCAAGATAAACTCCAGAATCATAATGGGGTCATAAGGAGGGCATAAGGAAGTATGACTCTGTTAAGGAGTAAATGGAGAAGTCTGATTAGCTTTTCATTCGAAGTGAAGGAAAGGAGTCTAAGAGGCAACGTATATCTCTTCTAAAAATGGCTTAAAGGCAAAGTTCAAAAGTAGCCGATTGTAGAAAAAGCTTTCAGCTCAGAGGATAACTACTGTCTATCATGTGACTTTAAGGGCGGAGCAACACCTTGGTCAGCTGCATAACATGAAGGTCTGGGAGCTAAGCCGGAGAGGTTGGTCAATAATATAAAAAAAGAGCTAGTGCAATGCAAAATTTCAAAACAGCAGCTAACAGCTCCAAGGGCAAATTTGACAAGAAGTGCATGGGCTAGCCATCAAAGGGTTCATATATAAGAGGATGTGGGAAGACACACTTAACCTAGATATAAAATCATATTAAATTAGCTTGGAAACCATGCAAAATTAGAGATAGAAGAAAGATAAGGAGGAAGATAAGGGAGAAGAATAAATATTATTTTTATTATTTTAATGTGGTTTGGCTGTAACCCCAGATCTACAAACATGAAAACCAAGAAGAATACGGAGATGTATTATTCATTATATTTAGCTCATCCACTTATAATAACAGGGAAATATAATATTCCATAGTAAGATGATATAATATTCTGAAATAGTAAGTAATCTCCTATAGGGTACACAAATATTCCCATATTAGAATAAATGATAATTTTTTATATTGAATATATATAACATTCCAATATTGAAATATATATATAATACTCATACTGACACACTAGATCTCCATAAGACATTCAAGTGAATGATTGACATGTCCAACCCATATATTTCAAATCTATATGTGGAATCATTCGATTTTCTTGTTTGTGGTAGCTTTTTGTCTTCTATTGCATTTCCTTTTTTTGGTTGATTTCTTTTTTGACCTGGCTATTTGTTTTCCTTTCCATAAACCCAAAAATCATAAAAAGAAAAACAGAACATAAAAGTGAAGGTAGTGGTGACAGCAAGAATGATTAACAATACTGAAGAGATAGGAAACTTACTGAGAGAGGCAAAGGGAAATAGAGATGTTTGCCGAAAAAGAAGCAGAAGTTAAGGGAAGGAACACTAAGAATTGAGATAGCAATAATCCACGGCTATTGAAAAGAAAACCAAAATAGAGGTAAATGCACTCCCAATGACTGCAGGAATAAAAGACAAAATGGAGGTAATCATGCTCTCAATGGACTACCAGAAGGAAAGACATAATAGAAATAATTGGGTTCCTAAAGGGTTGGAGAAAGGAAAGACACTAAAATAAAACTGTCGGAAGACATAATGTTAGTAATGATGCTCTGAATGATAAAAAAATATAATAAGAATGGAAGTGCTTCGCCAGAAGAGAAAGGTTATCACATTGAGTGAAGGAATAGAAGACCTCAAGAAGAAAAGGCAAAGGTTGCCTTGGACTCTAAACTAGAAGAAAATGGCTTCATATCATGTTAAATTTCATAATTTTTGTGCATATAAGAGAAACAGTTCATATATAAGGAGGGACAATACTTTTAAACCTAAAATCTTAAAGCATTAAATTATGGGTCCTTTTCTATATATAAACCACCCTCAATTCTTTTTCCTCAAGTCAATATAAGAATCTGACACGCTTAGTTACTTTCAAGTCCCCACATTATTAACTTCGAAAGAAGATGATGGCTCGCCATGATGCATTATTTGTGGCTATCATGCATTATTTGTCAAGTGATAAACAAGATCACACTAAAATATGGATTCCCTACCTTAGCCCTGATATTACATGTTAGATATGATTTAGGAAGCAATATTTTTTTAAACATAGAATTATGAAGAGAGTACCAAAACCTCATGATGAATAAAAACTGACCACCATGACTAAGGATGAATTTTCTTACAGTTGGTGATATTGTTTGTTTACAAATATGTTTAATTGAGTGATGAATCAAATCTTTCAACCATTCCTACACAGATTTTTGGACCTACTTTTACAGACTAATGTAAGAAACGATAATTTACTTCATGTTCTACTAATCTATAATGATGTTGATAAGATAAGCTACACATTAACTTAAAAGAAAATGTTCTTTTAAGCAACAAATGTTATGTTCTTATGTCATGCTAAGGGACAATATGGCCCTAGAAAGATTAATGATGCAAAAGACTTTTATAAGCAAAACAAAAGAGGACAGATCATTCAACCACAATCTTTAGGAATGAAGAGTGAGAGCTGGTCTGACACTATCTGTTAAATGTTGGCCCATATCCAAAGAATGTTTACAAATGACGAGTGATTTATCCTTAGATTTCCTGCCCAATGTTCCGCTACTGGAATGAATTAACTAGAAAGGGTTCAGAGTAAAACTTGGAGGTTTGAGCAAATGAAAAAGGAATGCTTTATATCAAAATTTTAGAGTAATTTGTAATAACATTGAGCAAACAAAAGATATTCAGAAGAGAAGCATGGAGGAGCAACAAAGAATTTTAGATGAGATAAGACCACACTAATGGCTGAAGATCATTCCTACTGTCCTTCATTAGGACCATATTAATGCCTGGAGATCATTTCTATTGTCCTTCGTTAAAGAGGGGCACATTAAAAGTTTAACTAGTTAACAAAGCAAAATTTTGGACTATAGAAGCTACTGTCTATTCATCAGGAACCATGACAAGACATTCCTCATGAACCATGGCAAGACAAGCATGGATTGTCTTGAAAGAATCTAAAACCATTAGGAGTTATAATTTTATGTATCTGACGATATATAGGTTCTGAAAAAAGGATCACTTCATCCCACACTCCAAGATTTATGATGGTGTCAACTTCACCAAACTCTTATTCAAGTGATAGTGCGTCTTTGTGGCCTCCCTTTGACTATTTTCAAATTACAATTGAAAAATCATGCGGGAAACATTCAATACATAATCTTAATTTTCATGATCTTTTATTCTTCAAACAGATGAGCAATTAAAGCTGTCAATTAAGTCTTAGGAGACTTACTGGGAAGCTTGGTGCAATGATGTAAACAATTGAGACCTAATTTATGGAATATGCATCTAAGAACCTGATCGTGACTTGGTTCATCTACTGCAAGAAGCAATGTTAGTGCTAAAAGTTCTGTTGAACTCAAAAGGGGCATCTTTGACGGGGAAAGGGGAAATATTAGAAGCAGCAATCTAACAATGAATATGCTGAACAACATTGATGGTTGATCAAACATAATGAAAACGATATGGTAAAAATAGGATTCACACAACGCATTTTTTGAAGACGATAATACAAGAAAATTCACTTTAAAAAGAGTGTTAGATCTTATAAGATCCTTAAGAAAATTAGTATTTATAGCTATGTTTTAGAATTGCCAAGTGATGTAAATTAGTCCTAATTTAAATGTGCGAACTTGACTTCCTACCATGGCATGATACTACACACTCCTCAGCAACCATGAAAACTACAACTATTTCTGATCTTAAATAACAGATTGAAGATGCTCTTGATGAACAACTTGTGTCTATAAGAACTGGAAGTTATCAACAGCTTCCTTCCATGTGGGAAGGAAGACCAAAATACAATGACGCTTGGATTTTATAATCTAAATTTCAAGAATTCAATCTAGTCTGATATGAAGCGTTTGTTACATACTAGGACAACTTCTGAAAAATAGGGAAAATTGATGGAACAAATTTTAAAGTCTTCAAAGGAACAAGAAAGGATAGACACTTAATCCCAAACCTTAATTATGGGATGATGTATAAAGACACTTAGTGTACCTATACAATCGTCCAATGAAGAGTACAAGGGTTGGTTGTCCTATGTGCTAAGTCTTCTTTTATGCCAAGTTATGTTTTTCTTATTAGAGAGGGATTTGACGTAAATATTTTATTCCAAGTTTGCGAAGTTTTTCTCATTAGAGGGATTTGACATAAATTATTTCATGTCACTTCAGTTCACTAAATATTCAAGTTTATTAAGGAATAAAAATCTTATTACAATGATTCAATTTCTACTCAAATTTTAGTTGAAATCAATATTTTCTTATGATTCGAGTTGAGAGATTTTTACAATTTCAATGTTTCAAATGTTGAAATTTCAAATTAAATGGTGACACTTTCTCACAAGAATAGTTCTTTAGACTTTAGGAATGACTTAATTATTTCACACTCGTAAGAGTAAATCCTAGAACTACCCTTTTGATTCTACCATTCAAATTATTCCCTTACAATGTCTTAGACCACTAATTCTAAAGCTTAGGAGTTCGAGGAAAAGAAGAAAAGCAGTATCATATATACTCAATGGTTTCTTCAAGGAGAAAGTTTGGTGTACCTCAAAGCTGTGCTGAAAAACAATGCCACTCCAATAACATCAAAATGGTTCACCACAATTCGATCAAATCCGCATAGTAGTTGATATCTCAAGTTTGCATAAAGACCAAGAAAAGCACCATAACCAAGTGCATATGTACTAACAGGTGGGATTGTTACGGATAACCTTCATGTAAAAGAAAGGCCCAGTCAAATTTTGGCAGAGAGCCAATAAGAAAAGCAACGTTTTAGCTTTTTAATGGAAATGATGCTCATTTAACGAGGAAAAAAAAGGGAAACATTACTGGAATGTTGATACCTATCTTCTTTTTTGCTGGATAAAAACTTTGATAGTGAACCTTGGACAGCCCCAGCAGTTAAGCCGACTGTACACAATTCAGCAGCCTTATAGATGAAAGACTGGATCCTCTTTTGCAGGTCAAATTCCCTAAGTGGATAACTCTGTTCGAATACATTGTTTGGAAGCTTCTGTAACGTATTCTGCAAATCAAACCGGAAAGTGTTTCCATATGAACGACAAGGAGCAAGCAACCAAACAACCATGGCGTTGCAAGCTGTTACAGTTAGCACATTTACAAGTGCAAGATCCCACTCCTGTTTTATTCTGGAATTGCAGAATTGCAAATATTTTATGTTAATATTAAATTCAGTATTATCGACCTTCAACTTTGTCACCAGCGAGAAATAATTACCTATCTTTGCGAGTCTTCAACTCCCACCAAACAGTGCAACCAATTGTAGCAGCCTGGTCTAAAATGAGCCTATATAAAAAGGCAGGATCGGCTATCATCCTGTGGATAAAACGTTACACTTTCAAAAATCAAAAAAGAGTTTCAATAACATAACCGGATTAGGTACACCAGCAAAAGGAGGTGTAGCTATAGATTATCAACGGAAATTTTTAAACATCACAATATTTAAACAAACTGTAAATCCAACAAGCCATGTCCCAAGTTGCTGAAGTTTTAAACTGATATCTAGCAGCTATGTCCTTACAGTTACCACTTTAAGGCCAGACACAGCCATCCATGACATTACAGATACGAAGCAATACATTTATAATATCAAAAAGTACTTTATTCACAGTTTTAAGATATTTAACTGTTTCAAGAAGGCAAAGAGAAAATTCTATGTCCATAATACCCGTGAAATATCAGAATTCCGCAAAGACTAAACGAATACAATGTGTTGATAGACAGAACAAAGGAAGCTTTTAATGTGGTACAGAAGAAAGTATGACATTTTACATTGCAAAAGCGAATTCAAGGATAAATACTCATCATAACTCGAAGAAAATCAATTCAAGCAATGAAGACTGGAAAGATAAAATTCAAAGCTGGCGGTTGTCACAGAAAGCAAAGTTAAAAATTGTGTCAAGCATAAAACAAATCAGAAGTACCTCCCAATGAACGCCCTGGAAATTTCTTGAGGACAAGCTCTAGAAATAGACCTCGTAATGGTCGGCCTGGCATTAATTGCTAAGAATTTTACCATTTGAGCTGAGCTAACCAAGCCCTGGAAGCAAATAATGTATCGAGAATTTAGACTTGAACACGAGTTAGTTTAGTAGAAAGAAAAATGTATAAAGAAAAAAAACAACATGCCATCTCATAAGCTTGTCGCAATCCAGCAGGCAAATCCATCATTGTCTTGTGCCACTCGTTCAATACAGCATCCACAAACTTTCTATCAAAAAGCTGTCAACAGACGACAACACGTAAGCAAGAGGATTTATTTATTTGAAAAAGAAAAACCAAGAATTTTGAGCTGGTGGTGTTGCAACCTCTTGAAGAAACTTCCTCATCCTAAACAATCCACCATCATCGCCCTCATCACCATCATCAAAATCATCAAAGTAATCATCATCATCACCCCCATCATCATCACCTCCATCACCACCACCATGATTAATTTTCTTTCCAATATCTCCACCACCTCCACCAAGAGCAACCTACAATTTCAACCATCATTATAAATTATGAATATTGAATATGGCACTGTTATTACAGTTTACAAAGAGTAATAAAATTAAGAAAACCCTAAACTGGAAAAGCAAACCTCTGGAGAAGAAGTGGATTGCTTTTGGGACAAATCAAGTTTGCCTTTCTCAAGAGTAACAGCGCCAAAAGCACCGTATTTACTTCCGCCCTTCATAATAGGAGCATGATCAGAAAAAGAAGAAGAAGAAGGCGAGGTCAAGTAGCAGCGCTCCAAAAATTCACCATTTTTACAACTCTGACTTCCGTCGACGGCGGAAGAAGATTTAATAACTGAAATTTGAGACTTCTTATTCTTCACAGGTAGAACAAAACGGTGGCGGCGATTGAAATCAAAGGTGTTGTTGGGGATATGAGTAGTTTGGAATAGGAGGTGAGACATGTCTGTTTGTTTTGTGGATTATTTCAATGGGTCTCTGCTCTCTCTTTACAAAATCAAAATGGCACTTAGAGAGAGTCAGAGAGAAGGGGAAGTGAAGATGGGTGTGGAGGGGGGGTTTTGTGTTTGATTAGATGACGATAGACGACAACCCCAAGCCCCTATCTTCTTCACGAGTCTTAGCTCAACTGAGTTGCCTTGCCTTGGTCCACTCCAACATGCCATACCCAACCCAAGGCGCCTTTGCCTTTCTCTTCATTTATCCTTTTTATTTTCTAATGTTTTCTCCATTTTAATAAATGTTATATTGTTTAATTTCTATTTTTGTTATTTTAATAAAAATAAAATATATTCAATTAATATTTATAATAAAAATTAAAAAATAAAATTTATTTGAATGATATTTGTAATAAAAACTAAAAATAAAAACTCATTTAGTTTACTATTTTTATTTTGTTTTTATTATATTCTTAAATGTTAATATTGATTTATTTTAATATATTAAATTATATGCTTAAATTAATTAATTCTTATTATCATTAAAAATAAAAGTATAAATATTTAATATAATTAAAGAAATTATACATCAATTTTATATTATAAAAGTCCATATATTATATTAGTTCTTTTGATTAAAAAATAAAAGATGTTATTCATGTTACGCCATGCTTTTAAACATAATAATAGTATCAGTTACAAAAAGAAATATAAATCAGTTAGACCTTTCATTAATATGATCATTCTATATTCACTTAACAATTTCTTCTCATTTTCAGGACAAACTCTAAAGTTATGTTGGAGTGATGTTGTACTCCAATAAAGAAATTGCATCTTCATTCACACTTTTCACAATTTACCTTCATTTTTAGTACAATCATCAAATAATTCATCATGTTATTCATGCATTATAATAAAATTATACATAACACAATCATCAAATAATTTATCGTGTTATTCGTGCATTATAATAAAATTATGCATAACATAACAAGTAATAATAATATTTTTTGGTTTCTTTACGTCATAACTTGGCATATTCGAAAGTGTGAGAAATCTTACTTTTAGAATGCCAAAACATCTTTTAACAGTGCTCGACGAAAATAATACCTTCATTACCGATGGCGATCAACAGCGCTCACTCACTCGATCTTTTTTTTCGGACCTTTACATTGCGGCGGACACACCACCCCAGCAGTTGCTTAGCCCTCCAGCTTTCCCGCGACTGACGGAGGAGCAAAAGCAAGGCTTAGCGGCTCCGATCCAGGCAGTTGAGATCAAAGCAGCACTCATGGGGATGAACCCCAACAAAGCTCCTGGGTTTGACGGTTTTACGGCACTATTCTTTCAATCTCAATGGAGTACAGTGAGCTCAGATGTGGTACAGTTTGTCCAGAAACTCTTCACTGAGACCGGGTGGGAGAGGGAGCTAAACCACACCATCCTCGTCCTAATTCCCAAAGTCCCCTCCACGCAAGCGCTTCACCAATTTTGTCCTATTAGTCTTTGTTTTGTGTTGTACAAGATCGTTTCTAAAGTCATCGTTAACGGACTGAAGCCCCACTTAGCACATGTTGTCGCCCCTACTCAATGCAGTTTTATCCCTGGAAGACATATCATTGATAATATTATTATTTTGCGAGAGATCATTCATACTATGCGCAAGAAAAGAGGTAGAACAGGGTATTTTGCTATCAAAGTAGATTTGGATAAAGCCTATGACCGGCTGAACTGGGAGTTCATCTATGAGACCTTAGCGGTGATTGACATCCCACCCTCGCTACTCCATAGCGTTATGAAGTGTATCACTACCGTCTCCATGCAAGTGGCGTGGAATGGCCGCTTATCTGACAAGTTTGTTCTGACCAGAGGTCTCCGACAGGGCGACCCGCTCTCCCCTTATCTTTTTGTCCTCTGCATGGAACGGTTAGGTCATTTCATTGACCAAGCAGTGGAGACGGGCCGGTGGAAATCTTTTAAGTGGGGCAGCACAGGCCCGGCCATTACCCATATTTTCTTCACAGACGACCTTGTTCTTTTTGGAGAAGCCTCCATAGATCAAGCAAAGGCAGTTTCGCAGATTATGGACACGTTTTGTAGCGCGTCTAGTCACCTGCTCAACCGGAATAAAACACGTATTTTCTTCTCTCAGAATGTCTCGCCGTCCCAAGCGGAACGGATCAACCACACGCTCCGTATTCCTAGCACTACAAACCTGGGTAAATACTTGGGCGTTCCACTCATCCATGAGCGTATAACCCGACGAACGTATCAATACTTAATTGACAAAGTCCAGAATAGGCTTGTGGGGTGGCGAGCGCCAAAGTTGTCGTTAGCAGGAAGGGTTACCTTAACCCAAGCAGTGATTTCCTCCATTCCCCTTCATACAATGCAAACAGTAAGACTGCCACGCCACGTTTGCGATGAATTAGAGCGCATCATGCGAGCCTTCATATGGGGCTCCCATGGCGATCCAAGGAAAACTCATCTTGTTAATTGGGAAACTGTCTGTCGGCCCAAAAAACTCGGAGGATTGGGGTTAAAACGCATCCGAGCCACTAATGATGTATTCCTTACCAAATTGGGATGGGAAGTGCTCACAAATCCTTCCGCACTTTGGGTCCGATGCCTTCGAGCCAAGTATCGGCTCCAGGCGAATCACATCCTGGTCTCCTTGCCTACGTCTGGTGCTTCGACCTTTTGGAAAGGGCTTGCCACGACCTGGGAACATGTTCGACGTGGCAGCCGCTGGCAACTCGGGTAGGGCACCCAGGTTCACTTTTGGACAGATCACTGGGTGGACAATTGGGGCCCTCTCGTTCAAGCGGCAGTGGCCCCCATTCCAGCTGAGTTGTTGTCAGCAAGTGTGAGCAACTATAGAGACGTGGGGGGAGCCTGGAAATGGGACTGGATCACGCCCTTCCTCCCCCCCAAGCATGTGAATCCCTGGCTTCGGTTAGAATCCATGCCGAGGAACCGGAAGCTGACAAAATCCGATGGGACCCCAGTAGTCACGAAAGGTTCTCGATCGCTTCAGCATACCAGTTAATCACCGATTCTGAATTGGATAACCCCACCCAATCTGGCGAGTGATCTGGAAATGGCCGGGCCCGCAGCGAATTCTGTCCTTCCTGTAGCTCGTTGCTAACCGTCGGCTCCTAAGAAACAGGTGCTGGGTACGGCGGCACCAAACTTCGGATAGTAGCTGCTCAGCCTGTGGCCAAGAGGAAACGATTCTGCCCGCCCTGCGCGACTGTCCTAGAACCCAGCTCTTTTGGCGACAACTGTCTCCTTCGCTTCACGACGGCCCTTTCTTCCAATTAACTGAGGAATCCTGGCTGCAAACTAACCTCACCCTCCTAGAGCAAGAGTGGGCTACAATTTTTGGTATCGCTTGCTGGTACCTCTGACAATGGCGGAATAGGAGTATCTTTAAAGACGGGTTTGATTGGCCAATTAACGGTCCGAGACTAGTTCTCGAGTATGCCGACTGGGTCCGTAAGGCCCACATGATCACTAGGAGCGCAGTGCAGCGCACTGATATGCCGATTGGCCACTCGATCGGCTGGCAACCCCCACCGGAGGGATGGATAAAGGTAAATACGGATGGAGCGGTTTATAGGGGCGCGGCTGGAGCCACAGCTGGCGATCTTCTTCGGGATTTTGATGGTCAGTGGTGTGGTGGTTTTATCCATAGGCTTGTGGCCTGCTCACCTGTGAGAGCGGAATTACAGGGAGTCCTTGAGGGGCTTACCTTGGCGTGGCATATGGGATACCGGCACATTGTGTTGGAGACCGACTCTCTGGAAGTGATTAATATCCTTTCTGATTCAGACCCGGTTCTAATTGAGGACTCTTTTTTGGTGCAGGATATCAAGGACATGCTGAGTCGCGATTGGCAGGCCCGGATCCAACATGTCTACCG
>JAOSBN010000005.1:20596277-20607438 GCA_027563595.1 Erythroxylum suave
CCAACTTCAGTGGGTGCGATTCTGCTTGTCTAATTTTTATGGAACAAAATTAAAACAAAGTAATAGAAACAAGTGATGTGGTCCCATAAAGAAGGGTATATTGTGATCATTTATTAATATTAAGAATTAGTTTATAAATATTTAAAACTTTGTGCAAAATCACATAATTAGTCAAAGTAAAAAACATGATTAAGAGACATGGATTTACAAAAAGAAAAAAGAAAGAAATAGCACGGTTGGCAATGGCAATGTAAGTTTTGTTCCTTGCGCATATCGAGTTGCTTCAAAATCAAAAGAACTGTACAGACATTCCCACCATTACATCTCACTTTTATAATGTATAGTCCACGACATAAAATGTTTCATTCAGATCATCTGAATTTGTAATAAGGTTGCATATTTATGTGATATGTAAATCCGCCAACTTTGAAATTACAGGAGAAAGTTGCGTCCATCAGCAAAAAGTTGTACCGTTTCAAACACAATCCAGCAACCGTATCCGACTTAAACGTTAGACAGGGACACGGTATGATGGATCAACCATTTTCAATATAAACAGATTTCCCTTGTCCCCTCTGGATACCCTGTTTGGAATGAAGAAGACATTAGCTTAGCCACCAAGTTTGCTGCCGGAATAGAAATAATCAGAAACTCACCGTAGGTCTTCGTCCAGATATGTAATTTCCAATTCCCCACGGGCCCTTCCAGGAGCCTTTACAGGTATCTGTACAGTCACAGCATGATGAATGGTGATCAATCCATGTGATAAGTATCAACGGGCATTGTACATTAGTACATCGCAAAACATGCACAGGAAAGCTAAAGTTGATTGCTTTGCTGAGATAGAGACTGAATTACCAATCGAACTTCACAACAATTCTTAAAGGTCATGTTCTCTACTTAAGCAGGGCCATCATGTTCAGTTTCCAACACTGCAGAGAATATGAAGTAATGACTCCTCGAGGGAATGTTCTAGAAATGAGATAAAATGCGGGTTCAGTACCAAAAACTTGTGTTCTGTTGTTTTGACAGAGGGAAAAAAGGGGTTGTGAAGAGATTAACAAATTTGAATAACCATCTCTTCATTTAACTTGTTTATAAAACAAAAAATTTAAACCTAAAACACAATCTTGTCAATCCGATTGATACAAAGGCGTAGGTTCCTAAGTTGTGGGCAAACTAGCATTGAAGTTTTCAATTTCATGCGCTAAGCGATGTTGTCAACGAAGTTAAATATTGGATACCAGGAAATATTGATATACTGTAAAGTGGAGAAGTAGTCATGAAGTTGGACTAAAGTGAAAAGAAAGCTCATGATGAAAAGAGCCAAGAACAAGTGTACTTACCAAACCTGCAATTTTGAAAGTGTCAAACTTTACAGACACCTTTCTTGCATTCAAGGGCGTTAGATCTGCTGTTACCTAAGAAGCATAAATGTCGAAACCAAAGCAACAAGTTAGTCTTGAGCTGCATTTTTGTACTTCTCCTTCTTTCCGCATTTACATTTTCTCGTGATTATAGATCCATTGCATTCAAAGTAGAAAAGCTGCTCCATTTCTTCATTTCACAATCAAATTAATGCATAAAAACAGACATCTTAAATTAGACTATAGGCAGCATGACCATATTTGAACAAGAAAAAGGATAGAGTATGGAAGGGTAATTTGTAAATTCTGTAATATTTCTTTTAGCCTACTCATTTTACATAAGACAAGCTAATCAGAAGCCTCAGTTATCCACATTGCATAGATGAAGAAGATTCTAAAGTCCCATACCTGGTGTTCTCCCATAGAAGTGGTACACCAAGAAATATTCTATATGAAATTTAGCATTTCCAAATCCCAAGTTTTTTCTCATGTGCCTAGATCAACAGGTTTCCCTAACGTATAGAAGAAATAATCTGTAACTTGAAACAAACAAAGAAAAAGTGAGCCATTTGCAAAGTTTCAGGATTGCATGGACAATGGCTTCACCAAAAGGTTGTCTCAAACTTTTCATTAGGGTTAAAATAATTTGCTCTCTCCCGGTGGAAATCCAAATCAAATAACTTTGCAACTTTCACGGTTGACAGAGGATGTGCAAACAAGTCATAGATTATTCTGTGTATCCTAGCTGTTAATCTTTTTAATCCAATCTGTAACTTTCATTAGCCATGCCAGATCGAATTAAAGGGGGCCAAAAAATACAGCAACACAAGGATTTTTTTATTGATCACCAGCATAAGCCTTAGGGTATGTTTGGTTGGAGGTACATTAATGGAATGGAATGAAATATTATTCCAACGTTTGGGAGAAGGATTTATAATGGAATGAAATAAAATGGGATGAAAGAGGAGGGTTTCATATTACATCGCATTCCATTCTAAACACTAAAAATGAAAAAAACTACAATTTGGGGGATTTATGGTGAAATGTAAAATGATAAACAATTTTACACTATATTACATCATAAAGCCTTCATCCAAACAATATTTTACTATATTATATTATGAATCCTTCTATCTCTCCCAAACAACAATTTTCTAATATTATCTCCATTTACATTCCATTCCATTATAAATCATTCCATTCTATTCTATTTTATTCCATTCCGTTAAAAACTTTACATCCAACCAAACATAGCCTTAAGTAACTTGAAAGACAATTGACTTTCTTCTTCTTTGGTAGTTCAAAGGAACCAAAAGAAAATGATACATTGAAGTTAATTAGTAGAAATTGTACCTGATTGAAGAATGGCCAAGACTCCAAATTTTGGGCTCTAAGTGTGTCCAAATTGATGGCTTGGTAGTTTGTAACAGACCTTAAGAGCTTAGGTCTCTGCATTTTTGACAAAAAACAGCCAAGAAGAAGCTCAAATTTTGAAAAATGGCTAAAAACAAAAAAGAAATAAATTTACAGAAGAAAGAATGGGTAGTAAGACAAGGAAAAGCTAGAAGGGAATAAAAATATTTACCCCTCTTGTTCTTAGAAAACAAAGCAAAATAGAGAACAAACACAGATGTAGTCAAGTTAAACTATATCTTATTGAAAAAAAACTAATAAAAAGAGTCAAATACCCAAGTTTTCTCACAACAAGAATTCAATAATTAGGCTAAGAAATGGAGCCGTACGAATATAGTCTAATCTGGAAGAATATAGGAATACGCTATCCATGAATTGTGGATTGGTAAAACAGTATAGCAATCCTGGTATGAAGGCCTGATCTGTTAATAAATGCAACGTGAATATTATGAGAGCAATTACTGCTAAAAAGGGGGGCACAACATATCAACAGCTATAAGACTGGCGATGTCTTATGTTAGCAAGTGTTGAGTATATAAAGGCAACAGATTCATAAGAGAAGCCTCACTTAAATTAGACTATTTGCGTGGATGTATAATCATAGAAGTGACAATAACTAAGAAACAGAGGCCATCCATAAGCTTGTGGAGCAAACATCTATTGCAAATACATGTCGGGTATTAACATATGGCTGCGGATGCAATAGTATAGAATCCATTTACAGAAATGAAAAAATGAAATGGTGTTTGAGTTCAGTCTTTATAGGGACAAAGGGAAGATTATTCTTTGAGAACCTGAAAAAGACTGAAAGAGAGTTGGACACTGTTAATCAATGGAATACCTCGAGATTGTTAGATCTCCTCTTATCCCTAAGCACTCGCGGAGACTAGAGACAAATATGAAAACTTGGTCATGTATATCAATCGCCAAACAGATTTTACAGGGGAGTGCACAACAAGAAAAACCGTAAGTGGCAGAGATAATTTAATCTCTTCACCCCTCCGTTTTGATTCATCAACTTTCATAACTAGCTCCAAGCTCAAAAAGAGTCCGGAGGGGGTTGGACTGTTTATGTAAGGCCAAATTCTGTATAAGATAGACATGCAGTCAACTACCTGCATCACAGAAGATATCATGACATAACATGATCACCTATTACCAAACTTCGGAAATTTTACCATGGAACGTTTCAAAATTTTGCTATTTCAATTGTCACATCTTCACTAGAAGAGAGAAGATAGAAGGACAAATTTATATTCATGTCCAATCTATGTGACTTGGAAAGAAGAAGAATATTACCTCTGTCTGCAAAATTGATTGGGAGGTGGTGTATATTAGCTCCCATTTCCCACTGAGTAAATCTGATTTTAGAGGCTCCCTGGTCGGATTTACCGCTTCAAGTTTGCGAGCAATCTGTTCAAAAATGAATTCCCCCGTCAAAGAAAAGAATAGGGTCATCTGTTTAATAATGACTTCAAAGCGACAAAATTGACACTGAATGAAAGAATTTAGCTCGGAACTTTAACTAGTCACTCCTAAGTTTCCATTTATATGCAGAAGCAAGTGAGACCTTAGAATAAGCAAAGCTAAAACCTTTAAGAGCCTTAAAAAAGAAAAAAGGAAAAAGTCAAGCAGAAGTGCAACCAAACGGGACCTCATCAACTCTCTGCTGGTCTTCAGAAGTAGCTGCGGCTCCACGATCAAGAAGAGAGATTGCTTGAAGTAGTTCCTCTTTGAATTTGAGGGCCTTGTCGTTCTTACCTTTGTTCAGGAATGCTGGAAAGAAAGAAAATTGAGCAACAATACTATTAGTAGAGCTGCTATTTCTTCTCGTTGTTGTTGTTGTCGCTGAAAATTGGAAGTTGGTTTGGTTGGTAGGAGAGAAGAGTGGAGAGGTGAGTTTTGGGAATGCAGAGAATTGGGAGGTGGCCCTGAGGATCGTTGCATTACCAGAGTTTGGAACAGATAAGGCCATTGCTGTCTGCCTCACTTCTGAAAAAGATGAAACTGTGTACTTTTATGTTTCTAATTTCTGTATATTGAAACCATAATTTAAAATGATCACCACCTCCTATCTTCAATTTTCTAATATTTAAGCATAAAAATTAGTACTTAATAATAAATTTGAGTAAGTTTATTGAAAAATCAAGCAAGTAATTAGGCTTGAATCAAACAATCTTGCCTTGATAACCTATTTGATTTTAAAAGCATCTTATTCCTGTTAAGCTTGTATTTTAGTAGCTTCATTTAATTTTAATTGAGTTCTTATATAATTATGGAGACATTAATTAAATCTTAAGATCAATTTTATTAGATGCCTAGTGAAAAAATTGATCGATCAATACTTCTATAAATATATTTAAATTCAATTAACTTTTAAAATAAAGAAGTAATTTTATTTCTATTCCTATTAATTATATATTCTATTTCACTCTTTTAATTCTAATAATATTAAAGTTTTCTAAAACCAAAATTTAAAAATTAATGACTACAAACCCTCCTATAATTTTTTATTTTTAAAATTTTTAATTCAACCTAAGATTACTGTGTTTTTATGAAACTAAGGATGTGTTTCTTTTTTCTTATATCGAGTGATAATTATGAGATTATCCTATTAATATCTTCCCCTGTCCCATAGAGAAAGCATGCAAAGTTTTTGAAATGAAAAGAATTAGTGTTTAGGTTTGGAAAGGTTTGTTTGTTTTCAAATAAGAAAATAAAACGAAACCAAACTAATGAAACCAAATTAAAGAAAACATGCAAAAATTATGAAAGCAATGAATTCGTTAGGGACTCGGTTCTTTGATTCAATCTCAGCCTATATTTAGTTAAACATATTTCATTAAATTGTTATCTTTATAACTCTCCTTGAACTATTGGTCGTGGATTAACAACAAGCTTTATCAATCCCAGTTTTTTCTTAGATTATAGTTAATTAAGAAGAGTTCGTTAATTAACCCTAACAATCGAATAACCTAGTAGATGTTCTCTAAGCTTAATCTAACAACTGCCTTACAAATGAGAAAAACAGACCAATATAAGTAATAATCTCATAAGCTCAGATTATGTAACATAGGTTACGTTATCCTTAATGATATAATATCATTAGTCGCTGCAAACAAATCTCAACATAACAATTATAGATTATAGAAATTCTAGCAGTAGGTTCTTATATAAAAATAATCAAATAGAACATTCAATCATTCTCACACGACACTCAAACATTAAACATAGTATAAAATAATGAGAACAACCAATAGTGAGAGAAATGCTTAGCTAGGTTCTTTGGTGTCGATATCACCTTTGAACTGACATCGGGAAGTTAGCCCTCCATAGGTCTCCAAAGGAAAGGAGCTTTGCCCCTTCGCTTCTTCAAAATCGAGAGATCACTCTTAAAAACACTTCTCCCCAAAGAAACATACGTTTTTCGTCACATTATATCATTTTATGCCAACAGTAGGGTTAAAATGGGTCAAGTGGCATATTTCATGGGTGTGACATGGGCTATCATGCTCATGATAAGTGTTTCACGCACGTGAGACACATCTCATGCTATGACAAAGTTGTTCTTCCTTCTTTTTAGTGATTTCTTGTCACATCTTCATTCTGATCTTTCTTTTTCTCGTATCATGAAGACAAGTGAGCGTGAATCTTCGATAAATGGCTTAAATATACCGCTTTCGACTTACTTTAGCTCATTCACTTTTAAATTGTACCTAAAATCAAATATGAACTAAAGTGAATGTCTTAAGCATTTCAAATAATTAAACACTAAGTGTTATGGAATAAATTCATAACCAATTAAGCACATATCAATCTCAATTCTGTTTTTTTCCCATAAAATATCTCCTTGGTGTTGCTCCTCTAAGCAAATTTGCTAACCTAAAACTAATGGATATTTCGTTAATCATAAATAAAATGTGTATGGACAGGTATAATCATAAAGTTAAACAAATTAATTAAAAAATCAATATTGTTAGAGCAATTTTTAACATATATTAAATTGCTTTGAAATAAATATTTTTATGTACTTTTAAATGTAAATTAGATAATATATAATTAGAATAGAAGATGAAGCTACAGAGAGGTGCTTTACCTTCTTGGTCATTTACCAT
Source organism: Erythroxylum suave (assembly GCA_027563595.1). Lineage (NCBI taxonomy): Eukaryota > Viridiplantae > Streptophyta > Magnoliopsida > Malpighiales > Erythroxylaceae > Erythroxylum > Erythroxylum suave. The sequence goes on from JAOSBN010000005.1 coordinate 20,603,173, forward strand.
TCTATGTCCTTGAGCGAGGAAACCTCCTGCTCATAGGGTAATTGGGATTTTTTGCATGAGCATACCTTCCTCCCCCTCCTCTCATTGGTCAGAATTCCTTCCTCATCTCTGAATAAAAGAAATTCCCTTAGTTAACGACCTTTCTTGCTCTCTCGTGACATCTCTTCAACCCCTTGTTCATAATAAGGATCATTTCCCTACCCTTACTAGTGTGGCAAAAAAGGCACCTCTTGTTTTCTTAAAAACTTAGAGCACGTTAGTAGGTTCTAATTTGAGTGGAGACAAACTCTTCTTCTTTCATAACTCAAAGGTGGATCGAGTCATAACTCTAGTGAAAATACTGTAAGCTAGAGTAGCAACTTGGTCCTTTCTTTAATGAGATAGTTTCTCAATAAAGGGCCTTATGTCTTTTAGATGCAACATTGGGAGACTTCCAAATGATGTAAGCTAGATTTAAAGAAAATGTTGCTCAGTAAATATGATGCTTTTCCTTTTAAATTTTCAAAGGACACAAACTTATTATTGAGTAGTATAGAGTAGGGAACGTGGCATATATAATCTTCCATATAAGGTGTCTTATGTGGCATTGGATAAGATTAGAGTGCAAGCAATTCCCTTATGGATTAATTTCCACAATGTCACGCTTAAACAATAAACTGTAGATGGACTAAGCTTTTAAGCAAGTTCATTGGGAAAGCCTTTATGTGTAGATTCTTAAACTACAAAACTTGAGAGTATAGGATATGCTAAGATCTATATAGAAGTTAATAAGGAGGATGACCTTCCTAAAACTCTCTCTATTGTATGGCTGGATGTTGATGGTGATTTAACCAAATCAAAAATTATACTCATTTACACTTAGAAGCCTTCAAATCACTCTAACTGAGATCTTTGTAGATGATTCCGTACTACAATTTGGTGGAGGAACTTTAAGGCACCCTTGGGGAAATGCACCCGGTGCCGTAGCTAATCGAGTAGCTCTAGAAGGATGTGTATAAGCTCGTAACAAAGGACATGATCTTGCTCGTGAGGGTAATGAAATTATTCATGAGGCTAGCAAATAGAGTCCTGAAATAGTTACTGCTTGCGAAGTATGGAAGGAGATTAAATTTGAATTTGAAGCAATGGATACTTTTATGGGATGAACATTTAATATTGGTTTTTACCTAAGTTAATAGGGATTTAGGAGGGGAAACAAACTCCAAAGAACTAGAAGTTACAAGTGATTAGACTCAAGACAAACTTGGAGAGTTATTGGTCAAAGGCGATCTAGAAGTTAACTTGAGCAAAGACAAAGTAACTCAATCTCTAAATCAAGAGAATGTTGCAAATTAAGTTGAAGATACACTAGTTGCCAATCTCATTTTAGATAAATCTAACCTTATTTCTAAGGACATGAATGAGGCAAATGACAAACCCTAAATATCTCCTTCTTAGTAAGGAGAATAGGAGCTTCCTAACAAAGATTTCATTATAATGGCTTCCTCTTTATTCCAAAAGGTTGTCTGATAGAAAATTAGGTAACATTGAATTGAAGGAATCCTAGATCTTATGCTGGATATCTTTTGTAGTTTGGAATCTAAGAGAACTTAATGATCTTCTTAAACAGCAATCAATTAAAGATCTAATCCTAAGAAAGAAGCCTATTCTCTTAGGACCTTTGGAAACTAAAATAAAGTATGATCAGATGAGCAAAAGTATGCAAGTTTTTTGTGCTAACTGGAATTAGATCTTTAATCACTCAAACCACTTCAATGGAAGGATAATGGTTGCTTGTAACCCTTTTTTAATATAGGTTTTTGACTTGTTTATAACAAAATAGTTAATTCATTTTATAGGTTATCTAGACTGGTCTCCTTACCCTTTTGAGTTTTTTATTATCTATATTGCTAATATGTCTTTTTAAAGAATGAAATTGTGGGAAGCAAAAAAGAAAATTTATGGAAATTTAGAACTATTGGCTAATTTTAGATGATATGAATTATTTATTATATATGAATAAATTTGAGGGCTCTAAAATGGAACAAAAGAATTTATTACGGGATTTGAGACATGTTTGAGATGCCTTTAAGGAAAAGCCAATTATAGAAGTGGGCGGCAGGGAATGAGAGTACTTTTGTGATAGCAAAGTATAGAGATTATTTAGAGCTAGGGGTAGGCTATCGAATCTATTCCTGCTTGACTTGTGAATTAGATTAGCATTATGGACCTTAACTATATGGGGTAGTTTTACACCTAAAGCAACAAGCAATAAGTAATAAGGTGATTGCTTTATTAGAAAAAAGTTTGGCAAAGCTTTTGTAAATAATTATTAGCTAAGGCAATTTATTGATAGTTTTACTTGCTTTGGTCCCCCTATGTTCTGACCACTTTACTATTAAGTTTCTTCATCTTATTCTTCTACATCTCCTAAATTTCCATTTATATTTCACAACTATTTGTTAAAGGATCAAGGCTTTAAGGAAGTGGTTAAGGATGGTATAGGGAAGGTAGTGAAAGGATGTAGAGCATACTAATTGATTAGGAAGTTAAAGGCAATTAAATAAGGGATTAAAACTCCAAACATGAATGTTTGTCCTAATCCTGAGGCTCAACTCAAGTTTGTAAGGTAGACTCTCAAATGGGCTCAGATTGAATGCTAAAGGGGCCCTTCTTATTTTAGTTTAAGGAACCAGAAAATTGAGGCTCTCAATGACTACAATCAAGCTTTACACTTCCATAATTCCTTATTTATATAGAAAGCGAGGATTAATTAGCTAAAAGATAGGGGATTCTTTCACAATTTAATACTTTCTCAAAGAAATAGGAATATAATTTCCTTCTTAATTAATGAAAAAGGGAACGTATATAGAGACCAATCTAAGATCAATTCAAGTGCTTTCAGCTACTATGAAAATCTACTCAGTGAAAATTTCCCTTTTGTTTCTTCTGTTAATGAACTAAGATCCTTTATAAGTTCTACTTTGGACCATGATGTGATGGAGAGTCTTACAAGACCTTTTACCTATTAAGATATCAAAAATGCTCTAGTTAGCCTAGATTTAAGCAAATCACCTAGGCCTGATGAGTTTAATGCTTCATTTTTCCAAAACACTTAGGATTTAGCAAGTCCTTTATTAGTATAAGTAGTTCAGGAATTCTTCAGAAGCAAGAAGACGCTCAGGGAAGTCAATCATAATTATATTTGCGTAGTTTCTAAAAAAAGTAATCCTAATTCTATGCAATAATTTTATCTAATCTCCTATTAAAATAAAGTTTATGAAGTTATTTCAAAGCTTTTAACCTCTATACTAAAGGTTACTTTAAAAATTTTAATTAACTTTTGTTAAGGTGCTTTCATTAATAGGAGAACAATATGTGATAACATTCTACTTTAATTATTTAAGGACTATGATACCAAAGTTTTTATTAGAAGTGGTTTAATAAAAATTAATTTCTTTAAAGCCTTTGACACTTTAGATTGGAGTTTTATCATAAATAGTTTACATGCCCTCGAATTCCCTAAACTTTCTATTCGTTGGATTTAGGATTGCTTAACCTCAACCTTTTTAGTATCTTATTAAATGGTTCTCCCTCTATGATCTTTGATGGAGCTAAAATATTAGGGCAGGGGATCCCCTATCTCTTTACCTTTTCACTCTAGCCATTGAAGTTTTTACAAGAACGATAACTTTTATTATAGAGATCAGTAATCATAAGTAGCTTAAAATTTTTAGTTTGGCCTTTACTAATGAATTAATGCTAGATTCCAACTCCTTTCAATTGCTAGCAAATTCCCTCAACTCCTTTACAAAAATGTTTAGATTAAAAGTTAATTTAGGTAAGAGTATGTTATATATCTCATTTAATGTACCAAATGTAGTGATCTTCAGCTCTATCTTTGGTCTCTAAGTTTGCAATAAATCTTTCAAATGCTTAAGAGCTCCCATGTCTACTAAAAAGCCAAGATATACTAATTGTCTTCCTTTTTTGGAGACTATTAGAAGTAGAATTGACTGTTTTTTATAAAGAAAAAAGAATGTATTAAGATGTAATCCATTTTTTTTACGAAAGTAGTAATAAGATAATACCATTAGAGATTAAACTGTTTTTAACAACATTATACTAAAATTACAAAAAGATTTATCTAGTTAGTTAATCTTCCAATCAAGTAAGCACTGAGAGCTAAAACAGTGATAGTTTTTGTAGATAAAAAAAATGATGCCTGATTTTGGAGAATAATATCTGCAATAGCTTTTCCTTGTTGTTATGTAAATCACAAAAGAT
>JAOSBN010000005.1:20607538-20623625 GCA_027563595.1 Erythroxylum suave
TAAAAAAAATGATGCCTGATTTTGGAGAATAATATCTGCAATAGCTTTTCCTTGTTGTTATGTAAATCACAAAAGATTTTATTGTTTCTTTCTTCCCTTATACTAGTAACTAGATAAGAAAAAGCAAATATGAATAACCAAAGATCCCGTTCCTTTTTCATCTAGGTCATATAACACCAATCAACTATTTCTTACCAAGAAGTTGGTGGATTGAAGAGATAGCATGGCTGAGTAATTCTCCTCCATAGTTATTGACTATATTGACATAGGAAAAAGATGTGTCGAATTCTTTCAAAGGTTGACTTATATAAAATACACCATGATTGAACCCAAGTTTTCTATATTATTTAGTAATATTTTCATGATTTTTGTTATACTTTTCGACCCTTTTTATTGGATATTGTGCTTAATTTAGCTTAAGAGTGTTTGTTTTGAATTAATGTAGTTTGAGGGTAAAATTGTCATAATTAGTTAGAAATTGCACTCACTTAGTGTCTAGGACAGTTGATATTGCAAACTATTGGTTTTCATTGCAGGATGCTCAAGAAGTAGAGCCAAGAGTGAACACCAAGAAATTGCAAGTCATAAGATCAAGAAAGAAGACCTCTTGGGAAAAGTTAGCCGCAACGAATTCATTCCTTTGCCGCAGTGAAGCCTTCAAATCAGTAACCCAGACTCGAACCATTTTTGGAAATTTCACTTGCCCATTCGTGCAAACCGACTCGAATACCGATTTAGAAACCCTATTTTAGGATAAGTGAGAGGGGGGACTAAGGAGGGCATCATCCATCAATCCTTTCTCACCTTTCTCTCATCTAGCCTTAATTTCTTCCATTTTTTTACTGTCAAACCTCCACCAAGGGTGACTCAGATTCATTCCCAATTGTGAAGCTTCTGAGTGCAATGCATGGCTAGGCGTTTCTCTTCCTTTTGAAGGTGTAGTAATGGCTGGAGTTCGACGAGCTTAAAAGAGGAGTAGTTTAATCCATGGTTTAGCTATGAATTTATAAATTCCAAGGCCTAAGATTTGTAATTTGTAGTTGAGCTACTTGTTTATAGTTTTAATCAAATGTTGGATATTCATTATGTGTCGTTTGGATTGGTTTATGTAGAACTTTGAGCTTAAATATATGAAGTTTCATATATGTCTATTTGTAATCTTCTTGATTCTCTCGTATCTTGTATGGTTATGTTTAATATTGAGTTGATTCTGGATTTCATTTGACCTATTACATTGGCTGATCCTATTACACACACTAAGGGCACTTAACAAGATCTTAAGAAATAGAGTCCCATTGAATAAGATCCTGGAATTAAAGATTACTTTAAGGTTTACCATTTTGAAGCTTAGTGATTTCTACTCACGCTGAAATCAATTTTGAACTATGATAGCGAGAGCTCACTTTCAAGAGGATTCTATCACTAATTAATCTTCTATTTTTCATCTTTCCATTTTCTATATCCCTAAAAATCTAAAAATACATTTTACAATTCAATTTAGTTCAATTAATGATTTAAAAAATCAAAACCCCCCTTTTTTCCAATTAGCTTGCATAGCGTGGCATATAGGTTAACTTAATTCCATTCATTCTAGGTTTCAATTAAGTGAACAACCCGGGTTGCACCCTATAGTGCAATCTTTGGATTATTTTAATTTAACTTCCAAGGGCTTAATAATCAAGTTTCAATCAAATGGCGTCGTTGTTGGGGCACCAAGAAATTGGTTCTTTAGGTTAACTTTTATCATTTTGTTGCTAAGTAAGGTTAAGAGTTAGATTGCATTCTAGTTAGTTTAGCTTCATACTTGCCGACAGTATAGGATTTCATTTTGAATAACTTCAGAACTTTTGGAAATACAAACAAAGATATTGATTTTCTTCATTTTTCATACTTAGCATTTTACATCTGCATAGTTCAGAGTCCTGTTTGCTGCTTTCCGTGAATGCTCGCTACGGCCAACTATTTGTTTTGTCATGGTCAACTTGTAGGATTTCACGAGGATTCCTTTCGGGACACTTTCGCGGCAGCCAACTCCTAGCTTCACTGTGGCCAACTTGCCTGCACAGTTTTGAAATTTTCTTTACCTGTGTATATATACTTTCGCACACCCGTGCACTTGCATCCATCACATCTCATCTTTATACTTGACTTTGTGAGCTTGCAAGTCAATTTTGTTCACTTTTATTCTCTTTTGAAATTTTCCCTTGCATGCCCTAGAAAACCAAACTCTTACCCTTCAACCCTGAAATTGAGAGAAGTCTGAAAAAAATTAGAAAGGAGAAGAGAGTAGAAGGGACAAGCAAGGTAGTTGTTGAAGAGGAGATTATCTTAGTGGAGTCTAGCCTGTTAAGTAGCAAGAGTGAATCATTATAAGGTGAGATAATGGCTGAAATTCCAGGTAATCTGCAAAACCCTAACCTTAATACTAACCGACCTAGTAATGGTGATAACGGAGGTAATGGGGAGCAGGAGTGAGTTGGTGAGAACAATGGAAACCTTAGAAAGAGGACCATTAGGGACGCTACTACCTTTGATGTGAATTATGATCCTTTTACTACTGTTTGCCCTAATTTTGATGTGAGTTTTAAGATTAAAGAATTGCTTATTAACTCTCTTCCTAAATTTCATGGTTTGATAGGAGAAGATCCATACATTCACTTGCAATCGCTGTCTATGATTTGCAGAGCATGAAATCGGTGGGTGCTTCTTTAGATCAAGTGCTATGGAAAGTCTTTCATCTATCCTTGAAGGGTAAAGCAAGGGAGTAGTACATGAGCCTTCCGAGACACGTGGCGAATGCCTACCACAGTTGAGAAAATCTAAGAAAGGTGTTCTTGGAGAAGTACTTTCCTGCCTTCAGAACTTCATCAATGAGAAAGGAGAATTACTCTCCACAATAAGAGTTTGATGAGTTCCTCTATGATTATTGGAACCGTTTTCAAGATCTATTGTCAAGACGCCCTCACCATCAAATACCAGACGAGTATTTGGTGCAGTACTTTTATAATGGGTTGAAGAGTCAAGACAAGGGTGTGTTGGATGAAGCCTCAGGAGGTTCACTGATAGACCTCACCACTGAAGAGGCTTAGGATCTGATTAAGAAAGTGGCTTTGAATCACCAGTAGTACAATGCTAGGGACACTAGAGGAGTACATAAGTTGGGAGCTTCAACATTTCACTCTAGAAGAATGGAAAGTCTTGAGTCTAAGGTCGACTCTTTGGAGAGTAAAACAACTACTCAACTGTCCTTTATTACTTCAGAGTTGAAAAATATGAGTGTGCATCGTCCACCAACCCCTATGGATCTTACTGCACCTAGTTGCGAAACTTATGATTCTGTGATGCATATTTCTAGTGTCTGTCCCAATCGTTATGAAGAGTTATCTACTGTCTATCAAGGTTGGCCAAATCAGACGTGGGAACCTTATTCTAATACATATAATGAGGGATGGAAATCAAATCCTCGACTTGGTTGGAGAAACGAAGAAATTAGACCTCCAAACAAATTCCAGAGAAGTGGAGGGGCTGGTCCATCTACTAACCAGTTTCAAAACCAATGGCAAGCTTTAACCATTCCATAAAAGGAAGACACAAATCAACTCTTGCATAATAGGATGGCATTGATGAAGGAGGAGGGGACTTCTAATGACTACTAGTTCAATTCCCGAGCGTCTCTGATTCAACAAGACTCTTCTAAGAATGCTGCCAGATTCAATGCCCTAGAGAAAATAATGGAGCAATGGAAGACAAAAACTGAAAACATCAACTCCTATATCACTCAGCTATCCAATAATATGAGTGAGCAACAAGCTAGAAGCAGTGACACTATTCCGTCAAACATTGTTATAAACCCTAAGGGTTTAAATGCCCTCACTCTTTGAAGTGGGAAGCAAGTGAAGTTCAGTGATAAGGATGTGGAAGTAGTTAAGGAGAAGATTGAATGTGATGAGTTACCTCCCACACCTGCAAGGGTAAAGAATTCTGAAAGCTCTAAGGAGAGGGTATTATTAGCTAAAAAGGAGTCCACATTTTTAAATAGCAAAGGAACAAATTCTGAAAGCAGCCATGAACAAGCAACAATAAGGGAGCATGTTAAGTCAAGCAAGCTTGGAGCCAATAAAACCAATGGTAAGGAGGTAAATCTTAAAGACCTTTCTTCTCCTAATTCATATTTGATGAGCATAGGAATGGTTGAAACTAAGAATGAAAAAGATATTATCGATTTCTTTAGTAGAGTGGAAGTCAATATTCTTTTTCTTGATCTTGTGAAACGGGTTCCTACTTATGCCAAATACCTTAAAGACCTGTGTACCCATAAGGGAAAAATTTAGGCCAAATGAAATAGTTCAAGTAAGCTTAAATGTGTCTGCCCTATTTAAACCTCAAATCCCTGTGAAATGCCAAGACCCTATATCCTTTACTATCCCTTGCACTTTAGGAAAAGCTGCTATAAGGGGAGCTTTGTTAGATCTCGGGGCAACTATTAATGTCATGCCTAAGTCCGTTTACACTTCACTGGGAGTCAAGACTCTTAAGTCTACTACTGTAGTACTCTAATTGGCCGATAGGCCTATTATATATCCTGAAGGGATTATAGAGGATATTTTGGTCCAGGTTAAGGATTTGGCTTTTCCTGCTAATTTTTATGTGCTTGACATGTCTTCTAAACTTGCTCATGACACTACACTGATTCTTGGTAGACCTTTCTTAAGGACTATTAACACCATGATTAGCATGAAAGTAGGCACCATCACGATGGAAGTAGGTGATCACAAATTTTGTTTTAATATGTATGAAGCAATGAAACATCCTTAAAAAAATTACTCACTTTTGGGTGTTAACATGATTGATATTGTTGTTGATAATGCTTGCTGTGAATTTGAACTATAAGATAATTCCTTTGGCTCTGAACTGTATTCACTTGATTCTATTCCTTCTATTGACAGTGATGACCCCCTTGAAGAAAGGTTTTCTATTAATATTTCAGGTGATTCTAGCATCTTGGGGGCTAACACTACTCTGGCAATTGATCATGTTGTTTCACCGCAACAAAAGTGTCTGACTAAAGATAACAAAGATGGTCCACTTTCAGCTATTAGACCTGCTTGTTTCATGCAAAAACACCTTGACTCTAAGGATTATTCTCAATCCCTTATATCTCCTGACTTGTCTACTTTTAATTTTTCTCATACCTTGAGATACTTGATGAGTTGTTGTCTACTGATTATTCAGGTATGCTGAAAGATTTATCCAAGGCAGTTGTTGCTATAGATCAACCTGAGGTTAGTTCAACACTTGGAATAGATGGAGATTGTAAAGCTAACCGCATGGAACCTGAAAAATCATTAGTTGAAGGAAAGGGGGGAAATCTGTTCTCTCTTGAACTTCATGAATTGATCCTTTTTGTTGTGCAACCTCCTAAGATTGAATTAAAACCGCTACCTCTTACTTTAAAGTATACTTTATTTTAGTCTAAGAAGCGATTACCTATCATAATTGCAAATTCCCTATCTAACAGTGAGGAATAGAGACTCCTTGCTGTGTTGAGAGAGCACAGGAGGGCTATAGGGTGGACTTTAACAGACATACCTAGGATTAGTCTAACTATTTGCACACATAGGATCCTACTGAGTGAGGGTTCCAAATTTGTGAGACAGCCCTAAAGAAGACTAAATCCACTTATCCTAGATGTGGTTAAAAAAGAAATCACCAAACTTCTGAGTGCTGAGATTATCTATTCCATATCTGATAGCGAGTGGGTTAGTCCAGTACATGTTGTGCCTAAAAACAGTGGGGTCACTATGGTTAGAAATGATAGGGATGAACTTATTCCTATAAGAGTGCAAAATTTATGGCGTGTGTACATAGACTATAGAAGATTAAATGATGCCACACGAAAAGATCATTTCCCTCTTCCTTTTATTGACTAGATGCTTGAGAGACATGCCGGCAAATCTCATTACTATTTTCTGGATGGTTTCTCTGGGTACTTTCAAGTACTTATTGCACTAGAGGACCAAGATAAAACCGCTTTTACATGTCCTTTTGATACCTTTGCCTATCAAAGGATTTCTTTTGGATTGTGTAATGCTCCAGGGACTTTTTAGCATTGTATAATGGCTGTTTTTTATGAATTTTTAGAGGAATGCATGAAAGTCTTTATGGACGACTTCACTATTTATGGTGATTTTTTTGACAATTGCCTTACTAGTCTTGAAAAAGTTTTGAAAAGATGCATTGAAAAGAATTTGATTTTAAACTTTGAAAAATGTCATTTCATGATCAATGAGGGCATAGTGCTAGGTCATTTGATTTATAGCAAGGGAATTGAAGTTAATAAAGCTAAGATTGAGGTCATAGCTTCTTTGTCTTATGCTGTCTGTGTTAAAGATATAAGATCATTTTTGGGTTATGCAGGATTCTATAGGCGTTTTATAAAATATTTGAGCAAGATTGCATTACCTCTTTCAAAGCTTTTAATAAAATTTGACTTTGATGATTTGTGTAGAGATGGTTTTGATGAGTTAAAGTCTAAACTCATTTCTCCCCGTATTCTAATTGCCTCTGATTGGAAATTACCTTTTGAACTTTTATGTGATACTTCTAATTGTGTTGTAGGAGCTATGTTGGGCCAAAAAGAGGAGAAGCTCTCAAGAGCCATTGCATATGCCTCTAAAATATTGGATGCAGCTCAAATCAACTACACAACAATAGAGAAAGAGCTGTTTGCAGTAGTTTTTGCCTTGGAAAAGTTTAGGCCTTATTTGTTAAATTCTCATGTAACTGTTTTTACTAACCATACAGCTATCCGCTATCTTCTCAAGAAACCACAATCTAAGCCAAGATTGATACAATGGACATTACTTCTTCAAGAATTTGACATTGAGATAAAGGATTGAGCCGGGGTAGTGAATCATGTAGCCGATCACTTGAGTACACTACTAGAGGATACAAGGGGAGTAGACTCTTTTGAACTAACATATGATTCTTTTCCTAATGCAGCTTTATGTGTTTTAGTCTTAAAATAGCCTTGTTATGCGCATATAGTTAATTATCTTATGACTAGACTCACCCCTCCTCTTATGTTTAAGTCGCAGGCACAAAAGCTCAGAACTGAAGCAAGGCATTACATTTGGGATGCTTCTCATCTATGACGGATGTGCAGTGATCAAGTCATAGGAAAGTGTAAGTCCAACATTTTCTATAGGTTTGGGATTCTAAGGGCTGTGGTGAGTGATAGGGGTACACGCTTCTGTAATAGGGTAGTTGATAACCTATTTTCAAAATTTGGTGTCACTCACAAAGTTTCTACTGCATATCACCCCCAAACCAATGGTCAGGCTGATATATCTCATAGAGAGGTGACGCATATCTTCGATAAGATAGTAAAGCCGTCCAAGAAAGATTGGAGCTTGTGATTAGAAGAAGCACTATGGGCTTATCATACATCCTACAAGTCACCAATTGGGATGTCTCCCTACAGCTTAATCTATGGCAAAGCTTGCCAATTGCCAGTGGAGATGAAGAATAAAGCATATTGGGCAGTCAAGCAGTGCAACATGGACTTAGAATCTTTTGGGATGGAGAGAAAGCTGCAGTTGTAAGAATTGAAAGAGTTGAGGCTAGCGACGTACGAGAATTCTTGGCTTTATAGGAAGAAAACAAAGTTTGTGCACGATAAAGTTCTAATGAGGAAGAACTTCAAAGAGGGAGACAAAATGCTGTTGTTTAAGGCTCGTTTCACTTTTAAGCAAAGGAAGTTTAACATTCGTTGGGATGGTTTGTACACAGTCACAAAGTTGCACAACTTTCGTATGGTGGAGCTTCTACATGAAGAGACTGGAGCCAAGCTTAAGGTGAATGGGCATCTGTTGAAGCTTTACCATGAGAACCAGAAACCTCCATGACTCTCAGGTTGTTTCTTTCCTTCACTTGTTTACTTACTTTTGCCCTGTGATTGCTCATGACATGTTTTGGTACATTAGTTTGCTGAGTAAGTGTAGGGGAGAAACTACCCCCTAGGAAAAATAGTTTAGTTTTTAGTTTAATTAGTAGTTTTTCAATTCAATAATATCCCCTTCAAGTTCTGTCTCTTGCCTTTCTTTTGTTGTGCTTAATGACCTTGATGCATGATATATCTTCATGCTTAGAGACATTTAGTATTGTTGACTGAGTTGCATTTTCTTTTCTTGAGCTTATTTGGTACCTTATGACCATAAATATGCACTTAAAGGTTTTCTAAGTATCCAGCTTGTGTCTTGTATTTCTTTGTCATGTTTTTCATTTCTTTGTTGAAGTTTTCTATCTGTCTTTTTGAGTTTGGGTTACTTTAGCCGCGGCGAACTCATGGTTTCACCATGATAAAGTCCCCCTAGTTTCTGTGCTGCTGTTGGGACATCTTCGCAGTAGCGTGCATTCCACATCGCCACGGCGAAGTAATCCTATTTCTTCCCCTTTCCTATCGGGATATCTTTGTCGCGGCATGCATTCCATGTTGCCGCGGCAAAGTACTCCTGTTTCTTCCCCTTCCCTCTCGGGATATCTTCACCTCGGCGACTTGCTGCGGCAAAGTACTCCTGTTTCTTCCCCTTCCGTCTCGGGATATCTTCACCTCGGCGAAGTAATCTTGTTTTTTCCCCTTTCCTCTTGGGATATCTTCGCCGCCACAACCTCAAACTTTTGCCACGGTGATGATAGAATCTACGTAAAACCCCCTCTCATTTATTCAATTTTTACTTATCAAATTACCATTATGCCCCTATATATAATTTACCCATTCATATTCTTTCTATCCTTTCATCTTTTCAACTCCCCCCCAAGCTTTCTAACTCCCTATTCTGTTTGAACACTCATTTGGCGCTCTCCTCCCTCTCCTTCCATCTCCCACTCCTATACCATTCACTCTCGGTTCCTATCACTCTCTCTGCGCAGATTTCTTCCTCCTCTTTGTACATATCTCTATCTTCACTTCTTCTTACATTTTTATCTTATTTTTTGTTGGTGTTTAGGGTAGAATAGTTGTACATTTAGTTCTTTTTTTAATTCTAGCTTTAGATTAGTTTTGTTTAGGTTATATGGAATCATTAAGTAACTATTGTTTGTTGCTTAGGTTGTCAATTTTGGTTTGCTTAGTTTGTTTATTTAGTTTGTTTATTTGTGTGTTTTCTCTATAGGAAAATGCCTCGAACCAAACAACCTGCTCCTCTCAGTGAGTTTGACTCCCCTGATAAATATACCTTTGAGGAAATGTATGAAAAAATTGATGCTAGACCTCTCATTAAAGAGTGACCTTTTTCTCTAGTCCCCTTAGACAACCCTTTTGTCCAGTAACTTCATGCCTCCCAATTAACTGGTTTAGTTCAGGAGCGTACCCTAGGTAATGATAAGTTTGTTCTCCATTTTTACACTTATGCTCGGTTCCGCGGTCAACTAGACATTAACTTTCATGGTATTCGGGAGCCATATGTCTTCACTGTTGCCAATATCCACTGCCTTCCCCCATGTCAGTGCTGCCATGAGTTGGCCAACTCATCCATAACTTTTGTGATATATTCTTTTATTTGTGTGTATCTGCTTAATTTCATATATCTCTAGAACTTATTTTAATTCTTAATCAAGGCTTAATGAACTAAATTTTGTGAATATGATAGAGGCATTCATTTCAAAACCTTTCATACCCAAACACAAGCCCCAAACACTTAACCATTGCTAGCCCTTTGAACCATCTTTTTGAGTGCATGCATAATTCTATAAATTGATGTAAATATTTTATCTCCAATTTTCTAAGTTTAAGTTGATCTTTATGAAGAGTAGGATTCATAAGTTGGCTTTTTAAAAAAAAGTCTTTTACTAGACTAGTGTGATGGTTTGCTGCTACCATAGTTTATAAGGACTAAAAGTTCTTGAGTGTTTCTATTGGCAGTAAAGAGTAAATAGGGAGATCTTTAGTACTTCAAATGTACCGGTTTTGAGTTTCCTAAGTAGTTTCATTGAATATTTGAGGAATCTTGTTTGACTCTGAATTATGGAATTTGTCTAAGCAACTGTTTTGAAGTATATAATTCAATTGTATTAAAAAAAATATAGTTGGAAATAGAAATAAACAGGAAAAGAAATGCTGCTATGTTAGAATTTTAAATCTTTTCTTTCGAATAGCTGACGCTTTTTTCATTAGGAGAATAATTGTGATGCACGTTACTCATCTTGTTCTTTTATTCCATCCATTTCACTTGGCCTTCATTCACCATTACAACCCTAAAAGTCCTCTTGGTTTGCAAAGTTATGGTTCTTGTAGTGGAGAAGTAGAACTATCACAAGCTTATGGTAGAAAATGAACTAAGCACATTTTAGAGTGAAATTATCCCAAGACAAATGAGTTAAGAGTTAAACAGTTTCCCTTGAGATAAATCTCTTTTGCTTAATCTCTTGTATTAAACACTTATAGTGTTTATCTTCTTAGTGCTCCTTTAGTCTGCTTTGGTTGATTTATGGAAAGTGGTTTTACTAATTTCTGCTCTCATTTTTAGGTGTGGAATGGTTTATTTACTATAAAATTTTTTCTAATATCCTTAATATAATTCATCCAACTTTCAAAAAGAAATTAAATATGAAATCAACAATTTTATCTTATTTATAAAATTTCCTATTTGAATTTTAACAAATTATTTTTAGAGTTATATCAAAAAATTTAAACACTTCTTTATGCACCATTTTGAAAACTTAAGAACTCAATTTTATGAATATACAAAATATATAATTCTAGTTTTAATAGAAAATATGGAAATTAATAATCAATTTAAATTTTGCAAATATAATTATATACTAAATCTCAATGAACAAAAAAATTAAAGTGATTTCTTACTTGTTCTTGATAAATGATACTTAAAGTTTAATGTCAACTCTTCATCATCTATATGTGCATTATGTTCTAAAGGTTTACTTGTTTTCACATTAAAGCAACACGCATGTTCAAATATGGATATATATGTATCCGTATGAGTGGGTAGGTAGTATGCATATATATGTGTATGCGTACATGTGTGAGTGAGTAAGAGTTTGTGTACATATGTGCATGTATGTGTATGTATATGCATGTGTGTGCGTGCATATGTTGTGTGTGTGTGTGTGTGCGTGTGTGTGTGTGTGGGTGGGTAGGTGGGTGTGTCCAAGTGTGTGTGCGTGTGCTTGCATATGCACATGTACAAGCTTGTTTGTTTGTGTATTATGTGAGTGTGTGGCTGTATTATGTATCTTTGTATGTGTGTGTGTGTGTGTGTGTGTGTGTGTGTGTGTGTGTGACTCATGCAAACAACCAGATGCATACAGACATAGACACAGCACACGCACGCTTTTAGGACTATAAAACTTGTATCCTTTTGATCTCGAATCATACCCAACAAAAAACAGTTTCTCGCTCTTGTATTCAAGCTTGCATCTTATTTAATCTAGATTATAAGGTTTTGAAATATCACTAAAAAAATTTAAATGAAGGAGATTTTATTTCTTTCTACTTTATGCATTTTATAGGGTGATCTTCTGCAAAATTCTTGTAAGACATCAATTAGACAAGCATACTATATATGCCACTATTGTAGTCCCAAAATCTTTAGACATTTATTTTCTTTTCAACATCCTTTTAGCCACATCAAAAGCACTCCTATTCTTTGTCCTTATAACACCATCTTTTTTAGAGTGATCTTAGGACTATCAATAGCTTATGAATACCATTATTATCACAAAAACCATTAAAATAATTAGAAATGAAGTCACCATCTTAATTGATTCTTAATCCTTTAATTGGATAACCACTTTTCTATTTTCACTAATGCTTTGTACTTCTTGAAAACTTCAAAAGCTTCAAAATTTTCTTTTAATAATTACACTTATGTCTTGCAGCTATAATCATCATTAAAACTTCTAGTATGAAATCAATTAGACAAGTATACTATATATGCCATTACTGCAGTCCGAAAATCTTTAAGCATTTATTTGCTTTTTAACATGCTTCTAGCAATATCTAAAGCACTCATATTCTTCATCTCGATACTTCCAACTTTTTGGAGTGATCTTGGGACTATGAAGAACTTATGAATACCATTATAATCGAAATAACTAGAAATGAAGTCGCCATCTCGATTGATTCTGAATTCTTTAATTGGATAACCACTTTTCTATTTTCACTAATGCTTTGTATTTCTTGAAAACTTCAAAGGCTTCAAAATTTTCTTTTAATAATTACAGCTATATCTTGTGGCTAGAATGATCAATAAAAAATAGGAAATACTTGCTTTTGGAAAGAGAAATTATACTAGAAGGAACATAAGTATTAGTATGCACATGTTGAAGTGGTTTTGAGGCTCTTAAAAGTGATTCCTTTGAAAAGAAACTTTTGAATTGTTTTCTGTATAGGCACCCTTCACATAATTAATTAAAATGATCAATAAGTGGTAGCCCATACACAATCTTCTTCTTTGATAAAGACTTCAATCCTCCAAAATTCAAATAACCATTCAAAGATGCCAAAGCCAACACTTATATCATATATAAGCTTTTAAACTCTTTACACAATTAGTATTTATTGTGAGAGAAAACATTCTATTCTTGGATATTTTTACTTTAGTAATTTATCTGCTTTTGTCATCTCTTAACATTAAAGTATTATCCTTCATATTTATCTTATATCTTTTCTCTAAAAGTTGTCATAAACTTAAAATGATAGATTTCTAGGCCATAACATAATAAACTTGAAAGATAAATTGATGAGACTCCTTATTTGTCTGGTCTCCATTCGATAACAACTTTTGTATTGTCTCCAAAAGAAACATTAACTCAGGAAAATTCATCAAGTAATAAATTCTTTTCTTTAGTCATATGGTTACTTGCACCTATATACAATAACCACTTAATAATTTTCTCCATCATCTACATTATATGTCAATTACCAAGTTAGCTCTTCATTTCCTTCGCTTTTGTCCAATAAACATTCTCTTCTTTACCATTTGTGTTTCTATAATCTACTATAAAATGGTTAATTTATCACAATTGTAACATCGAAGATTAGCTTGTGCACCTTTTATATACTAGATACTTCTATCATGTCCTCTCATGGGCTGATTCTAGTTTGTAACTTTATATTTGTTTAAATTTCTATCAAAAATTCCTCTTTCGTATCCTCGATAATTACTACATCCTTTTCACTTCTTCTTCTTTTATAAAATTCTTCTTTGCTAACATATTTTTCGTCTTTTTAAATTTTTAAGTTTAATATTTTAGTTCCTTAATAGCCATAATAACATAATTGAATTTCGGATCAAATAATTGAAAAATTTTTCCAATCACTCAAACATCTTCTAATGTCTCTCTATATCATCGTAGTTGATTGACAACTATAAACTTTTTAGTGAAATAATACGAAATTGATTAAGAATTTGTGATCTTAAGTGCATTGAAGTCTTCCTTAAGTTTAAAGATGAACCTTTACCTTTTTATCGATTTCTTCGAGAGAATTTTGTAAAATCTCTTGTGTTTGCTTCATTGATTCTCTTGAAATCTTTTTAAAAATAATTTCATTTAAGCACATATGAATCAACACTAATACTTGTAATCCCTTTTTTAGCCGTCTAAAGTGCCTCTTTATCTACTTAAGTCAAGACTTTTTCATCTTAATACTACTCTGCACCTTTTTTTCAACAATCTCCTCTACATTTTATGATCATAGAACAACTTTATTTGGATAAATCAAATATTATAGTTTTCTTTGGTAATTTTTGAAAATTGAAAAGGGAAAATGACTCCATTCATTATTTTCTTTTTCTTTTGTGTATGTATAGCTCTAATAATATTTCGTTGGATATATAAGAGGAGGAAAAACTTCAAAGTTAAAGTTATTGATTTTATTTCATATGAAGTAATAAAGGTATCTATATTCATGAAAACATAACTTACATGACTCTTCAAACACTAATATATTAAACTTAAAATATTTTCATATACATGACTTTAAAAAGCTTAAAATTCAAGAAAACCTATGACTTTATAACTATTTCAAGAATTATTAGTACTTAAGTATAACCCCTCCATTTAGGACATCAAGCATGACTATCAAAACCTAACTTATTTCTCATAATAAGGAAGAGAGATATAACGTTTATAATATAGAGATCATATTGAAAACAATAAAAGAACAGGGGGGTGAGAGAGAGAGAGAGAGAGAGAGAGAGAGCAAATAGAGAAGAGAGGAATAAGAGAGGAAAGGGGAGAGAAAGGAACTTGAGACAACCATGAAAACATCGAAGGCACTGGCAAAAATGAAAATCTAGTTAGATAAACTAATAGAAAAATGGCTAGGAGAGAGGAAGTAGAAAAATAAGAAGAAATAATAAAAAGATAATAGAAAAACAAATATGAGATCGGGAGCATTTTCTAAAAAACAAAAGGAGAGAGAGACATTTTAAAAAGGAAAAATCTTTAAATGCCTCACTCTATTAAAAACTTCCATTCCCATTAATCTCTGTTTCCTAAATCAATGGTATTAGTACTCTTGTGCTTGGTAATTAGTGTATCCAACTTTATCTTCAGCCTTACCATCCTTCTTGCCTCCCCTAAGAGATACCTTAGTAAATCAAAGCTGTAATCGATTTAAGTCATCTGTTTAAATTCTTATGACTTTATCTCTAGGCATTTTTGTTTTTATTTTAAATCCTAGGTAAAATTATAAACTCTTAAATATTGAAAAAGTCTCTTTTGAACCTTTGCATTTACACTAAAATAAAGTTTAGACCTTAATATTAATTAGTGTACTAAAAAATTTAACGTTTCAAAATAATATAATTTAAACTTTTAACTGGTTTATTAAGGTCTTGTCAAATAAATAACACCTTAGCATTGATAAAAGAATTTTAAATTTTTTATTCTTTATATAAGACTCACTAATGCCATTAAATTCAGTTAATTATCCCATCAGTAATTTTAGTTAACCCCTAGCCCAAAAGTACAATTTATATAAATAATGCACAGAAGGTGTTGATAATTAGAATATGATCTTTGACTCAATTTCATAAAATCTATCATTAGGGCATAAGCTTGTGTGTTGGGCCCCAATTTTTTTATTTTATTTTAGTAAGCATGATTTGGATAAATTTTGTGGTATTGTTAGATAAATCATTTTAATTGTAGTTAACTATTATGTCAAGTTTAGGAGAATTTAATTC
This sequence comes from Erythroxylum suave, assembly GCA_027563595.1. Lineage (NCBI taxonomy): Eukaryota > Viridiplantae > Streptophyta > Magnoliopsida > Malpighiales > Erythroxylaceae > Erythroxylum > Erythroxylum suave. The sequence continues at coordinate 20,622,748 of JAOSBN010000005.1, forward strand.
ATGGATTGATGGAATTAAAGTGTTGATGTTGTAAGATGCATAAGGGTATTTTTGGGAAGATTACTCAAGGTTAGAAGCACTAAGGCATTAAAGGAAGGGTAAGGTGGACTTTCCTCACCCATTAAGGATAGAATGGGAAGAGGAAAAGATTGTCTTGTAAATGAGAAGACAAAAAACATGAAGGAGGGAGAGAAAATCAAAAAGTAAAAGAGAGAGAAAGAAGAAGAGAGGTTTCGGTGGAGTTAAAAGAATAGAGCTTTGAACTAGGTCACAATTTTTCTTAGTCTTAAAGAGAGAATTTGAGGTTACTCAAGAAGGGAAAAAGAAAGAGGAAGGGAAGAGCTTTCTTTAGAGCCAAGAATCTCACTAGTTGGTGAAGATTCAAGGTAAATCGATTTTAAATCTCTTAGAGTTTTGAAGGGTTTTTGGTTCAAAGAGCTTGGGGAATGTATGAGTTTAAGTATTCTAGGGTCAATTTCAAGTTTTTGGTTCTATGGGTTCTCAAATCTAAATTCTTATTGAATGATAACTTGGTTTGTTATAGAAAACCAAGCAAGCCCGATCCAAGGCAAAGAAGAAAGGCAATAGTGAACTTTGATTTGTCAAGCGAATTAGGTGGTAAAATATTTATGGTTATTGTGTAATTGGGCAAATTCTTGCCAATGTGTGTGTATGTGTTTTGCATGAAATTGTTATGTTTGAAATTGAAATAATTGTACATATTCGAAATTGCATGAAGCATTGTGATTATATTATACCTTGAAAAAGGTTGTAACATTTGGAATTGAATGAAAAGAAGAAAAAAAGCATGAAATATAAGAAAAATGATAAAATGAAAGAAGCACGAGAGTGCAAATTGTGATTGGTTAAATTGAGCA
>JAOSBN010000005.1:20631248-20649307 GCA_027563595.1 Erythroxylum suave
GACTGGGAAAAGGAGCTGCAAGACTGGGAAAAGATAGAATTCCCTGTTTAAGATGGTTCATATGCACCGCTGGATATACAAAGCAAAGCAGCTCTTTAACAAGGACATAAGTCTTCCTTAATTAAGGGGTCAAGTTTGCCGCAATTCATTTGGAATGGGTAGTGCTGGAATGGCATCAATTATATGTGTGACACTGTCTTACAAATGAAGAGCTCGGCTGGGGAAAGTATATTGCTGCAATGACTCAACCATTTGGAGATGAAGCATTAAAGGCCTCGGCCCGAGATTTCAAGGAATTAAGGCAAACAGTTTCTGTACATGAATAATGAATTTTCTTTGGAAGGTAGTCCGATAAGTTACAAATTCCTGAATCAATGTTAGTAGGTCTTTTCTTAATGGGGTCAAAGCCTAAGTTAGAATAACCTATTAAGTTCTAAATCCTAAATCCTTACAGCAAGCCTATATATTAATAAAGAAACAAAAGGCCATAGCTGCAATCTGTTATACCTCCACTAGGTGAATACATTGAAACATACTACTGCTATTACACCATCTGTTTCTCTCTAGCAATGGTTCCAACTAATACTATTGGATTGGTGATTATGAAGCCTCATCCTTCTACTTATTACTCTCACCTTGTAACACTAATCACATTAAGGCTACTATGACTGTTTAAAAACAGCAAAGGCAACTAAGTAGCAAGGAGTTTGAAGGGGGCTAGGGGTATCTGCTCCTGGTGTGATGATAAAATATGCACCTAGGCATAAATGCAAAAGGAAATGACGGAATTTATTGTGGTTAAGGATGAAGAAGAAGAGACTTGGGAAGAAATGGCTGGTAGTTCAACAGAAATGGAATCAACTGATGGTTTTTGTTATAAACAATGTCAGGAGTATTTAATGGGGATTTAAACAAATGAGGTTTGTTGGTTACTACAAACTGATGATTTCCTTACAAACATTGTCAGGAGTGTATAATGGGGATTTAAACAAATGAGGTTTCTTGGTCACCACAAAGGGATACCTCTCCACAAGCTAATATTGACAATGAGAATACCCACAATTTTGTGGGACACTGCCCGTGTACATAAGGCATCAAATGCAGGAAGTAGATGGGGCTAACATTACAGCTTGTGGAGGCCTGCAGCAGCCTTTTTCAAAAACTTGCATTGTGCTTGAATGGACAATGGAAGAACTTAATTGTAGTACAGATGCACTAGTATTATCTCTTGGAGGCTGTGATATGGCCTTGAGAGTTCAGTGGCTCTCCACCTTGGATGAAGTGCTTTATAACTTTGGTAAGCAGACAAAGCAAATTCTGTTGAAGGGTGATACCAAAAGGTCTGAAAAGTTGTTCTCAAAGCCACAATCTGCAGGTCAGCTTTGCATGTTATAACTGAAATACTCCTTAAAGCATCAGTTTCAGGAATTGAAAATGGGTGATTCTAAGTTGGAGGACAGCCAGCATCAAGAGTTGCTGAACCTATTCGCTCAATTTAGTTGCCATTATGCTGAACCTACTCAGTTGCTATGTCACAGGAGTCATGACCATAAAATTTAGCTCAAAGAGGGAGTGGAAGACATTAGTATCTGACATTACAGAGATGTTTATCTACAGAATGACATTATTGACAGGTTGGTTCAGGACCTTATAAACAAGGTGTAATTCAGCATATAACTAGCCCTTTCTCACTCCCTATGGTTTTGGTTAAAAAGAAGGATAGATCACTTTGGATTACAGAAAATTAAACTGCCAAACCATCGAAGATAAATCCCCAATACCAATTGTTAAAGAGATATTGGAGGAACTAAATGGGGCAGGATGGTTTCAGCTTGACTTACAGTCATGGTAACATAAAATCTGGGCACCGTCTCGAAGAGAGGCTCAGTGAGCCCCTGGTAGCAAAGCGGAGACAGCAACAGGTTCCCTGCCCCTAGGGGCATGAAGCGACAGAAGTTTTGAAAATTCAAGAGAAGGTCTCGGTGCGACAAGTTGTTTATCATTACAATGTGTCAATATGCTCATTGAATAATAAAAAACTAATCTTCAATACTACAACTCCCAATATTCAACAGGGCTTTGACATGCCGTTAATCCTTACATATTTCATGAAAATTGCATTTAAGTTCATTCATGGTTCAATATTCTAGTGTCCTAGGCAGCAGCTCGTAGACTACCTAACAGTACTTGTATGCTTCTAGCCAGAATCTTATTAAAAAATCACATAAAATTTTATCTAACTCTATATATGGAATTCGCTTTTAGAACCCATGAGTGCCACTATAAGTTCTATGTAATGCCCTTTGGGTTTACCAATACCCCTTCCACATTTCAAAGTCCAATGAATGAGTTGTTACTTAGGAGGTTCATTCTGGCTTTTCTGATGATATATTGATATACAATAACTCTTCCACTGAACAAGTCAAACATGTTAGAACCACACAAAAAACTTCAACAACATCAGTTTTTTGTCAACGGCAACAAGTGCATCTTTGGTGCTATTCAGGTGGAATACCTAAGCACATCTTGTATCAGTCAACAGCTAGCTATAAATTCAAAACAAGTAAACAGTGCTTTAATGACCTACACCTAATCTATTAGAGAATTGAGAGAATTTTTGGGCATACCTGGAGCATTATGGAGCTACAAGCAATCCATTGACTGATTTGCTTAGTAAGCAAGCTATGGAGTGCAGCGAAGAAGCAGAAATAACTTTTCAGGATCTCGAAAGGTAAGTTCAGTACTTGCTTTACATGACTATTCTAAGTTGTTTATCATTGAGACGGATGTTTGTCAAGGTGGATTGGGGGCTGTCTTAATGCAAGAGCATCATCCAATTGCATATGTTAGCAAGTGTTTGGCTAACAAGCACCAGTCCCTATCCGTTTACAGAAAAAGAATTCTTGGCAGTAATTATGGCAATCAAATATCGGCATCATTATTTAAATGGTAGACCCTTACTCATCAAGAGTGACAATAGGAGATTAAATTAGCATATTATTGCAGCAAGCTTGGCTCCCTAAATTGCCGGGGTATGATTTTGAAATTGTGTACAAGGGCAAGGAAAATACGATAGCTGATTCACTCCCCAGAGCTACTAGTGTGGAACTTTTCTCACTACTATTGTATCGAGTACATACTGATTGGAGGAAGATACAACCATCAAAGACCTTATTGTTAAGTTAGCTGCTGGAGCTCAACAGTCAGCACCTGCCAATGGCAAGGGATATTCTTAAGTGGAAAAGAGGGGTGGTGGTTGGTTTCAATGCTTGTTTGAGGTTGAAATTGGCGTTAATGACTAGCATTATGCATCCCAAGTGAACGTTGGACAGATACATGTATTTCATTGAAGGCTTTCCCAAATCAAAAGGTCTCTCAGTAATCATAGTTGTCACTGATAAATTCAGAAAGTATGCACATTTTGAGGCCTTGAAGCATCTTTGCACAGCTGAAATGGTATCTCAGAATTTCCTCTCACACATTCAAACTCCATCGCATGCCTGAAACTATAACAAGTGATAGAGATCCTATCTTCCAGTGTTCTTTCTAGCACGAATTTTACAAGTTACAGGGAGCGGGACTTCAATTGTCATCAGCTTATAACCCCCAAACTGAACATTGCAGACCTATTAAGGTGTCTGGCGGGTGATTATCCAACTAAGCAGAATCACTAGTTGCCTTTGTCAGAATGGTGGTATGATACCACTCATCAGTCAGCTATAAACATGAACCCTTAAAAGTTGTGTATGGTTATCCACCTCCCCTTCATGTGCCTTATTTTACAGGAGACTCCAAACTTTTGGCAGTGGATCAAGCACTAATTAATAGAGAAATTGCAATTAAAGTGATTCAGCCCCATATGCGGATGGCTCAGGAAAGGATGCAGAAGCAAGCCAACAAGAAAAGTGTTGACAAGGAGTTTCAGATTGAAGACTCAATGTCTATTAAGCTCCAATATAGACAGACCTCATTGGCTTGCAGAAGTAACCAGAAGCTCACCCCATTGTTTTATTGCCCTTTCAAGGTGCTGGATCGAGTGGGAAAGGTGGCCTATAAACTGAAATTTTCTTCAGGCACTGTAATGAACAATCTGTTCCACATACCTCAGATGAAGCAAAATGTTCTGTCTTCTACACCAAAAACTTCTATTCTTCATGCTGATCTTACAGCATAGTGATCTTGGAAAGGAGACTTGTCAGGATGCACAGCAAACCAGCTGCTCAGGTTTTGGTGTAGTGGTCAGGAGTAAAACCTCAGGAAACAACTTGGGAATTCCCCTATGAGCTTCAACAATGTTTCCCATCTCACAACCTTGTTGAAATGGTTCTATATGGAGGGAACCTTGTCATGGTTTCAATTGCAAGGGAGTCGATGAAGTGAACAGGATTGTTGTTTTATGGACAATTTAGTTCTAAATGATACTAAACCATACTGTTAAGCTAATAAAGTTAGATTGGCTAGGTGATAGCCCATGATTGGTTCTGTTGTAACAGACTGTAAGTAGGAGTTGTTCACCAAACTTTCTCTTCAATATTCTCTCTCCTCTTCTGGTCAATTCTTTTTCCTTTCTGAACTCCATTTGTTAGTGTAACAGATTTATATGTTAGACACCTCGTTATACATATTAAGTTAAATGTTTCTTAGGAAATAAATGTACCTAATATTACCAAAGCAACTGGGTAACATAAGGTAGACAAATGTATCATAAATAAGCAAATGGTCAACAATAGATAGCAATAATATAGCCATGCAACTAGCGTAAACAGAGTAGCCCAACAATGCAGTGAATTATTGTATTAGTTCTGTAACAGCATCCAAATCCCAAGCTCTAGTTCTATAACAGCGTCCTAATCACAATTTCTATTCTACCTAACGTCAGTGACCTCCATGAACTACCCCAAATGTCCAAAAGCTCAAACACAAAATAACTCACCATCAGTTAAAGTAGCAAACAAAGAGAACAACAATCTGATGTAACAAGATAGCAGGATATGGGTTATTGAGATATGTATTTTACATAGCAGATTGTACCAAATAGGTCCTCAAAAAAATATTCAAATAGTTCAATTATCCCTCAAATTTATTTTAGTTCAATTTAAACCTCAACATTCTACTTTAGGAATAAATCAACACAAACAATCAGACCCTATTTTTGTGGCAAGTTCAGTTCAGTTTTAGATGTTAGGGTAAAAGACATGAACCATCCCTATGTTTTGCTTGATTCCTTAAGAAGTCACTATAGGTTAATATTCTAAAAATAACTCCTCATACTTGGTGAAATGGATATATACACTCATTTCATTAGTTTTTCCATTAAAAGATGGAACTGACACATTGCATGATTTGAAGCATGCCACATGTCAGTTCAGTAGAAAAAGTTAACAGAAAATTAACATAAGAGTTGTGTATGTCCATTTTAACAAAGTATAAAATCTTTTATTAGAACATTAAACAAAAGGATTTTTCCAAGCAGAAATTATATCAAACAGAAGGTGCCTGTCTTTGTTCCTAAATATTAATTCCAGGGTCATGTTTCTTTCTCCATATCCTTATTCAGAATTCTTTTCTTAATAACATAATACAAGCAAACCATATATGTTCTCATATTTATGAACTCTGACTTCTAAAACAAAACTCCAAATTTTCAAAATCTTTCATAATGCGATGCCACATCAATTATTAGATTTATGGTTTAGTCATGACTAAACAAGATATAAGAAAGAAAAAGATCTTGTTCAATGAAAAAGCAAGAGATGAATTAACCCTAAAAATTGTAAAGATAATTTGAAGTTAAAGTGACATACTGAAAGAGGTCAGAGCATAAAATTTCAACAAGGACTAGAATTAGGTTAAAGACTCAAAATGGACAGAGAAAATAACAATAACAGACTACCTACAGAGGAGATATCTGGATATTTTTTGGTCCAGATAGACCATAGCAATGGATAAAGATACTTTCCATTAGCCTTTTTTGGAGCAGGTTGTGCCATAAAGCATTCAAAATGAAATATGAAGTAAGTGACAGGAAAAACCAAATGCCAAGATTTATGTCACTACTAATTCCTCAAATTTGAACTTCCTATTGGATTAACAAAAACAATTGCAGGCATGATTTAGTAATGGTAGTTGACATATTATTGAACATTTGTAGCATGTTGCAAGGCCTTTTCCTTGTTATCTTGGAAACTTATTCTTTAATGGAAAAGGCAAGTATCTTTGGGCTTCCCCAGACTGCTATATTCAAGTGAAGAAGTGAAATTTACTACTATTATTGGAATTTTGTAAGTTAGTGAATATTAAAGCTGCATTTTTCAAAAAACTTCGTCATCAAATAGATGGACATACAGAAGTGATGAATTTGGAGCTTAGGAGATGTTTGGCAGGTCACAATGTTAATAAATGCTATCAAATTCTTGCAATGGCTGAATTCTAACATAATGGTTCAGTTAATAAGTTGAATCAGCAATTCTCTTTTGAAGTCATTCTCAAGATCCAGATGCATCAGCCCATTGATTATATTTCTCAACCATATGATTCAAGCAGTAGCAAAGGTGTTGTTAAGCCAGATGGGACATGATTGATAAGCTTGGTAGAAAATAGCAACCAGCAATCTTGTATTATAAAGGTAAAGCTAATTTGCACTGTCACATCGAGAAATTTGGTGTAGATATTGTCATGTTCAGGATTCATCCAGAGTGACCTCCTAAGGGTCCATATAACTTAAAACAGAGCTGTTAACATCATAAGATTCTTAGGCCCACGTCTTGAAGTACCAGAAGGTATGATGAGCAGTCCAAATTTTGTAGTCAAAATGTTCAAAGTACACCATTTTGATATTCATTAAGCAAACAGTTCTACAACAATTTGAATTGTATGAGATGCTCTCACCAAATCACTGGTGTATACAAGAAGTTTCAACTTAAATAGAAAAGGAGTCAGTTTCCGGAAGCTCTAGGATTTTTCTACTACAACCAGATTTGTTAAAGTGCTACTCATCTCTACCTGATTTCCTTGAAGGCTAAACAATTTAAGCTGATAAGAATAAGCATATCTAGAGCGTTAAAAATATTTAAAATGCATTCTAATAGGGTATAGTTCATTCTGTGAAACTCGATCTATAGAAGTACTGGTTCACTTTATTATTTGCAATTATGTTAACAAATGTTCCACAATGAGAAGGGATACTCTCCTGCCATACTAGTGGTTTCCACACCCTGCTAGTAAGACCAGCAGTCAATCTTGTCTCTCTAAGGCCTTATTTCCCCTTTACTTGAAGCATCTAAACTTGTTATCATATAACCATGTTATCTTCTAAGTTGCACGAATGACACCTTCTACATGTACATCCTTGAATGTCATCACATCCTTTCTCAAAGCAAATGTAATACTAACAAAACATGAAGTTTACTGTTGCGGTATCATTTGTAAGACACTTCTCTATCGTAGGGAGTAACTTATCTTCTCATGATGAGTAACTTTATCTTCTCATGGTCTCAATTTATGATTTGAGAGCTTAAGTCCAAATACTTCTTTTTTTTGGGAAGTTATAATTCCAAATACTTGTTATAAATAACTAGGTCAATTAATCTGAAAGTACAGAACAAAAGGGAACCTTTTATGAATTAAACATAATCTAGAAAGTTAATGCCACAAGCTACTAGCACAAAAAGTAACCTTCCAGATTATCTTGTAGATGCAAACCAACAAGCATGAATATTCAACAGTACCTGGCGAATATTGCCCACATCTACTGCTACTTGACTGAAGTTTTCCCACATCTGCCAGCTGTCTCGTCTGCCACACAGTCATGTCATAATATGACATCCATATCAATCCAAGGAAAGAACGAGGGCATGCCTCGACAAGTATAATAAATTTGAAATGTATATGAAATGGACAATGCCATACTTAAACTTCAGGGCTTCCTTAAAAGAAATGAAAGCCTCTTTGCTCCTCTTTTTGATCATATGTCTGCAACATCAGTTATATGCATCATAATTCACAATTTTGATGACAATGAATGAAGGAAAATTTTTAACATGAACCAAAGGGTGCTTGCATTAACAACTAGATGCCAACATCGCATGCTGTTTAGCGTACAAATATAGACTTAAAAATACAATTGTTAAAGGACTGGAACTAATAAATCTGAATCAAAAACACAGCAAGGAAAATACAACCTACCAAAAGTTTATAAAGTAATTTGTAAAAAAAAAAATGCCACAAGTACAACTTTCACATGATTCACACTTTATTTCGAAGTGAAAAAACAGAAATTATCATGGGAAACAACTATTATGTTGCAATTTTTCAGATTGCAGTAGCAATACACAAGAAACTACAGTTTGTTATGTATGGCTTCTTCAACTGGATGAGCTGGGAAATGCTCTTCAAGACCACACTTTCTAACCCCAACTGATCCCTCTAGAAGCAAACCAAAAGTATCCCTCAGTTTTAGTTACAGCAAACTCTACCCATATATCCATCTCACTACTGGAGATCAAATGCTTATTGGGCTCTCCACCTCAATAAGATTGGTAGAATAGCAAAATAACAATAATCAACCCTATGATGTTACTTCTGTCTTGTTTGATATACAACAATGTCAAACTACAAGCCTATATGAGATCCATCTAGCAAAAAATTATTAAATATATAATGAATTGTGAGGAAACTCCCATTTAGTGGAAAACAACTAGAAATAACAACAGGAAATTCAAATGAAAGCAAAACAAGTTCAGGAACAAAAACAATACTTAAAGAAAACAAGGAACAAAAAAGGCAGAATATGAAATCAACATACAGACAAGCAATGTTATTCCAAGCTTCACCATTGTCAGGATCAAGTTTAACAGCTCGAGTAAATGCTTCCAGAGCCTTGTCAACATCCCTTGCCTGCACTATCATGTAATGATCAATTTCTGAATCAACACTGAAAATGGAAGGCATCAACCAAAGATTGATCGATAGAAATTTGTAATAAATCCTAATGAATAAACCAAAAGAGAATACAACCTTCAAAGCAGCAGCACCAAGTGCAAACCAACCATCTGAATATAAAGAATTTAGCGCCATCGCAGATTCCCTATACCAAAATCAAGTGTTGCTTTCCCTCAAATCAGAATTTGACAATGAGATAATCAGGCACACTTCATAAGTTGAAGATGAAAAGATAAGCATACCAAAGGATTTTAGATGTCTCAAAATCTCCTCTATTGTATGCACTTCGAGCAAGAGATCGCTGGTACAGAAAAGGGAAAGTAAAGTATCAACATATTTAAAAACAGAATTTTGGTTACACAAGATACAACCTTAGCTCGTGCTGACTTATCATCTGAAACTTCAAGGGCCTTTTCGTAGTAGCTATCATTATTTGTAACATCACCCAATGAACACCTAGAAACAATTAGCTTTGGAGTGCATAAATATACCCAAGTATAATAGGACCTTGAGATGAAGTTAGACGACCAACTTGATCTAAACTCCCATAAATAACAACTCAAAGTTTATCTAACGAGAAACATATCAAGAACTGAATCAAAACACCTTCTCTCAACTAATATTTTGCCACCACTGACACTTAAAAAAACTAACAAATATTTAAAAAAACTAACAAATATTCTTATAAAACCTTACAGAACAACTTCATCACACAGACCCATCAAAATTTTTACATGGACTTCCTGCTCAAGTTCTTTAGGACTTCCACAAAAAAAATGCTACATCTGGTTAGGTAGCACATCTCATTACATTGATAATAAAGAAATCAGAATGTAAAACAAATTTAGGATTCAGATAAAAGGGCTTACGTACCACAACCTTGGGTCATTAGGCCTTTCGGATAGTCGTTTCTTGATGAGCTCCACTGCAGTAGCCTTTTTACCCAAAAGGCTGTTTTGAACAATTATCTCATATAAGCAGTGCTTCTTACTATTATCCACACATCATAGAGAACTTTACTGAAGTTAATATAACCCATGAAGAGAATAAAACGATGCTATCAGGGACATTTTACCAGTTGCAGTAAATTAGATTATCCCATAACTCTAAATCCTCAAATATTTTAATCGCCTCACCCACCAAGCCACAGCTCACCAACAGCTGACCATATTCCCTAAACCAAGGAAAAGCAAGCAAATAAAAGATGAATAAAACTGAACAGAAATAAAGAAGAATAAGGAGTATAAAGAATTTTATTTTACAGAAGCTTATGTAGATACCAACAAAACTTAAGGAATGCAAGAACTATGATGCAACTAAAGAGAAGGAAACCAATTACTTTTGAAGGGCAGGAATAGTGGGATTATATGCCACGTAACAAAAGGGAACCCGTTCCGCCACTCCAGGTAAAGGTTCATGGATGTCTTCCACCTAAAACAACATAAACAGGAATCCATAAGTAAGAAAATGAATTTCCAAAGGAATGATTGACATAGAAAGACAAAAGTAAAGATACAACTAAAATGTAACAGCAACAGAAAGATTGCTCGTCTTCTATTTCCTATATGGAATATAATAAATTGGAAAGTAATTATAATCAAAAGACAAAAACCAAAGGAAATAACCACAAAGGAAAATTAAAAGAAACATGGAAATGTCTAGAAGGTACCCAAAAGAATTTACATCAGAAAATGACAAGAAAAAAAGACACTCCTCTCTTCTCTGGCCGACTTGATCCTTCAAACACCATCCAGCTCATCAGGGCAGATTGTAACGTAAAATTTGGCAAAAACAATTTTGTATTTATAGAGGCATGCAGAACAGGGAGTGCAAGGGAGACATACAACCACAAAGCATAAACATAGCTCCCTTTCCTCAGTAGTACTCGATTGCAATTCACCAAAAGCCAGCATTGACAGTCAAAAACATCTGGGGCCTGCAAAGCCTCTGATGGCCACCACCATTGATGTAGTCCAACCCCAACTTTGTCATTTTGTGCACCAGACAACCAAAACAAAACCTTTGACAAGCCACTCACCCATGGTCATATCAACGTTTGCCAAAGGTCCAATATCTTTCAAGTCTCTACGTGTAAAATCCTTCCACAGTTGTAGTATTCACTCCTAATAATCTGCCTTGGCATCTCAATATCTCTCTTTCTCTCAGAGATTCTAAAGCTGGCTGCTAATCAGCCAAGTTTGCTTCCTACTTCACATGACCACTTCAGTAGACTCAAAAAGTAAAAACAGTATGATGCTTAAAAGAAGATCGATCACAATCAAAAGGAAGATAGGCTACATACCAATTTTCTCATCATTTCCAAAGCACGTACAACTGTGTGAGTGCGAGTAGACTCCGATCGAATGCGTAACAAATTGCTGAAATATCGTAGCTAGAGGCAAAAAAAGATAATATCAGGAAGGCATAAAGGAAAAGAAATAAAGGCAAAGCACAGGAACTGATAACAGAAAGGCCTCCAAACAATCTGTGAGAACAAATACTCCAATTCTAGATCAATCACTAAGAAATCAACAATCTAAAACCCTGAAAACAAAACATAGGATGACTTATTATTAACTATTCAAAATAATGATAGACTCCGCAAAGTCATCACTTCCAATTAGAATTCTTCAAACAAAATAATGATAAGCTCGCCTAATCAACATCAAAAACAAAAATCCCCCAAACAAACTAACTGAAACCCTTTCCAATCAGTGTAGACAAAATTCCCCCAACAAGTTGAAGGCCTTTCTCATTTATAATAAAAATTTTGAAACAGATAAACAACCAACCTAAGGATTGGAAGTTTCGAATAATTCTTACTAGGAAGAGCTTCATCTAGATTTTGAATTTTTAAACTTCCAAGACTCAAATCAGCCCATAGGTTAACAACTCAAGTCCATTCATTTAAGAAACAAAAATGTCCAAGATGAAAAAGTACCCAACATAAAACAAAAGAAAAATGTTCAAGATAATTAGACAAAATTAGGGTATAAACAGTAATACTAATATTTCAAAATAAAATAATTAAAATATTTTAATACAAAAAATTTTATATGGGATAGGTAACGTAATATTGAATCTCATATAGTTACCACAATCATAATATCATTGTGGCAACCATAAAACAAAAGTATGAGTTATTGACTTTGGCCTAGCCCAATTCACATATTACCACATTAACAACAATTCAACATAACAAATGCAGCTGGCAATCAGGTAAACTTTCTTATTTGAGTTTATGATTTGATTCAAGCCTCCCTCACTTAAAAGCCTAAACTATGGTACCTTTCCCATGAGTTCATTGTGATCAAATTCAATTAAAGAAACCAACCTATATATAACCAAATATAAAGATGTGCTACAAAAAGCAATTACACAAACTATAACTACTTACAGAAAAAACCAATGATGGCTGTGAATCAACTGCTTCAATATACGGAGCCATCTTCCACCCTGAAACAAATCAGAACTTTAATACCCAAAATGTATAATTCAGCATCTTAGATAAGTTCAAGGGATCATTGTTTTATTAACAGCAACAAAAGAAACTAGAGACCAATTGAACCCTAAATTTCTAGATTAGGAGTCCATATGGAAAATTACAAATTAGTTAAAGATTGACATCCTGGAGCACTTAAATTGAAGTTTTAATTAACCATAATGTCACATTAAACATTAATATAAAAACTGTAAGACTCCATAAACATCTCCATTCAAGGTCCAAAAAATAAAACTAGAAGAATATGCAAATGCTCCTCACATGTTTAATGACAAGAAAGACAGACGGTAATGGACAGCACAAATAGAAAGCACCCTTGGTAGATGGACTTTACAAAGTATTAACACCGTGTACGGACCTCTAGTCAAAGTTGGTGAACAGAGGCTTTTGCACATCTTATTTATCAAGAATAACCCACTACTTATCCACCAAATAGAATTGAGATATCCTAGACTATTTTTTTAATTAAAAAAGTAACCGTTTCTAATAAAAGAGCCTAGTTGCACTAAGAATATGTTAACTTGGAAGATTCACAATCTAGTATTTCTTTGGAAGTATATAACACCATTCCTTCTAATTGCTTTTTTTTCAATGAAACAAAAACGCATGCATTGACAAATTCCTAGACAAAGTGAGCTTTATGTTCACGAACCTTAAGTGTTAATTTGTTCTAGATAGTGTCCGATGATTCTTAAAGACTCTGCATTACTTAGAGCTGGGCATTTGTAAATTTTATCAGAGGCAGAAAATCCTCCAACCGGAAGAAGAATTCCAGTAAAATGATACTACTTGCATAAAATTTGATTTATAAAAGAAAGTTATCATATCTCTAGTCAGAAAAGGCCACATCGTCACATAAAAAAAAGCTAAGAGATAAACAGCAAAAGAAGTTATGTTAGGCAACATAGCTCATACATTGAAATTTTCCAAGACTAAGAGTCAAGAATTACTTCGTACAATTTGTTTGCATGTTTGGACGTATATGTGTAAAATAGAGAGGCATTTACAAGGTTCAGTTATTGTTCAAACAAAATAACTTACTCTGCAACTCATCATCTCGATGACTCTTTTCAATTAAAAGACAGTAAGCCAGAACCACTGCCTGTTGGACTCCATTTAAAGGGCCAGTGGTACCAGGGTTGCCAGTTCGATTGCCTATTACTCTGTTTCCGTGTTCATCACCATTCTCTACTAATTTTGGTGTCATAAGTATGTCAGAAAATTCAGAGGCTCGACATTCATGTGGATAAATATTATCTTCAGCACTCACAGAGTCAGAGTCACAGAGCTTCCCACCAGAGCTTGTTGAAAATTTTTCATCATCAATGCTAGATGTATTTGCAACCAGCACCAGTTGTGCCCTTGGTTCCACCTGTAAGCCAAAACAATCACAATTTTTCTTAAAAACAATTTAAACAGTTGGATTACAACTAAAACTGTGACATTGTACCTGATGCACAGTGCGGTAGCCAAGAACCCCAGTAAGAGAAAGCTGAAGGCCAGCTGCTGTTTCAGCAGAATCAAAATGCAATCTGAGAACAGGGAAATTATTCAGCTAAGGAAAATGTCACAAAGGGAAAATGAATTGTCTTATTCCCAAATGATTTGGGACACATGCGTACATACGCCTCAGAGGAGGAGAAAAATAAGAAACAATCTCCAGGACTTAATCTCCCAGGATTCTACTCTCTCCTAGGAAATTAAAATATTATCCTAGAATTCCACACTCTCCTAGGAAACGAAAATAGTCTCCTAGAATTCTATATTTCCCAGGAAAATAGAACAATCTATTAGAACCCCAAAACTCATAGAATACCAAAAAAATTGACTTTATTGAAATGATATACAACTTGACACCCTTTTTTAGGGTCCCCCTCAAGTTGGTGAATAAGGATGTCATTCCTAGCTTGCCAAGGATACCTTCAAGTACTTGGGTCCTTGGCCCTTTTGCAAGCACGTCTGCAAGCTATCCTCAAGTTGGAATATAAGTCATACAAATTAACCCAATTTCCAATTTTTCTTTAAAAAATTGCCTATCAATTTCAATAAGTTTGGTCCAACCACGTTGTACTAGAATATGCGAGATATTTATTGCTAATTTATTACCACAATCTCATTGGACCACTCCACCTTATCCTGAAGTCATCAAGGATTATCTTCAACCAGAATTATCATTACCTTAGCAAATCTACCAAACCACGCCCTTGGTGATTACTTCAACCATAAAGGGCCTTTTCTAACTTGCAAATTTTATTACCCACCATACTATCACTGAATCCAAGAAGAACATTCATGTATATTTCTTCTTCCACGTCACCATGGAGATATGTGTTTTTAACCTCAAACTATTGTAATTCCCAATCAAAGTTAGTTATATTACCATATTCATCTTTGCAACAGGAGCAAAGGTCTTAATGTAATCCAGTCTATATATCTGAGTGTACCCTTTAGCCATTGGTCTTGTTTTATACCTCTCAAAAGATCCATTAGCCTTATACTTCAAGGTAAATACCCATTTACATCTCACTGGTTTTTCTTTTCCCCTTTGGCAATTCTACTATCTCCTAGGATTTATTTTTTTCTAATGCATTCATCTAGGCTAGGCAAAATCCTTTGACTTTGAACGGGGTCGGGTGGGCTTTTTTCCCCTAATTTTCAAACTTTGAGCCTACTTTGGGCTCAGGCTCGAGCTCAAGCTCCACAGCCTAGCCCAACTATATATAAAACCCATGGCCTAGATGTTTTAACCCTTTCTTCTTCTTTCTTTTTCCTCACTTCCACTCTCCTTCGTCACTTCTACTCTTTGTTTTGGTTTTCAACTTTTTTCCATGGCTCTCCCTCAATATATCTCTCCTTCTCTCTTTGCCTTTCAACTACTTTTCATGGCTCTCATGCTCATGCTCCTTTCATGGTTCTCACTTCTCTCCATCTCTCTCAATCTTTCTACTATTATTTTGGCATATGTTGGATATGAAAAGAACCTAATGCTTTTCAACATGTTTCTAGTTCCAACCCAAATCTACAAATTGCTTGAATTTTAGTGACAAATTTGGGTGTATTTGGCAATATATCTCTTTTCTCTTCGATGAGTTTTAGTGATGATTCTCTAGATTTGGCGATAGAGAGAGGAAGAAGACAATGGAAAGGGTTTGATGGGTCCGGTCAGGTTGGGTCAAATTGGGCTTTGAGTGGGCTTCGGGTCACCCAAAACTCAATCAAGCTCAGGCTTAGGTGGCATGAGCCAAGCATGATTAGGCTTCAAGTCGAGCTTGGACAATGTCCAAAAAGGGTCAAACAAGGCTAGGGCAATAGCAAGCCCCTTACAGCCCGGATTATTTCCATCCCCCTAAATCCGTCTCAACTTTATGGCTTTCCTCCATTCTTCTTTGGAATGCCTCAAATAAAGTCTTAGGTATAGGAATAGTACTTAGGCTAATAAGGAAGGTTTTGTAGGAAGGCGAAAATCTATGGAAGAACATGGTGTGGGATACTAAAGGTCACTTTGTACATTCTCGAGTTCCTTTTCTCAAAACAATAGGTAACTCACTATCATCATCCTAGCTCTTAGTTTCACTAGACATTTCAGAATGAATGGTTCACATATCTCACTTACCTCATTTATTGGTGGATGATTTCCTGCAAATTCTTGGACTATCTTTAGGTTAGGACCATCAATTGACCTTCTTGAATATATCATTCCAATCGCATTTTATCAATAGGAATAAATGTATCAAATTTATCATTCATCACAAAGTCAATAGGATTTAGTTCCCAATCTGACTCAGATGATTCTACCCTAGGACTAGATGATGGTAGAGATGGTGATGGTGAAAAAGAGATCTCAAACAAAATTTTCTAGGTTACTTTCTCTTTCCTTATCTTGCTTAGATATAGACCCATCCTAAAGATAAGGTTGAGAATAATAAGGTACATTTTTTATAAATGTTACATCAACAAATACACCAATTTTCTTAGGAGGAGGATGATAACATTTATAGCCCTTTTGATTGGGTGAGTATCCTAAGAAGACACGTTTCACTACTCTAGACTCCAATTTTCGCTATTGAAGACCATGAACATGAACAAATGCAAGGCAACCAAAAACCTTAGTCATAAGATTATTAGAAGTTCTGACATCTAGATAAAAGTGGGAGAGACACGCTAGAAGTATTTTGGAACCTACACGTGATGGCATCCTATTGACCATTTATGCAAATGTGAAATCAATTTCTCCCCAATACTGTTTTGGCACGACATGATGGAATAGGAGTGCTCTAGTGGTGTTTAAAAGATGATCATTTTTCTTTCTAACAGCTCCATTTTGCAAGGGTGTATAGATACAAGATGATTCATGGATAATGCTTCGTTTTGAAAGTATGATGACAAATTTTGGCTAAAATATTCTTTTTGCATTATTAGACTAAAATCGCCTAATTTTAGTACCAAATTGATTTTGTATCATAGAATGAAAACTGGGGACAATGTTACTCAGATTTGATTTATTTTTCAACAAGAAAAATCATGTGACGAGAAGGATACAAACTATCTTGCACCAACAATATTAGGGACAGGAGAAGGACCCAATATGTCACTATGAATTAAATAAAAAGGCGTAGAAGTTTTTCTGTTGATAATGGGAAAAGACACACAGGTGTGTTGACAAACTCATGCAAATCACAATGAAAACTTGCCATACCTGTCCCTTGGAAGTTGCTAATGATGGATGACCCCAACAAAATGATGAAACAAAATAACATCCCTTTTTTATGATGATAAAAGTGATAAAGATGTATTACTATTGCTAATCCAAGGTTGGTTTGAAGTTTCCAAGTAGTACAACATGTCCTTTTCCTTAACAAGTCCAATCCCCTTCCCCAAACTTTGGTCTTAAAATTCACAAAAGGGAGAGTAAAAATGGCTATGCAGTTCATCTCTATGGTTATTTTATGTATAGAAACAAGATTAATGGATAACTCAGGAACATGAAAGACATTTTTTAACAAGATTGATGGGGACAACAGTGATAATAGACCCATTAACAACAATAATTTTTCTATTACGTGGACAAGGAGTGTAAGTTCTAAATTGATTGGATAAAAATTTTATATGGGTTGTGGCACTTGAATCTATTACCCGTAAATGGAAAAAGGATTTTTCCAAGGAATTAAATCTAACTGAACAAGAAGGATTACCTAAGAGAGCTAATGAACTCACATGACTATTTTATTTATCTGATCCAATAGCTTTTAAAGCTTTCAATATCTACACTGCTAAATTCTCCCAATTCCTATAGCATTTTTATTATTTTGAGATGTGGGCTAAGCTAGCAGCCTTTTTCTAGTTTCCCTTGTTGCCCCATTCTCAACTTGGTGGTTTTTGGATACAATTAATTTATGTGATTCCAGACAAGGTGTTCGTGATTAGAGTTTAAAGAAAAGAAATCACACTGATGAGAAGGAGTATGGTCTGGTTGGGAAAGTGCAACAATGAAGGTTGCATAATGATTAGAGAAGTAGCAATGATAGTTGCTAGAAATTTCGTATAGCATTTTTATTATTTTGAGATGTGGGCTAAGCTAGCAGCCTTTTTCTAGTTTCCCTTGTTGCCCCATTCTCAA
>JAOSBN010000005.1:20657639-20673550 GCA_027563595.1 Erythroxylum suave
TAATTTGAATTAGGGATTATTAATTAGGGTTAAGAATTATAACTCGAGAGAGAGTAATTCACCCTAGGACCGTCTAGGTTCATCAATTTGGTAAATGTATAATTTTTTAGGTTTTCTTAAATTTTGAATTAAATCCCCTTTCTCTCCTTTGGTAATTTCTTGGTTAATCTCAGGTTGGTTGTGAGTTGCTGTTTGTTTACTATTTTGGTGCTTTAATTTATCGTATTTGATTCTTGATTAATTTAATTTCTGTTTTAGTTAATTAATTAGGTATTGCGAACTTAGCTGCCTTAGGTTTTAGGGCTAGTTCCCTTCCTCGTAGAATCGACACCTTAAGTACTATGTGAACGACTCGTGCACTTGCGGTAATTACCAAGGTTATAAATAGTAAAACTTAGCATGTGTAGCCTTGAGCGAACAGTGAGCTCCTTCCAAAAGGCCTTTAAAATTGATGTTGGAAGCATATATGAAGCTGATCCATTTTCTTCCCAACTCTTTATTTTCAATGTGTAATTGAATTCCTTAAATAGATGATAGCATCTATAAGATTTTGGTCAGTTCAGGGTTATAAGCAATAACTATCTTCCCTTTATGGTGATGGTTATGGTTTGTGGTTATGCTCTATTTTTTTCAAGAACTAAGAGCTTCTACATGCTTCATTACTCAATTTAGTTTCAAGCAAACCAGAAATGAATGGTGTAATTCCGTTAATAAAATCAACTATTAGAAGATGTTTGCTAGGGTCATTTATACCTCTAATATTCTATGTAAAAATTGACATATAAAGGCGATTTATTGGTTTTTTTTCTTAGCTTTACTCCTAAATTTTCACTTTTCTATCGTCGTGAACTCATCTTACTCAAGGTTTGTTGCAACAGTGTTTTGAACTATCTCTTTCCCTTTTTCTTTTGAGAGATTAGTAACATCAGTAGGCTCTACTACATTCTTCAACTGCCACTAAAAATTGTAATTCCTTCTCCTCCGCATTGGTGAGTTCTTCTTGCCCAGGAGAGGCTTCATCAATGCCTTAGTCTATCTCTTTTTGAATTGGTGAAATTGTAATATCAAGGAGCTTTAAGTCATTTTTTGAAGTTTTCAGTGAGGGACAATTGACAAGTTTTCAGTGAGGGACAATTGACATTCTTTTCGATAACCACTGTGCTATGTGATTCTTGCTCAATTCTAGTAGTTGTTTGGTTTTAGTAGTTGGCAAATTCCTTAATAGGCTCTTCCTTAAACCTCATAAGTTCCTCATAGTATCTTGTTTTGAACCTTTTTTTGTTTGTTTGTTTCCATTCGTTCCCTAGGGTTCTTAAGGAGGGACACCATTGGTAAGACACCATGATAGTGTCCTGCACTAATTGGTCCCTATCATTTAGGTGCATCAAGGGAACTTGGTAGATCCCTAGATATGTCCATATTGATGCAAATTCTGGCATATCCTATGTGTTTTATCATAGATGTGGCCTCATCCATATAAAAGGGCTTACCAATATAGCTAGTTAGGGAGCTTAGTCCCTATGTGCTCTAGTATTAAAGAGGAACTTAGTGAAAATTTACCCATAGAGGTACATACTCCTAGTGGATTTCTTACAACTTAGTGCCTAGTTTTCACATTTAGAGGAGGAGAGGGTGATTTTGCACATGCCACGGACCAACTTCTATTATCTCTTGAGTTGAAAAGCAACATTGAATTTGAACCAGAAGAGGTTATCCTCATTCAACAAGATGTCCAACAGACCTTTACTCTTTTAGAGCTTCATAGACCAATGCCTCACTCGGAAAAAGCAAGCAATAAAGGAGGACCAAGTTGTTTCTCCTTTTCTCAGGATCTCGTGTGGAGGGGAAACTAGCATTTCACCATTAATCAGGGTAGGTAGTGAGAAGTGCATGTTGGATCTCTCACTAAGGATTGCCTTCTAGGTATGACTAATTCTTTTAGTTCTCAAGGTGGAGTTAGGATCTTCTAGAGGCAGTGAGGTAAGGGGTTGGGATCTTTAAGTGTCTATAAGGTAGAAGGTTTGGTGAGAGGGAACAAGTGGAGGGCAATAAGGGAAAGTCCAGGCGGTGAGGTACTAAAGTGGACATTACTAGTGTGGGAAGTGTGCCACATGGATTAAGGTTCAAAAGTTAATTACCATAAATGATAAAAGAAAAGAGAGGGAGGAAAAGGGAAATGTGAGATGATAAAAATACCTATGTATAGTCGCAGAAGTTTCCAGAAGCAGGAAGGTTGAGCAAAGGCAGTAAATTTGAGTGGAGGTTGGAGATTCTATGGGGGGTGAATAAGAAGGGAATAAAGGGAACTTGCAAGCAGCATTTGTCATCCAATTTCTGGAGAGAAGCGAGAAAATAAAAATAAATTCTTATTGGGACTATTCTCTAGCTTCTCTCTAGACATGTTTCACTTTAAGAAAATAGTCCCAATAAGAATTTATTTTTATTTTCTCTTATAAAAAATATTGAAAAACACTTATAGTAAATCTATAAAATTTTGAAATATGTAATTTTGTTTGTGCGGACCATATTGTGATATGTTAATTCTTTTATGTTGACTTAAAATATTGATTCCTTTTATAACAATTTTCATAAGCAAGAACTTTTAGAAAATTATGAAAAATAATAATTTGAGTATTATTTAGTGAAAAAATAGGATTGTGTCTATTTCAATAATTCTTTTACATTGTATATTTCATTCACACGATTATTATAGTCTAAGCAAGTGAAACTTTTACTTAATTTATTTATCTAACTGAATTAGGAAACATACAAAACAAGGGACGAATTAGGACTCTTGTAAAGAGTGTAGTATAAATGATCTCCAACACCACTATCACTTATTTAGAGAAGTTAGACGAAATGGATAATGATATTTGGAATAAGAAAGTGTAGGAACTCTTTCATAAGAAGAATGTACTTGATATATTTGTTATTTGACTTTTTTTATACCTCATATTTGATGCATTTTTGCTTGATAGATTATAGTTTTATTATATATTTGTTATTTAATTTGCTTTAAGTGCATTTATAGGTTATAATTAGGGATGGAAAAAAACAGCCCAGCCTGTGGCCCGTCCATTTTTCCAAAACGACATCATTTTGAAATTTGTTTGTTTAAAAAAAATGGCAGGCTAGGCTCGTGGCCTATCGGGCCATAGCTCGAGCCACAGTCCAATCAGTTAGCCACCATAGCCCACTAACATGCCTAGTTATAATCGTTATCACGAAGTAAAAGGAGAATAATTAAGATGAAAAAGAGGCATAAAACAAATATTTGATGTAAATAAGAGATACACGATTGTGTCTATGATCATGCAAGTCTCTCAACCTGTGCAGAATTGCAAATTCTGAAGATTTTAGGTTATAAATAATCCAATATATAGTCGTGTATCAAATTGCCTCTCTCCTAGAAACACTAAAAATTATTACAAAAAGATGTTAGTGGAGGCATATTAGAATAGCAGACTTATAGAGGCAATTCCAAACATAAATATTATTTAGAAGGGTTGATATTGATACACAGACGTGGAAAATGTGAAGAAATCATTGACAGATTCAATAGAATTTAAAGAAATCATTGACAGATCCAATAGAATTTAACACCAAACCTCTGCCTTGCAAGAACTTTCAATAAAAAAGAAGGGAGATATATAATTATGAACTCTTTGTTTTCTATTCGTTTTTCTTCTTGTTTATGTTTGATTTCATTTTACAATATGTTTTATTTTTTTATCTAATGCGATTATTTTGATTGATCTATTGTTATTCAATTATGTGTTTAATATATGTTCTAATAGATCTAGAATATTAGTACATAATCTGATTTTGTAAAATAGAGATTGAGAAATCCTGTGTATGAATAAATTTACTCTAATTGAAAGGAGTTGATCGCAAACCTAGAGGTAAGTCAACATAAATCCTCTAGATCAAGGTTAAACCTAATAGTGGAATTAACAAATTGGTAAAGCAATATTAGAACGTTTAACCTAAGTAAATAAGTTAATAAATCTAAGATTAGTTGTTAGTAGTCTAAAGTGAGTTATTAGCTTATGATAGGAATTTTCACAGTCCAATATTAAATAAAACAATTGCATAACAAAGGTTAATTATCTAAGGTTTCATGGGAATGCGTCACCTAGACACTAATTCTTGATATTGATTGTTTCCTAAGTGATTTTCTTGTTCTCTGAACATTATTGATTCCTCTTTATTTTAATATTTTAAGTTTTATTTTATTAATTAGAAACTAACATTTAATTCATAGACTAGATAATAGGATAACAATAACTACCAATATTCATTGTCTTCATAGGATTCGACCTATACTTACTAGTACCAGCTACAACTACACCGTGCACTTGTAGTTAAATTTAATATTGGTATAGACATAACAATCATTACTTAAAACCATAACTATGATTATGGAACCTATTGAAGAAGGAAAAATGAATTTTCATTAATATGATCAATAAACTTATGATAATTGGGTTAATAGAGATAGTTTTGCATGATTTATAATATTGAGCTACATATATGATTACTTGAACAAAGAATTTACGTTATATGCCATTAACAATGACATGTGAGAATAATTTAATATTATGTTTAGTGGAATTTAAGATTAGGTTTATCGGCATATCAGTAATAGTATTTATATTTGAAAAATGGATCAATAAAAATCACAGATAAGGTGAAGACAAGAGTGACTTAGCCAAATAGGCTAAACCAGTACAATCAGAAAAGGAAAAGAACAAAACCTAAACTTAAGCTTTTGATCAATCAAATCAACACAATTGAAATGGAATAATTATGGGAAAATATAATTTGTTAATGACAGAAGATTAGCCAAGACAACACGTCATAATTCTGATTGTTTTGTGATTCAATAAGTTTAAACCTATAGTTATGAGCATTGTAAACTAATTTAGTTTTAATTTGCTCTGATAACTGTGACAATGGATAATTTGTATTGTGATATTGCTTTTATATAATTTAGGCATACTACTGAGTTATAAGTGAATTTTTCTAAGTATTTAGAATCCTTTTAAATATATAAAAAGAATTAAAAATAAAAAAATCAGCAGTCATTTGAAATAGTGACCTAACTAAGTAATTGAGATAATTAACAGAAAAGTGTTTGCTTTGGTTTCCACAGGTTAGGTAACTTTTCAAAAAAGTCTTTGCATGCTCTTTCATTAATTAAAAGTTAAATATTTTATTTTTTTGGTTAATTTAGGTTATTTTGAAATGCTTGAAAGTTGCAACATCTTTCTTATGTATGTTTACCTTATACATTGTGCTAAATTTTGTAAATTAAGTTAACGTTCAAAGAATTGTTAGGTAAATTGAACTGATTTATAGCTTAATGCAAGTAACTAAAAGCCTAACTAATTGATAAGCAATGCACCTAAATGAATGAAGGGTAATTTCGATTACTCCTACTGATTTATTTATTTATTTCTATGAATTGCTCTATTTTTAGGTTAAGGATGAGGGAATCAATTTGCTTAAGGTTAAAAAAAAAAGCTTAAGCACAGAGACATAAAAAATGCACATATTTTATTAAATATTTTACTTGATTTTAATGCTATATTACCTTTTTCACTTAGTTTTTAAAATATCTTTTAAGGTGAATGTGCAAATTGGACATCAAGATGACATTATTTAAGAATTGGAGGCAATTCTAAGCAAAAACATGAAGAAATTTGCATTCTTGGAGGAGTAAGGTCTGGCCTATACCTTAGTCATAGCTTGTGCCCTAAAAAGATTAAGTGCAACAAATGACATGCTTTGATCCATAATTGTGCAGGAATTTATATGTAAGTTAGAGAGAAAATAGTGAGATCTATATTTGAGAGACATAACCATATGAATATCTTTAAGAAAATAGAGAGTTTCACAGCTTAGAGACATGATCATACTAAAGGTCATGTCTATTTCCCAAAGAAATCATTAGGCTTATGGATGAAGCCACAATCATGGTGTAGATTGTGGCTTAAGCAAAGTAAAATGTATTTAAGGGAGGAAACCATAATTTTTAGGGGACTTTAGCCATCTTTTGGAGAAAACATATGTATATAAACATCAATTTTCTCTCTAAAAGCTAGAGTTAGCCTTAAAAATGCTTCTCCAACCCTTGGGCAATCTATTTAAATATATTTTCATTAGAGAATCAAAATCTAAGAATTATCTATTAACAGTAGATTTAGAGAGTTCAACTACATTTACTTATAACCATGACTTCTCTAATTTTGTCTTTTGATTTTATTATTTTGAATATGATTTATAGCTAAAAATTTCTTTTATTATTTTGATGAGGAAAATCATAGTTTGTTTTTTATGGATTAATTTGATTTAATTTGTGATATGAAATATATTTTTGTGATTTATAATTTTTTGTCTTAATGTTGATCTATTCATGCTAGCATCTAAATATAATCATAATTCACTTGTAGATGACTAGAGAGAGCTTGCATAGGTGCTTAACGGAGACCTACATAATCTTCTCAGTGTTAGGATGAGAGCTTTCATGAGATTTCACAAAACTTAATATATTTGAAGGATTGTTAGCATTTATAGAGAACATCTTAAACAATTGAAAAGTAGATGACTATAGCTAAAGAGATTGTGGTTTCAATGTCTAAGAAGTCCCGCCAATCTAAAGAATGTATCCAACCTAAGTAAATTAAAATTTAAAGTCAAAAGTGTTGCTATGAGAAGTACTTATCTAAATATAGTTATTTAATTGAATTATATTTTAATTAATTGTCTTATAATTTATTTCCTTGTCCATTGTCAATATTACTTTTATTTTATATTTCTTTATCCTAAAATCTTAAAAAAAACATCTCTTTACTTATCACCTTTAAATCAGTTAATAGTATTAGACTTTTCTATCCATATTGCTTCTTTGTGGAATCAGTACCCTACTTACCATTGTACTTCTTACCATTGATTGCTACACTTCCCTTTTTCTTTGAGAAAGTAAATAAATAATTTCTGACACACAAATTGAAAATCCTACTTGCTATAAGGGATTAAAAGACTTGATTCCCCTTGATAATTGTTGATTTTGCTCATTTATTGGATTAAGGTTCAATCATTTTCTAATAAAAAAATTAAATTTAAACACATTAAGATAAGATTATGAAGGATTTGAAGACTAAAAATTTGACAATGTTATGATGCATCAAATTATCCCACACCTAATCTTTGCTTGTTCTTAAACAAATAAAGGACTAAATTATCCCACACCTAATCTTTGCTTGTTCTTAAACAAATAAAGGACTAACAAACAATATAGCTATATAGTTTTTTTTTCCCCAACCACTTCTTATAAGATTAATCCATGCACACTCCTTAAGACTTAGACAGGAAAAGAGTTAAGCATGAACACACATTAAACTTGTTCACCAAAAAAATATGAATTGGGAGAAGTAAAGACAATCTTAATCAAAAGTATGTATAAAGGCTTATTAAATTTCCTCACGATATTCACTCTTTTACACAAGTGTTTCAGCTTAAGTGTTTACTATAAAATTCTTATCACAAGGAATACACTACCATAAACTTTCACATACACCTAATTTCTCTTACCATAATCATACGAAGGCATGAATCAAAAGGACATGGATTACTATTGGTTGTAATGAGGTTTAGGTTAAGTTTGAACATGAAAAATTGTAGGCTAAAACAATACATGTTTAATAAGACATTTAAACAAAATGTAGGTTGAGAAACGAATTTGACTAAGCACATACCTATGCTAAAGTAAATATACTATGGCTGCAATTCTTCTCTTAATTTTTTTTGCATGAATAAGAACTAATTGGCAGCCATCATCCAGATTTAAACAGAATACAAAGTAAGTAACTTGGAAAATAAAATTTACAAAAATTACTCTCATTCCCTAAATAACTTTAAAATACCTTGTTTGGTTGGTTTCAGAGTTTATACGTATATCCAGCTAGGACATAGAAATTTATTCAACATATTTAATGGGTTAAGACTTATTTGACAATTCAACAGGATACAAATGGATTCTGTCCGACCAAGCATTGGTTTTTGTTGAATCCATATCTGAAACGGATTCCCAAACTGCACTGTTGCACTTAAAACCACTCCCAAAAGCAATTTGCCATATCTTGTCTCCCTTCTTCACTTTTCCCTTAGCTTCCAAGTAGCAAAGTTCGTACCAAACTGATGAAGACGAAGTATTCCCAAATCTGTGTAATGTCATCCTTGAAGCCTCTCCATCTGCCCTTTGTAGATTCAACTTTTTCTCAACACCATCAATTATTGCCCTTCCTCCAGCATGTATGCAAAAATGATTGAAAACCTTCTTAAAATTTGGAACGTATAATGTGTCATTTGCTCTTGTTGATGATCTACCCCAGATTCTGTGACGAATTAACCACCAACCGTATCGGAGCTGTTCAGAGTATGGCAGTACCAGTGGTCCTAACTTGGATATATTTATCTTCAGACTATTGCTTGCAACTTGTAAGACTGATCTTGACAGATGCACTCCAGAGATCCCATCTTCATCAGTTTGTTGGAAGACACAATTATACGACTGGTCATTGTATCCCGTGTGGGTACGAACAAGATGGTGAAGCTTGTATCTGGCTATTCGCTTGTCCTTCCTCTTGTTTGATAGTAGGACAGCAACTCCACCCATTCGAAAGATGGTATTGGCTACGAGCATAGACTTGGATTGACCTGTATATCCACTTGGAGTCACAGCTTCCATGCTGAGAACTAACGCCACTGAGTTATTGTGAACTTTGAGAAGATCTTTTGCCAGACTTATCGATAACAGACCCGCGCTGCATCCCATTCCACTTAAGTTGAAGCTCTTGATGTTGCTTCGGAGACCAAACTTCTGAATGATCATGGATGTAATGGAAGGAGTGGGAGAGAAAAGGCTGCAATTTGATATTAGAATGTCAATGGCATTAGGAGTCAGGTTGTGCTTGGAAAGAAGGTCTTCGACAATAGTAAAGAGAACTAGTTCAACTTCTTGTAGAGATGGATTCAAAGATGTATCTACTGGTAGTTTGTGCATTGCTGAAGGCATGCAAGCTTCATCTCCAATTCCCGATCTTTCCAAAACCTTGACTTGGAAGTCTATGCTCTCTCTACTAAAGGACCCACACAGCTCCAAGTGTTCCACGAAATTTGACCTTATGGCCCTCAAGTTATCCGGTGGAAGATAACAAGAGAAATCGATGAGGTAGACAGAATTGGATCTGAAGGCGAAATACAGAAGTGCGAGCACTAACAAAGTTGAAGCAGCTGATAAATGAGGTAAGGAAAATGAAGCTTCAGCGAAGCTAGGCAAGCTTGGAAAGGAAATTAAAAAAATGAGTAAATCAGTCACCATCGCCGTTTGATGAACTTAAATGCACTGGATTGGTCTCAATATTTGATCGTAATAGTATAATATATAAAGCAAGAAATGTTTCGTTGTTTCTCTTTCACACGCACATTCGCCAAGCATTAGCCTAACCAATATCTTCAATCGCAAGTGACAGGGTCTTTAAGATTTTTAATTATTGTGCTACTTCTTGCTTAAATGGAAAGTAAGTACCATTACAATAGTTGGATTCGCATCCTACTTAACCACTTTCCAATCCATCCAATACGACTCTTACGACACACTTTTCTCATGCAAGTCCGAGTGCCATTTGAATTTCGCACGCAGAAGATGAAACGTACTAGTTAAATACATTTAATTCATACTTATCAAAGTAAGCAGGGCACCATGAAAAATAATTCTTGGAAAGCGGTTTTAGGTAAAATCTTAGTGTTCTTGACATTTAGTGTGATAAACTTATTTTCATTTACTTTTCAAAAACTGCAACTAATGCCACGGAGAAGTAACGGATCCAGTACTGTTGATAACCTCGAATTGTCTTCAGTTAAATCTTGATGTATTAATGGCTCCTTCGTCAAAAATTAAGAAAATGAGATCACATTTCTGTGGGATAAGGCAACCTATTTTTCTGAAATCACGCTGTAAGTATGTGGAGATGCAGCTACGTACCATTTCCATCATATTCATTTCGAAACATATTATATATATTTTTGTATAACAAGCATCAAAAACCTTCAGTTAGCATGATTATAAGTTGGAATGTAGAGGCATAAGGTCTCATCATTCTTCCACACTTGTTACTTTTTCTATGTTCATTCCTCTTATTTAAGTTTTTCTTTTTCTTATTAAGATTCTCTAATTAAATTTTAACAAGTTTTTACAATTTAAGTGGGGGATTAACATGTGATTTTCTTAAGGAGATAGCGAAAAATATTTTATTACATTTTTTAAAAATGAAATTGTATTGCTGAAAAAAGTCTTAAAAAATGAATATAAGTATGGAGGCTAAGATTAGACTTTAAGCAAGTCTTACTAATGGCTGCACAACATTAGACAGATACTAACAATACAAGTAACCATTACTAATAAAGTAGACAACTGATTTCAATTTGTTGAATATTAGGACTTTAAAACTCATACCTCAAAAATTGAATGGTAAATATGTCTCTTTTAATCTTACGAAAGTTCTAATTAATTGATATTCGTTCACTTATTTTGGAAGTCACCCCTTTAACTAATATTATTAATTTGATCTAATGGAGTAAATTTTAACAAAGAGCTTGAAAATTTATCCTGTTGTATATTCTTGATGATTTTAAGATTCCTTTCTCTTTATATAGTATATATATACTATACAACTAAAGACAAGCTTGAAAACATTTAGATCATTTTTACTGTGATATTGAAATTTATATGCCCAATCAACAATATTGATTTATTGATTCTTGTCATAATGAAGGTTGCATAAAGCTTGAATTTTGTTTCAAAGCATTAAAGAATAGTCGCAATTGAAAAGTAAATGGTTTAAAGTCTCATTCTCTCTATAACTAAAAAAGTAGAAGAGATTATTGGAGAAACCATAGTTCAATTTATCTTTAGTTCTGAGCCTTTGTTTAATTTGCATCTAAATGATGAAAGATACTTTAGGGAGGCTATTACTTTACCAAGCTAGCTTTAACTAAGGCAGTGTCTAATAACTTCATGCAAGTGCTTCCTTACATGATTGATTTATGAAAGATGTGAATCTGTGTCTTAATCAGATTAAAGAGTCCTCTACTTTAAGTTTAGAATTGTACCTTGAAAGATTATCTATATTAAAGGAGAATCTGCTAGAATAGTAAAAAGACGTTCCAATTTTTGTTATTAATTATTGCCACTAGTTCCAATTTTTGCTATTGATTATTGCCACAACCTTGACATTATCTAGCAAACTTGCATGTTAGGTACTATAGCCAAGAAGCTTGTAAGAAGGTCTAATATAATGCTAATTGTCGAATCAAATCCACGTATCCTTGCTATTACTTAAAATAGTCTTCAAATTATTGCATATATGTTCCCTCAAGTTCAAAATTTGCTTTAGGGTATAAAAGGTATTGGTCTTTGGCTTTACTTTTAGAAAATTAGAATGCATCAATTGTACCCATAAAGATTCTCCATCTATAAGTAAATTTCTTATTCTTTTCATTGACAACAATTTGTTTGTGGCTCTAATTGAAGTGATTTTTAGACCTCTTTTATCTTTAGGCAATCATATGTTTGTATATTTTATCTTAGTACCTGAATCATTACCCTTTTTATAGGTTTAAAGAAAATTCTTATGTAACCTCTCAATTGATTTAATAAGATCTTGAGTAAGGAAAAGATGAGAGCTTTAGTATATGTGAAAATTATTAAGCATATAAATGATTAGTAGCAAACTTCCTGTATAATTTAAGAATCTATTGTTCTAATTGACCATCATTTTAAGAATAAAAGTTGACAATCTTTGGATAAAAAAGTCTCTTAAACATAATGGGAATTTATAGGTACTTAAAAGGAGGTTTTCTATATTTAAAACTTGTTATTTGGGATAATTGGTTTACTATCTTTGAAAACAGGTTCATATATTAGAAATGCTCTTATGAGGGTTAATTGGTAGCCAAGTTAAGCTTTTAAATACTTGCAAGGATTTTGTGAACATTTTGATTAATTATAAGTTAACACTGTAGATTAGTAAAAGGTTATCAACAAATGACAAAATGAAGATCATGAATTTGTCACATTTACCGTGAAATTTGAATTTACTTCACTTTTTAATGTTGCTTACTATTATTTTAGAGAGAGCCTCATTGTACAAGGTAAAGAGATAAGGAGAAAAGGGATCTCCTTATCTAAATCTCTTGGTTCCTTTAAATATATATGTATTAGTTACCCATTAATTAAAGTTTTATACGATTTCATTGTAAACTCATCGATGCAAGCAATATATAAATTTAAGGAATATGAAAATTTTCATAAGAATAAAGAGAAAGTTCTAATTGATAAAGTAAAAGGCCTTACGAAAATTTTATTTTTAGGTCACAAATTTTGATAGTTTTCGAAGAGCTCTTGATTATGAAGGATATTATTTGTGTGCTTCAATGTAAGCACCCTAGCTTATATCTTTTATAATTATTTTGAATCTTGTAACTAGTAACATAGATATGAATTTATAGGTTATATTATGACAAGAAATCTGTTTATAATTAAGAAAATTAATGGATTATAAACCTTTAGAATAAGAAAGATTTAATTTTGTCAAACTCGTGCAATAGTTTGCCTTTTTCACAAAAATTGATAATTATGTTGGTAAATATATTTCCGATTGATTCCATTTTTGTAAAAACATTTAAACCATTAGGGCCTAATTCTTTGTTTGCTTCTAAGTTGAATAAAGCCTTCTTAATATCTAGTCCTGTGAAAGTCTTAGTGAGAAAATCGACTGGCTCCTAAAGATAGAATGAAAGATGAAATATCCAATGTTATGTAAAGAGAAAGACATGTAATCAACATAGTAAGAGTGTCTTTAGAGATGTTGAAGGTTGAATTCTTTAGGTCTTGTTGATTAGTGACAGTTACTCCATTAGAATCCTTTAAAGAGACTATTTTATTAATGATGCCCTTAGTTATCAATATATTATGAAAAAAGTTGTATTTCTATCCCACACTTGTAGCCATTGGTTTTTCAACTTTTTACTTAATAAGGAGTTATGAACTTCTAAGGATTATATATATTCTGATAGTGCCTTACTCTTCACTTATTAAGAGCTTCATATCCTTAATTAGGGATAAAGGGATATGAAATTGTGGAATATAAGAGCTTACCCAAGACTTTTCTTGATTCCCCACTTAATCTACAACCAAGAAGAAGATTCAAACAAGAAGAGAAGAATAAAGTTTGTTTCAAGTGATTTTTAAGCTAAACCTTAAGAACATGCATAACCTAATTCAAGCAAATTATGAATTGAATGACACAAGGTTGAATGAAGAACAAAAAATAAAGATGCCACTAATTGATTAAACAAATTCAAGTAGATACATCACATATAAAATATGAAAAAAAAGCAATGTATTCAAATTATTCAACAAGAATATAATAAGGATAAACCTCACAAAATAATTTCATAAAATTGTGTCTCCTAAACCAAACCTTCCTATATATAGGAGAGGAGTTGACTGAAAATTAAGGAAAAAGAATTATCTTAAACCTATAATTACTTAACCTACTAAGAAACTAACTTTTAGCAAACAAAAGACCTTATAGGATTTGGTCAAGGAAACATACTAATCTTAAATTACTTAACCAACTAAGAAACTAACCTTTAGGGAATAAGAGTCCTTATAGGATTTGGTTAATTGTCCTTTACAAAGAAGGGAAAATACTAATAATAAATTCAGCCATGGGCCCTTCTTTTTCAGGTTGGGTTGGCCCAACTTCTTCAAAGATTATTATGGGAACTTGGTTGGACTCCTTAATTGAAGCAACTTGGACTGGGGTTTGAGAATTGGTCTTTTTTAATTAAATTATTCAAAACCCACCTTGCATCCTTTTAGTCCTAGCCCTTGTCATAGGCCCAACAATACGTATAAATGGATCTCTTTTGAAAGTTGACGGTGGAATTTGAGTTAAAGACCTCGAACTCTCATCTTAAACACTCAAACCATCAACCCCAACTTGAGATGCCACATCACTAGCACTTTGATCCTTATCATGAGGTCCTCTTAAATTTTGTTGAGACAACCCAATGCTTCATTTTTAAGATGATCAATGTTTTTGTAACTTTTTTGTTAACCAATTTAAGTTCTTTATTAGTTTTTAGCTATTGTGTGTATTTAAAAGCCTCATATTCTCTTGCCTTTGTAACACCACTACCATAGAGCATATGCCCGAACATCCAGAGGACATTCAAGATCATACCCTATGAAAATGGCATGTTAGAGCAATCACATCAACTTATTATGACATTATACAGAAAATAAGTATTTCTAAAGATCAAAACTCCTCATTTCATTCACAAAACGAAACTTACTTACGTTGTCATTACATTTCATAATCCATGTTTATACATAACATAACAGTTGGGAGTTTAAAGTTCTATACAAAAATTTCAACATGAAAGGAGAAGCTAAATAAAAGTATTCTATCTAGACCTTGCAAGTATCAGCTGACCAGACCTATGAGCCATTCTTGTTTTCAAAATTGATATTACTAGACTTCTATTATATCACCTTAGAAGATAGGTCTCTTTTGTACCTAAAAATCAATGTTGCAATTTTGATGAGTTTGTGAACTCAGTGAGTGAACCATCATCGATGTGCTCACTTAAAGTCAGAACACAAATATCACAACTAAAACCAAATTCACAAGTGTATTTCCCAATTCAACAAATTTTTCAAATCATTCAATATTGAATACTATATCACAATATACATCATATCTCAACAATACATCATGAACTACAAACATTTCATATAATCATTTCAGAATAATCTAATCATCTATCTCAATCATTCATATCTTCAACATGTACATAAACATTGCATATCATTATATCAACACAATTCAATCATTCTTCGTAACCATTCACATGATACATGTATATATATATATATATAGATGAAAATACATATGTCACTCCACTTTCATTTTTACTTTGTTATGATCGAGTGTCTATTTATTATCCTCTATCCATTGTGGATACTGAGTTCATTTCATATTCTGTCCCATACTATTGTGGCTATCGGGCTTACTAATAACTTAGCCTGTGGCTCTTTGTACACATTTATGTGCTTTAAGCTCTTTTTCACACTGTTCACTCCGATGATAACTTCTTTATCTGATCTTGCATAACAATGTGATGGAATGCAACAATTCACATACTATGCTATCAATAACTTTCGTTCAATATGCATAACCATTTATTACATTCATCGGATCTAAGTTTAGCATTCAACATTCAGTTGAGTACACATTTTCGATATTGATATACAATTAGAAAGCACTTCCAATATAATCCCGAATATCAAACTCCTCAAACCATTAACGTCTGGAATTATCACAATCATATCATAACAGTTCAATATCTAAAAGTTAATCGAAAACTATTTAGATAGTGAGAAAACATCTAGGTTACCTCATAGTATGCTCCAGATAAGCTATTGTCTTGATGACCCGGCAATGTCTAGATGCTGACGATCAATTTGTACTTCTTCAGTCATGCAATATACACATATAGTTCACACATTACTAAGTTGATCAATCACATGAATATTTAATCATGCACACTGTGTGTTTGTGTGTGTGTGTGTGTGTATATGTGTGTGTATGTGTCATGTTTAATGCATGCTCAATTGACCTTTTCGGGTATGTAAATATTCATAAATCTTGACCATTCAAACGTCATATTTTGTATAATACCATTTTGCAATCAGGTTATATATATGTGTGTGTGTGTATATATATATATATATATATATATATATATATATATATATATATATAGATATATATAAA
>JAOSBN010000005.1:20673650-20684973 GCA_027563595.1 Erythroxylum suave
TATACATATATATGCAAATGCATATGTGACTTCACTTTCATTTTTACTTTGTTTTGACTGAATATTTATTTACTATCCCTTATCCATTGTGGATACTGGGTTCATTTCATATTCTGTACCGTACCATTGTGGCTATTGGACTCATTAATAACTGAGTCTGTGGCTCTTTAAGCACATTTATGAGCTTTATGCTCTGTTTCATACTAGTCACTCTAATCACAACTCCTTTATCTGATCTTGCATAACAACGTGATAGAATGCATCAATTCACATAATATGCTATCAATAACTTTCATTCAATATACATAACCATTTATCACATTCATCGGATCTGGGTTTGGCATTCAACATTCAGTTGAGTACACATTTTCCATATTCACATACAATTAGAAAGCACTTCCAATACAATCCCAAATATCAAACTCCTCGGACCATTAATGTCTAGAATTATCACAATCATATCAATAACAATTCAATATCTAAAAGTTAATCGAAAACTATTTAGTTATGGTGAGAAAACATCTAGGTTAACTCACAGTACGCTCCGGATAAGATATTACTTTGATGACCCGACAATGTCTAGATGCTGACAATCAATTTGTGCTTCTTTAGTCATGCAATATACATATATAGTTCACACGTTACTAAGTTGATCAATCACATGAATATTCAATCATGCACAGATATATATGTGTCATGTTTCATGCATGCTCAATTGACCTTTCTGGGTATGTAACTATTCATAAATCTTGACCATTCAAACATCATATTCTGTACACTACCATTTTGTAATCAAGTTTGTACCTCAAGTTAGCTTGATTTAGTCTAAATTCATCAACCATACTTTAAACTTATCCTTGAACATTTTCATGATCAAAAGCCTCTTATAACACATACACAATTGTTACTTTAAATTTGGAATTTCAACAAGCTAGATCTATATATTCACTAAACTTTTTCCAGCAATGTATATTCATACATTTACCTAATTCTCATTCATAAATATCCCATGTTCTTCAATGTTCATTCATCTATACATTATACACATTACTCATGTCCTTAAGATCATGTTTGCATTAAAAGAACTCATTTATTCCTTTAACAAATCATAAATTCTAGATTTTAACTCAACCACATCAAAACAATCCATTCTTTAGATTATGACATCAATTAACTATATAACCTTATAAAGCTCTTAACCAATTAATTAAAGAACAATCTAGGCTAATTCATAGCCTTAATCAAGTCTAAATATACTAATTTAGAGTGAAATTTCTTAGTTGGTTCAACATGTACACAAGGCTAAAATTAAAATTCTAGAATTTGTCATCAATATTACTAATGCATGTGACTTGACTACCTTCAATACTTCACGAATTTTACAAGCTTGGAGACATCACTAACACCTGAAAATTACCAGATTTCATATCCTTTAAGGTTACTTCATTTCAGGCTAATTTAACTTCTATTGGTTACACTAAGGCTTACAAAATTCTACTCACTTATGTCATTAACAGTCATTTTTTCATAAACACACCTACAGCTCTAATTTTCCAGATTTGAAAACACCTTAATAACACCTATCTTTAGCATGAATTCCTCATCAATTATACTTCAAATCTCAACTTAAATCATCCATACATCAGCCTATAAACTACTATTTTCGTATATAAAAAACAAAATAGAAAAGTACCTATTCATTCCCCATTTTCCAACACATCTTCAACATCAACATCATATACAATTTATCCCAATTCAATCATCATAATATTTCTATTATAACATGCCATAAAGATCATTACTTTACTTACTTTTTTAGCTCAAGTTCTGCCTTAATTCATCAAGTTAACCTAGCTCTCCATGCATGCAAGATCAATACAAATTCAAGGTGGAAGGAAAATGATTTCAGCAAAAACAAAATGATGATAGCAAATTATAGCTATCTTTGAGCAGATTGTTGTGTGGATCTTGAGGTAACTATGAATGAAATTGAAGCAAAATTCAGAAGTTGTGAGAGTGTGTGAGTGTTTTGTTGGTGAAAGTAATGGAAAGGAGAAGAATGAACATAGCAGAAACTACTCTTGCAGTAGCTTGACTCATTAAATGCTAGGTGTCTCCATGTTACAATGGCATGTGTCACTAAGTATGTAAGCCACTTATCCCCTCCATAAGTTGCTAAATGTCACCTAGTTACTAGTCCATTTGTCACTCATTCATTGTTGTCATTTGTCAAATAGTTACCTATGCCAAATGTCATCCATTTATCTATGTTAAATGTCAATCAATCTATAGGGTTAGTCATCCTAATTTTTTGTGTATCAAAAACCAAAACAGAAACTTTCATTCACTATCATTCATGTAATCCTAGTTCTTTCCCACTTCAAGAACACTACATTAGCACCTCTTTTTTAGCATTAATTTTCCTTCATTGTACTTCAAAATTCAATCTCGTTCATCCACAAATCAACTTATAACCTACAATTTTTATACACCAAGAACAAGGCATAAAAGTATCCAATTCATGCATCATTTTTTCCAATTGTAACAACTAATTCCAAATTTACTACTTGTAACCAATCAAACCAAAATTCAAGACATAAACACTAAGCAGTTCACATCATGATCATTTTGAACCTTT
This sequence comes from Erythroxylum suave, assembly GCA_027563595.1. Lineage (NCBI taxonomy): Eukaryota > Viridiplantae > Streptophyta > Magnoliopsida > Malpighiales > Erythroxylaceae > Erythroxylum > Erythroxylum suave. Next base: position 20,676,289 of record JAOSBN010000005.1, read on the forward strand.
TATTCCCTAGAATATGTCAATTGAGTGCATATACTATCTTTACAATGTGTACGAAATCATAATTCATGTTTTTATGCTAATGATATGCATCTGAATGAAATGAATTTCATGAATGCTAAAATGATATGACTCATATGCAATAATCTAAGGCTTTGACCCTTAGTATGGAAAATGGGCTATTACAGCCTTGATCCTTGGCTCTCAATTAATATCATCTTTAAAGCTTAGGCCCTAATAAATAGTTGTTGAATTAAATTGAACTTTCCTACTATTGTATAAATTGGTGGGGATATTTATATTAGAGAATGATTTAAGCTTAAGGGATTATGAAAGTGAGCTTTATGGTTAGTGAATGTTAACATCAATAAAAGCTTTTTCAAACTTTTCTAATAAACTAGCTGTAACTTAATTTATTATTCTAGGTTCAATAATGCCTACATAATTAAGACTAGTGTACTTAGCAAATGGTTATAGCTCATAAAATCTTCATTGTTATAGTTCACATATATTTTCTATCGCTCTAACTCTTATAAGAATATATGTAATTTAAATAACCTAGAGCCAACAATGAAATTGATTTGTTTTCTTACATAAAGATAAGATCCTCCCATAGAGTTTTTCTTTGAGAACCCATATTAGCTATGTAAATAAAGGTGATATTTAATGTAATTATAAATTTAATCATATTCAACTGGTACTGAAAATATTAATTAGAAAATTGGCTTTGATGGATTAGGATGTATTTGAGATGATACGAATTAGAATTCTTTTGTTATAGTGAGGTTGATGGTTACTAGTGGTAATCCATTCTTCATCCAAAAATTAGAGGCCCTATTGGAATTTGTTGGCTTTTATTTTAGTTTCTAAGATGCCTAACAAAAATCGCTACTTTGAAGGTAAGTAGTTATAGAACACTTGTTGCTTATTAAAGCAATTTAATCTCCTCATGTATTAAGATATAAAGGGTATTATAATGGAATGTAGATGTTACTTAAAGCCTTATTCTATGGCTTCGTCCCTAACTTTTTCTTTGTAGTAAGCATAAAGTCCTTAACTAAGTGTTCATTAGTTATCTTTAGATTGTCCCTAATTATCTGACCTAGTGCGTTTATTAATTGACTTCCATTTAGTGTCATTTATTATGATATTCTCAACTGAAGAATTATCTTAGTCTTTTTTAATTTCATTAGCATTAATCCTTTATGTGTAAACCTATATAGTAGGAGTGATAATGCAAAGTAACACTAGTCAAAATAAACTAGACTACTACTATAGTTGTACTGGTGAGTTTAGGTCGTTCCCATAGAGAGTATGTGTAAAGTTGTTAAAATGAGATTAATCTGTGTTTAGGTTTGGGGGGTGGATTTGGAAATAAGAAAATAAAATGAAACTAGACTAGTAAAAACAAATTAAGAAAAACATGCCAAAAATGATAAAAGTGGGGAATTCAGTAAGGACCTGATTCTTTGGTTCAATCTCGGCCTACACCCGAATTAAACATATTTAATTGATTTGTTATTCTCAAACCTCTCTTAGCTATTAGATCGTTTATGGCTTGTGAATGCATATTGCGCAACGGAATGGACCATAAAATTTGGGTCTTGTGCCTTAGTTAATCAAAATTTAACAACAAGAAGTATGCAGAATTACCTCTTGTAGCACGCGGATTAGGTTTCTTTCCAAATATCTTGACACTGCAGCTCGCGAACGTCCTCGACCAATATCCACACGAGGATGAACGATCTGAGTAGTGGCTAATGTGTGCTAGCATGTTCTAAAACACTTTAGAATGCCACACTATTTTTCTCTCGAGAAAAGTGACGAGTGGCTAGGTGGCTAGGGTTTTTGTATGTCTTCTAATAAGACATAATCCCTCTATTTATAGAGAAACCCTAATCCTAAACCTATTAGGAATAGGAATATCATAATCCTAAACCAATTAGGATTATGAAAGCACAATAAGTTTCAGCTCATATTATATCTCATATAATAAAAGCCCAACAACTTAATTGAATCTAACCCAATAAATATATCCACATATATTTATTTAGTGCCTAATAAATTAGGCCCAAACGAATAAGCACAAATCACATCACTCTTTGTGTGCGACCCTGTAGGCTCATTGGATGTTGCAATAGGCTTGATCACACTTCAAGGCCCATAAGTCATAAGTGACCTCTAGCAAGACATTATGACTACCTGAATCAAATTAGGATCAGTAATCTAATTTAACATGTAACCATGGTTACAAACTCAGTCCTTTTGTAACACGATATCAAGATTAATCATAAGCCATGGTACATGTCAACGTTTAATTAATCATAGTTTCTTGATTCCCAAGTTGACTGACTATAACAAATGACATTGATGACTCCTCAACAATTCATTTGAGCACGGCCATACATTTCTTCAGTCAAACTTGTCAAGAGGCCCAAATGATATCTCTCTCATTTAAGATAGGTACAAATCTCATCTACGTCATTCACATCCCTCCGCATGATTTATTTAATGTCCAACATAAGATTACTTGTTATCCGGTTAAAGATAACATAGTCTAATGTCAAAACACTGAATTCCTCATGTAGGGAACCATGATGACTTCAGGTCAAATGACTAAAGTCAAACCATATTGAGAATCACTAATGACATGAAGACATGTAGTGTTCTCTTTGTGGCTCGGTCCAATATATGTTCTCTAACATATATCTATGTATCTGATTTGATAACTTATATCCATAATCAGTAAAATGTGATCATCAATCAGAACATATACTAGCTTTAATTCATTATTGTTCCACTAATAATGATCAACCAGGGACAGTTTAGAATAATATTATAATGCTTATGGTTTTACTATCAAGTCACATATTTGATGACATAAGCCTAATACTATTCATGGAATGTAAATCACATTACATAAATGATATACATGCATATATAAAAGAATACCTCATAATTTATAAATAATAAGTCAAAATGTTAGTCCAAAAATCACATATGACCATTGGCCTAAGGCACACTACCAGCACTAGAAACTATTAATCATGAGCTAACAATTAACTCAAGTTTTTCCTTAAGTAGTGTTTAATCAAGATACAATTGTTAATTAAACCTAACTACTGAATAACCTAGGAAACGATCTCTACATTCAATTAAGTAGTAACATTACGAATAAGGAAAACTGATTAATCAAGGCATAACCACATACGATGCATCATTTAGCCTAAGTTATGTTATCCCTAATGATTACGAATCATTAGTTGCTAAACATGAATTTTAAATGTAACAATTACATATTATATCAAAATTCTAGCAATGAGTTTGTAAATAAACAATCGAATTAATGCATTCAAATCATATTTTCACAATACCTAATGGGTTCATGCACAAATAATCAAAAAATGACGAGAATACAATTATCCATACTGAAAACATGTATCAATTAACATAGGATAACACAATTAATTTCTAATGAGAGAAAGAAACAATAAAAATAGTGAAATACACTTAACCCGAGTCATCGACGTTGATGTCACCTCCGAATTGGCGTTGGGATGTCTAGCCCTTTATAGGTCTCTCCCAAAAATGCTTCAACCCCATCCAAGAATGTCCTAGTCGAAACCTTTAAAACTGTTGCTACTGATATATTCCTCTCTTCTATCTATCTCACGCTACTCTCTCTTTTGTATTTAATTTTTAATCCACTTTACTATTCACTGCCCTCCTTATTACTATGCGTTTTAATTAAAGCGCATCCCATGTCTATTTAACATCTACATTTACGTATGTCGTAAATGTTGTTTGCGTTTATGTATAACATTGCATGAAACACAAATAACTACGTCATTTGTTGCTCTTCTTTTGTTCTCCTACTACACTGCATTTTGAACTATTGGCTGCTATTGGCATGTAACGCTTCTCCTGCTATCATTTTGCTTCTTCATCTGCTGTTGAAACAATTAATCCAAATGCTTCCCATTAAATTTGAACTCACATTCTTGCATAGGACATTCATAGCCGTGAGCAACTTTAATTTATTTTCTTTGTGTTTTCATTTCTTGTCTTCTTCTTGTCTTTATTTGCTCTAATCATCTTCTTGCTCTAAAAAAACAAGTGAATGTAAATATTCAAAAAATGACCCAAATATCATGCTTTTAACTCACTTTAACTTCTTTTCTTTGGAATTGTGCCTAAATACATTGAGTCAAAGTGAGTATCTTGAGCAATTTCATGTCATTAATCGCTAAGTCTTATGGAATAATTTCATAATCAATTAAGCACTTATCAATTTCCTCCACATTTAGCTTTTGGCCATCCTCAGGCAAAACATCAAAATTATGCTCATAGACCCAAAACATAAACTCATTTCTTATATGTTCCAATAATACATAAATTATAAGCAAAGATGAATGACTTTCAAAAACATAGCAAGAACTTAACATTTCAAGATTTTACTCATGATCAATCAACATTCAATATCTTCATAAACTTAGCAATCTAATGACAGACTTGGAAAATGTGCTTAAATAAGATATATTCATAGGTGCACTCAACACCATTGATGATCATGTCATTCCATAACTTTGCATATCATTTCATTTCTCCACCACTAATGTTCATAAGCAAAATCATGGATTAAAGGACTTTTTAAGGTTGTAATGTAGGCAAAGATAAGGTGAGATGTATTTAGGTCAAGTAGCATGAAAGCCATTAAAGCTACTGAAACAAAGTAACACTCAATGTGACATCAAGTGCAAAAACCAACATTCACTCACAATTATGTATGTCAACTATAATGAATGCAAAAACAAGTTTCACAACTCAAACTCAAGCTCTCATAAATAAACCACATGAAATATATACCAATCTGAAGGGATCACTCATACAATTGATGACAGTACATTAAAACTATAAAGAGTGACCCTTCTAAGCCAACATCAACCTCATATTCAACACCCATTCGATACAACTTTAGGAGTATGCATTAAGTATGAATAACCTTGCAAACAACATATGCACTTCCTCCTTGATACATTTATTTGAACATTTTTTTCTTTTTCTTTCTCTTTTCCTTTTCTTTTCTCTTATAAAAATTTAAATAAACTACATCAACATGGGAATTTCAATGATAAGGCATAAAATAACATCCCAACATTATAACCAACCCACACAGATGGATAACCCCACACTTATACTTTTGTATACACACAAACTCAACAATCAACAAATGTTCCACTAGTTTTAAGGCGGGAAGGGCATTTGGGTAGGTTAGAGGATGTAATGTGGTTAATACATAAAGAAAAGGCGGATAAAGCTCACCCTTAGAGGATGTAATGTGGTTAATACATAAAGAAAAGGCGGATAAAGCTCAAGGGTGCTTATTAAAAAAGAAAATCATATAACAGATATGCTATTTGGCTAATGTAGTTCAGAAAAGCAAGAATACCTAATCATATCCATGTTAGTTGATGTGATAAAAATGTGGTCTTAAATGCAAATTCAAGGCAAAATCAGGATGTACATGTCATGAAGGTCACACACTGTCAAAAGACAATGAGATTGATATGAATGTGTTAGCCTAATAAGGCTCAAAATCTCATCATCTTTGTCTATCACTAGTCACTACTCCTCTAAAGATAATGCATATCGACCAATCACAAGAGTAAAAGTACATGCTAAAGTTGCTATGAAATTCTCTAGTCAATTTGCACTCTAATCATGATTATATAACCCTAGAATCAACAGAAAAGAGAAAATGTTTGTTTTGTTGTTTTATTCTTTCTCTCATTTTAATTGAAACCTTGAAACAAGTAAAACAAACAAATTCAAAAACACGCATGCATAAAAAAGTAATGCGATAATGTAAAGAAAAGTAATTTACTTCCCTTGGGTTGCCTTCCAAGAATCACCTTTGTTTAGGGTCGCTGGCTAGAAGCCATGTTTCCTCCTCATGTGACAAAATTGTGATCTTCAAGTGTCATATGTGGCTCCCCCACATGAGGTTCTTCATGATAGTATCCCAGTTGATGATCCGTCATATTTCGTGTCTTCCTTATCCTCAGACTCTTGATCTCTACTGAGTTCCTGCATACTGGAAATATCTCAAATGTCTGTTCATCTTTTTCTTCCTCATTTACTTTCTCTAACCTGCTAAATAAAAGTAAAGAGTCATTCTCAACCACAAAATAGAACTCAGTATTTACCTCTGAGTTAAATGATATAGCTTTTTCTGTCTCGAGCTCCTCCTCTACTTTTTCCACACAAGCAATTCCTTGCGTAATGATCTTAAAATTCTGAAGCTCCTCATCATTTTGTAAAGTTTCTGCACAAACATCAACAGGGTACGTCTCGGGCTGATACGGCTGCTCCACTTCGCTTTATGGTTTTAGATGATTGATATCTCTCCGTCGACGTAAGGCATCTTGCTGGAATCATTTCACAACTTGCTGAAATTGCAAAGTGTTACCAATGACATTATCAACTAAATCTTCAAAGGATATACTTGAGTTTTATTAGCTCTTCTAATTTTAGAGACTAGACCAAGATTGCCTTGCATCTTACTAGAATTGTTGGATATCCTGTTGGGTATGTTGTATGCTCTCTTGAAGCTACTGCATACCCTGTTGAAATTGAAGATTGATAATATTACAGGTTTTGATATAATAGCCCATAGATGTACCTAAATAATGATAAGAAAATTCTAGTTTGTATGAGAATTGTTGTGCATCCTGTAAACTATTATGGAAATAACTTGGTTAATCATCCCATCTATAACTAAAGTTAGAATGAGCAGTCCAACCTTGGTTATAGGATTGAGAGTAAGAGTTAAAGAAAAAAATTACTTCCATCCATGATTTTTGTAAAATCACAAATACAAAATAGAACAATGAAAGGATAACAAAATAAATAAAAAGAAACCAATTATGAACAAATATATACAAAACATCAATTAAAATTACAAAAAAAAACTAAAACACCGTACTCCCCAGCAATGGCACCAAAATTGACAGCCCATTGTAATGCTAGTCAAAATAAACCAGACTACTACTATAGCAGTGGTGAATTTGGGTCGATCCCACAGAGAGTGCGAGTAAAGTTGTTGAAATTAAATTAATTAGTGTTTAGGTTTTGGAAGTAAGAAAATAAAATAAAACTAGACCAATAAAAACAAATTAAAGAAAAATGCAAAAAATGATAAAAGTCGGGAATTCGGTAGGGACCTGGTTTTTTGGTTCAATCTCGGCCTACACCATAATTGCACATATTTCATTGATTTATTGTTCTCAAAACCTCTCCTAGTAACTATTAATTGTGGGTTGATAATAAACCGGAGTTTTCCCTTAGGTAGTATTTAATCAACATACGATCGTTAATTAAACATATCTACCAAATAACCTAGGATACGATTTCTAGATTTAATTGGTAGTAGCATTATGAATTAGGAAAATTGATTAATTAAGATAATAACCACATAAGATGCATCATTTAACTTAGGTTATGTTATCCCTAATGATTACGAATCATTAGTCACTACACAAGAATTTCAAATATAGCAATTACGACTTATATCGAAATTCTAGCAATAGGTTTGTAAATAAATAATCTAATGAATGCATTTAAATCATCTTTTCATAATACCTAATGAGTTGATACATAAATGATTGAATAATAACAAAAATACAATTATCTATACACAAAACCGAAATCAATTAACATAGTATAATACAATCAATTTCTAATAAGAGAAAGAAACAACAAAACTAGTGAAATACAATTAACCATGGTCATCAATATCGATGTCACCTACAAATTGGCACTAGGACATCTAGCCCTTCATGGGTCTCTCCCAAAAATATGCTTCAGCCCCCTTTAAGAATGTCTTAGCCAAACCCTTAAAACTCTCGCTACGATTATATTCCCCTCTTTTATCTTTATCATATTACCGTTACTTGCTCGTTTATATTTAATTTTTAGTCCACTTTACTGCTCACTGCCCTCCTTGTTACTGTGCATTTTAATTAAAACACATCCCATGCCTATTGCACGCTTGTGTTTTGGGTTGCTAGTATGTAACGCTTCTCACATACTTCTCCTGCTGTCGTTTTGCTTCTTTATCTACTGCTAAAATAATTAATTTAAATGTTTCCCATTAAATTAGAACTCACGTTCTTGTATGAGACATGCATAGTCGTGAACAACTTTAATTCATTTTCTTAGTGTTTTTATTTCTTGTCTTTGTCTTTAAAAAATGGCCCAAATATCATGCTTTTGACTCACTTTAACTTCTTTTCTTTCGAATTGTGCCTAAACTCAAATAAGAGTCAAAATAAGTATCTTGAGCAATTTCATGTCATTAATCGCTAAGTGTTATGGAATGAGTTCATAATCAATTAAGCACTTATCAAGGAGGGATATTTCTTGCTTCTTGGGGTTATTTCCACCCTTGATGAACCTTTCCCTCTTTTTAGTTCTATTCTTTGAGAAATCACTTCTTACTCCTTTATATTCTTCTATAAATCTATTCCTATTTGCTCTTTGTATTCATCAATCTTTAATATCTTATAAATAGGTCTCAAGTTTTATAGTTCTAGTTTTGAAGACTTTTAATGATATCTCAACCTCTATTAGCTTTCCATCTTCATTTAGTTTCATTATTTTTAATGTTTTAGATAACTCTTTGTCCAT
>JAOSBN010000005.1:20687222-20731599 GCA_027563595.1 Erythroxylum suave
ACACACACACACACACACACACACACACACACACACACACACACACACACACACACACACACACACACACATATGATGCAAACTAACTAAAAGATGTAAGAGAAAAGTAAATGGAACAGGGACTAAGAAAGGGAATGGTTGTTCTGCATCTTCTAGCAGGACACTGTTTATGCTCTCCCCATTACTATAATGGTTACTCCCCTTCAAGACATTTCATATTCTCTTATCCTTTACTCTCTTTCGTTGCTAAACTCAATGTTTGCAATTTTATATAAGAAACTTTCTTATCGCAAGTATATAGATCGTAACACTTGTAATATAAAATACATCATTCTTATGAGGATTGGATTAGTTACCTAACAACTTGAATTCACTTTGTATAAGGTAATAAAAGATTTAATTAATTGAATTAAATTAAATTAAATGAATTAAAATAAACAAGTAAAACTAAACAATTGAATAAGTGAAGCTAACAATAAGAATAAAGTTAATCAAAAATGAAAAATTATGGTTATTATATCCTTGTCTTTCCTTTATCTTGTTAATTCAATTATGCTTAATCTTAGATATCCTAATGTTTTGATTACCCTTTCTCTATATCCAATTAAGCAATCTCAGTTGAAATAACTAGCAATTCAATTGTAGTCTCTTGATTCACAAAACTATTCCTAACTACTCAATTGGATTTGAAGTAATCCTAAGGATAATTAACTTACAACAAAAATCTTTCGTCTCTTGTTTATTAATTTGATAATTGCAAGTCTATTAAGGTACTAAATCCCTTTGTGCTTCTTAATGCATATAACTTAATTCAATCTCTCGATTTCTTATCAATTATAAACATAATAAATACCATAAAGCATTAATATATATCGAATTCAATAAGAATAAATTTTAATAAAATAATTCAAGAACATTCCCTAATATGGATTTGCAAATCCATAATCATATTCAACATCCCACTAATAAAAATTAACATCCAATACAATGAAATATAAGGTAAGAAAAGAGGTCTTGATCTAGAAATTCTAAAAAATTGTAGTTGATCTTGATGTCTCCACTTTTATCTCCTTGTTTTTGATGTGTAGGCCCTTTTTTGGTGTTATTCTTTGCCTTAAATACTTCTTGATCCTTTTAGGGTTCTTTATAAGGCTTCCCCACTTATTTTGGTCCCAAAAGTAGCCTCGAATAATTAAAAGTACAAAAAATTATAAGCTAGAAGAGTTGCATCCTATCCAGACTCTCTAGCATGATTATGCATAGGGATGCGCGATCGAGCCAAAATTATGCACAATTGTGCATGCTCTTGTTCTTTAAGTCCTTCTTCATCTTTTCTTCAAATTTTCCCATTTCCCCTCATTAACAAACAAATTAACAACCCTTGAAACATAAAATTAAGATCAAATCATTGCTCTAAAACAATCAAACAATTAAAGCACATGAAAACACTAAAAAGAACACCATTATAAGTCCTAAACATATAATTATCATCTAAGAAAATAATTAAAAACAACTTAAACCACTAGAAAACATAATATAATATACAATTATCAACATTCACACACTTAAATCTTTTCTTGTCCCCAAGCAAAAATAAAACCACAAAGCAAACAAAACACACATTCATGTAACAATGCAATAATGGTTCAATGCCATCAAATCTAATGGAATTAACATAACCTCAAACATTAACCACTTAAAAACAACCAACACACTAACTTACCTCATTTATGTTTAAGTGCTTTGATTTGAATACACATATCATTCAAAATATTAACACCCTATTCATGCACCTATGAGACTTGTAAGCATACATTTATTATTATTGATCAGTTAAAAAGGTAAACTATCACTAGGTAACTCTTTATGAAAATTCTTGCTATTTTTAAAAGATTAGTAGGTTTAATTTTATTGTAAGCACCATTTTTCTATTTTCTTTAACGACAACTTAGTCTTTTGATGCGAACCTTTTCATGGATGTTCCCTAGTTACTCAACCAGGTTACAGTTTTTTTTATTTACCTTGGTTGGAGCATCATTCTAGCCTTTTATGCAAAGACAAACAATTTTTCGTGAATGCCCCCAGTTAATAAACTAAATCACAACTATGAACATGTTACCAACCCTATTCTTAACCCAATTTTCTTAAAATAGGCCAAGGAAATAGGAATTTTATTTAACTGATATGTGTTTAATTGATGATTCATTTGATTTACTACATTTAGTGATTAATGCCTTAGAAATTCTTAAGAAACTGCCTTTAGCTCATATTTGTACATTTTGAAAGTGAAGGTGCTAAAGTGATTTGAATGCATATTCACTAAAGCCATCTTCTCAATGTCCACACTATATTGATTCATGGAGTAAGAAGAAGAAGAGGATTGAAAGAATAACAACCAAGATAGAATGTAAAGTAAAGAAAAAAGGAAGAAGAGTGTCACGGCCACCCATTGGTGTGCATAAGCATGAGAAACTTCTCATGCCCATGCAACACCTCTCACGATTGTGAAAAGGTTTGTCACGGGTGTGACACACTAGTGACACCCGTGACACACACACTCACAAGTGTGACAATAGAACAAGGTTCCTTTTCGAACCTATCTATATACGTCAAAAAGTTCGATTGTTGGAATTAGATTATGATTCTAATAATAGCCCCTATCATACGATTCTAAAAAGATGACTTTTCAACTAGTTATATAAAAAAAAGGCCCATTTGCACTCAGGAGAAAGTGTACAAATAGTCCTTAGTGATGGGAGTACTGGACCTATATTATTTCATTCTACCATTTAAAAAGTGAAATAAGAAATAGATGTTGTCTCGGTTCGCTTTTTTACTCTTTGATTTTCCCTCCTTCTTTTCCAGGTCAAAGTACTCAGCGAAGAACGAGTCCAAAGCTGCCCGTGAGTCCATTCTCACAGGTGTGAGAAGGGACAGGTTATCGTATTTAACCCTAGTTGTTAACTATAAAGGGTAATGTTTTGACAGCATAAAGGACAAATTTGAGACAGAAATGAAAACATCTTCATTCTTCATCATTTTCTCTCATCTTTCGCATCGATAAAGGCAATAATGGCTGAGGCTTGAAGCTTGAAGAAGGAGATGGAAGGCTAACTTCCTAATGCCAGTTTGGCAGTGAAATTAATGACGAGTCACAGTTAAGCTATCTCATCTCGTTAATGTCAATAATCTCTTTTCAGATTGTTATGGTTGCTTGTGCTTCAATTAGGTTTTTTATAGATGATCTTAATTCATTACAAAAATTAACTGAACATTTCCTATGAATACGATCTTGACCATCAGAACTACAAATTTGAGTGTGCAGAGTTAGGTAAATTTTATAATGCATTCGACACATGCTGTCAAATTTTGTCGTCGTTGCCAAGAAGTGCGGTGATTTAATTTCTGTTTTTGATTTAGTCAGTGTTTTGTGTATATATTTGTTTATAATTGTTTCTTTTTATTATTTGTTAATTTTTAAATGTATATTAGTGTTGTTGTATGGTAGTGACTAGATCTCCTCATAGAGAACTTGAGCAACTTGATTCGAAGATTGAGAAGACAATGTGAAGATCGCGAAAGGAAGCAAAAACCACTTTAGTAGGATACTCAAAATCTGAATTCGAAAAAACGATGACAAACCTGAGAACACTGAGGGAGTTCGTTGCACTAGTCCTAGCTCAAAGACCATTATGCATTACATTTCCAAATTTTGCTGGATATGTCTCTTTTGAGTTAAAGTCTGAATCAATACATTTGTTACCTAATTTTCATAGTCTTTTAGGTAAGGATGTGCATAAGCATCTCAAGGAGCTCGATGTGATTTGTCTGAGTGCGAAGCCTCCCGAGTTGATGGACGAGTAGATCATGTTGAGGGCTTTACCATTTTCACTCGAGGATGCAACGAAGGATTGGTTGTTTGATTTACCAGTTGCGAGTGCGAATACTTAGCTAGAGATGAAGAAATTGTTCTTGGAGAAATATTTTCCAGCATCAAAGATAGTAAGTATTCGGAAGAATATTTGTGGCATCAAGCATCATAATGGAGAGTCTCTTTACGAATACTAGGAGCATTTTAAAAAGTTATGTGCTAGTTGTCTGCACCAAAACATACCAAAGTAACTTCTCATCTAATATTACTATAAAGGATTATTACCGATGGAAAGGTGTTTGGTTGATGTGGCTAGTGGTGGGGCACTTTGTAAGAAGACTCCCATTAAAGCCAAGATTATGCTTGAGCGAATGACCCCTAACACATAACAACTCGATAGTCACAATGATGGTTGACAAGTAAACGAGGTAAATACTTCATCTATTGAACATTGTTTAGATGACCTAACATCTTTTGTGAGATAGATTGCGATTGAACAGACAAAAGTGAAAGTATGCGGAATATGTTCAAACATGAGCTATCCAACTGACGCATGCCCAACACTACAAGAGGGATGTATAGAGTGTATGAATGCTGCAGCAGGGAAATTTACGAATCAATACAATCCGTACCAGCAGACGTATAACCCAAGTTGGAAGGATCGTCTTAACTTGAGTTACGGAGGAAACATGTTACTTCCATAATCGGTCACAAGGAGCACAACAATTTCAACCAAAGCTGTAAGGAGCATAAGAAACCTCTGCTTCTAGTTCAGGTACATCTCTTAATGAATTTATCAGGATCTCTACTGCTAACAATCTTCAACTTAGTTAGACTGTGCAGTAGCTTAGTCAGGGTATAAAATAGTTTCAACAGAGTATCACATCAAGCACAAGGTTTCCATTACTTACCACCCCCAAACTAATGGGCAAAATGAAGTCTCAAATCGAGAAATCAAGTTGATCTTGAAGCATAAGATCAGACAACATGCTATGTGCTTACAGGATGACTTACAAAACACCAACTAGGATGTCTCTGTATGGACTGGTGTTTGTGAAGCCATGTCTTATTCAGGTGGAATTACAACACAAGGCATATTGAGCTATCAAAAAAAGCAATATGAATTTGGATGATGCAGATGTGCATAGGAAGTTGTAGCTTTAAGAGTTAGAGGAGATGAGGAATGACTCCTATGAGATCGCAATGATATTTAAGGAGAAGGATAAGGCTTTCATGATAAGATGATTTCGAGGAAAAACTTCTTAGTGGGCTAGAAAGTGCTACTCTATCACTCGATTCCCATTGGGTTGGTCCGTTTGTTATTATTCATGTCTTTCCTTTTAGTGTAATAGAGATACAAAGTTTGAAAACCGACAAAGCATTTAGAATGAATGGTCATTGCTTGAAGTCGTATTATGAAGGCTACCAAACGGAGAATTTGGAAGTGTTGATGCTAAAAGACATGACTATTGTCACTTGATGAAAGGAATAGGGAGTCGAGCCAGTAATAATAATCAAAAGCGTTGCTTAGGAGACAACCCAAGGGAAGTCAATTTCTGTTTATTTACATTTTCACAATTTCTATTTTCGTGAAATGCTCTATTTCTTACATTTGATGTTTCATTAGGGACAATGTAAGTTTTAAGTGTGGGGGGTGGGGATCTTAGTTTTTATGCACATTTTGAGCTTAATTGTAGCTTATGTGGCTTCTTAGGCATTTTTCAAAATCAAACAAATAAAATAAAAAATTATTGTTTTTTATTGCTTTTAAGATTATATAGTCACAATTAGAGTATGAATTAACTATAAAAATCAATGGCAACTTTAGCATGTACTTTGGCTCTTGTAATTGGTTAATATGCATTATCTTTAGGAGAGTGGTGACTAATGGTAGACAAAAACCAGTGAGATTTTAAGCCATATTAGACTAACACATCTATATCAATCTTACTGTCTTTTGTTATGTGTGACCTTCATGAAATTTACATCCTAACTTCTGATTTTTTATTCAAGAACACATTTTTATCATATGTTTTTTTATGAAAATGATTAGGTATTCTTTGTTGTTTACGAGCTACATTAGCCAAATAGCCTATCCATCCTTTGTTAATCCCCTTTGAGCTTCATTAGCCTTTTCTTTTTTATAAGCCACATTACATGCTTTTAAACCTAACCAAATGTCCTACCTAAGCATTAAAGCTAGTGAAGCATTTGTTGATTGTTGATGTACAAATTATAAATGTGAGGGTATGCATATATGTGAGATGGTAATTATTGTTAAGATGTTATTTTATGTCTTGTTAATGGAATTCCCATATTGATGTAACTTCTTTTAATTTTTAAAAGAAAAAAATGTTTGAATAAAAATATCAAGAAGGAAGTGCATTTGTTTTGCAAAGTTATTTATAATTAGTCTTTGCTACCAAAGTTGTATTGAATAGGTGGTTTGAATATATTGCATATAAGGTAGATGTTGTTTTTCATGGAGCACTCTTTGCGTTATCTTCATGTGGAATGGTGTGAGAGCTGAACTGAGTTGTGAAATATAATTATTGTATTCATCATAATCGATGGTATCCAGTTTTGAATGAATGTTAACTTGTGCATTTAATATCTCATTGAGTGTTACTTTTAGTTCACCAGTTTGATGGCTTTTATGCTATATTAGCATAAATACATGTCACCTTACCTAAAATACATCTCCCCTCACCCTTTCCCATATTACAACCCTAGAAAAGTCTTTTGATTTATGATTACACATGTAACTTTTAGTGGTGGAGAAACAAAATGATACACAAAGTTGTGGATTGTTATGATCATGAATGATGTTTGAATGTACCCGTGGAAATATCTTATTTAAACATCTTTTGTCCAAGCCTACCTATGGATTACTCAATTTCTAAGCCTAATGAATGTTAATTTATCACGAGTAGAAGATTTGAATGTTGAGTTATTGCTATAGGTTTTGAAAGTCATTCATCTTTACTTATGATTATCTATTCTTAGGAAATATGGAAAATGAGTAAGATTTTTAGTTTGTGATATTGATTTTGACGATTTTCCCGAGGATGATTAAAAGATAAGTGTAAGGGAACTTAATATCTGCTTAAATGTTGATTCATTTGATTTACTACACTTAGTGATTAATGTCTTATAAATGCTTAAGATACTTACTTTAGCTCATATTTGATTTTAGGTACATTTCAAAAGTGAATGAGCTAAAGTGACCTGAAAGCATATTTATTGAAGCCATCTTCTTAATGTTTACACTCTATTGATTCATAGAGCAAGAAGAATAAGAGGATTGAAAGAATAAGAGAAAAGATAGAATGTGAAGTAAGGAACAAAGGAAGAAGAGTTTCACGACAATACATTAGTGTGTATAGGTGTGAGAAACTTCCCACCCCCATGCAACACCTCTAACAATCATGAGAGGTCTCTCACAGTAATGAGAGGTTTTGTCACAACCATGAAAATTGTGTCATAAGTGTGACAAACTAGTCAAACATATGAGACAGACACTCACTGCGTGATAAAGCATGTCATACCCATGAGTCCATTCTCACAAGCATGAGAAGAGACAACTGTTTTGATGGCATAAAAGACACATTTGGGACAAACAAAAAAACCTTCATTCTTTGTCATTTTCTCTCGTCTTTCAAACTGACAGAGGCAATAATGGCTGATGTTTGGCACTTGAAGAAGGAGATGGATGGTTAACTTCCTAACACTAGTTCAACAGTGAAATCAATGTCGAGTCACGATTAAGCTATCTCATCTCATTAATGTCCATAATCTCTTTTTAGATTGTCACTGTTGTTTTTGTTGATTGAATCCAGTTTTTGTATAGTTGATCTTAATATGTTATTTGGATTGTTCTATTACAAACCTATTGCCAGAATGTTAAATGTCATATGTAATCGTTACATTTGATGTTTGTTAATAGCATCAAATGGTCTTGAATTGTTAGGAACAACGTAACTTAAATTAGATAACCCAAACATGTGAGGTTACTACCTATATTGATCATTTTATACTTCATAATGCGACTACCAAATTGAATTTAGATATCATTTCTTAGGTTATTAGGTGGTTAGGCTTAATTAACGATTATATCTTAATTAAACATAACCTAAGGGAAAACTGGGAATAGGAGAGCTTATTGTTAGCCTCCGATTAATAGTTTAAAGAGAGGTGTGTAGACATTAGGATGATGAGATACGTTTAATCATGTTTAGGCCGAGATTGGTCTTAGAATCGGACTTTAATTATATTTGACACTTTAATCATTTTTTATTGTTTGCTAAAACTTGTTTTTGTTAGTTTACTTTAACTTTATTTTATAAATTACGTGAAACCTGAGAACCCACTCCCCCCCCCCCTTTATTTTCCTTGCATCAGTTAATTTTGTTACGAAAATTAACCGAACATTCCCTGTGGATATGACAGCACGTCGTAACACTAATCAAAATAAACTAGACCTATTATTGTAACAGTGGTGAGTCTAAGTCAATCCTATAAAGAGTGTGTGTAAAGTTTATAAAATGAAATTAATCATTGATTAGGTTTTGGAGGGGGTTTTATTTTAAAAATAAAAATAAAATAAAGTTAAAATAACTAACAAAAGCAATTTAAAGAAAACATGTACAAAAATGATAAAAGTGAGGAATTCGATAGGGACCTAGTTTTTTGGTTTAATCTTAGCCTACACCCTAAATAAACATATTTCAATGATTTATTGTTCTCAAACCTCTCCTAGCAACTATTAATGGTGGGTAATAATTAACCTGATTTTTCCCTTAGGTAGTGTTTAATCAAGATACGATCGTTAATTAAACATAACCATTGAATAACTTATAATACAATCTCTAGATTCAATTAGATAGTGGCATTATGAATTAGTAAAATTGATTAATTAAGGTAATGATCACATACAATGCATCATTTAACCTAGGTTACGTTATCCCTAATGATTACAAGCCATTAGTCGCTACAAATGAATTTCAGCACAACAATTACATATTATATTGAATATTCTAGCAATGGGTTTTTAATAAAATGATCTAACGAACACATTAAATTCATCTTTTCACAATACCCAGTAGGGTTCATACACAAATAATCGGACTATAACGATAACACAATCATTCATACATGAAACCCAAACCTAAACACACAGAATAACACAATCAATTTCTAAAGAGAGAAAAAAACAACAACAAATCAATGGAAGGAATACTTAACCGAGTTATCCACGTCAATGCTGCCTCTAAACTAGCGTCGAGAAGCTACCCCTCTATAGATATCTCAAGGTTGAGAGCTTTACCCCTATACTTCATTAGAACCAAGAGCTCCCAAAAATAATACTTCAACCCCCCTTTCAAAATGTTCCCCAAAGACCAAAACCTTTTTTCTCTTCTAAAACCCACGTTACTATCCTTATTTTTGTTTCAAAACTAACATCTTAAAGCCCTCATTACTTTATTATTTTGTTATTATTTAAAGTAAATCACTTGTTAATATAGAAATCATGTATAATATACAAAATACACAAGAAGAGGGGTTGAATTGTATTAAATAATCTAAGATATGAATCTTTAAAATCTTCTTGATTTTTTTGACAAATTCAGGTGATTAAAAGATTAAACAATGCACTTAATTTTGATGAGTAATGCAATAGTGGAAATTCGTATCTATTCTTCTAACAACAAGAGAATTAAAAAGGTAAGAGTTAGAGAATATGCAACTGCGATTTATACTGGTTCACCCTTAACCTTGGGTTACGTCCAGTTCTCAGAGTTC
Organism: Erythroxylum suave; assembly: GCA_027563595.1. NCBI lineage: Eukaryota > Viridiplantae > Streptophyta > Magnoliopsida > Malpighiales > Erythroxylaceae > Erythroxylum > Erythroxylum suave. The sequence continues at coordinate 20,696,896 of JAOSBN010000005.1, forward strand.
GTTTGAGATTTCACTATCTCCTTCAATGTTACAAGTATTATTTCTACACTTGCAGAGCCTCTTCAGTTCTCTTTCACAAAGTATTCTTTATCTGCTTCTTTAGCCTCTTCAGGCTCTAGCCTTTCTTTCACTCGAAAAGATATTGTTTGAGATTCCACACTCACGTTACAGATGTATTTGCTCTCTTTCTTTCTTTCTTTTTGCTTAGAATATTTTTCACAACATGAGCACTTGAGCACATAATTTCTCTAAGTACTTTTGTACATTCAGAATTCTTTTTGAAGTCTATGACTACAACTAATATTTATAACCTAAATCTCCAACGGTCTTCTTGAGAAATATGCTTGTAGAGTCTTCTAAAACATGTCATTAGTTGAGTCCTGTAACCAAATCTAACTAACTAACATTCTATCACATTCTTCAATTACATCGACTTGCTTAGATTCATATGCTTCATCTGGTATCTTAGACTTGATCACTTCGTCTAATCCATCTTAGACGCTTTGTCTTATTCAGCTTTTACTTAAGTATCGTCTTGATTTGATGACTTGTGCTACTTATATTTATCTACGCACTTAACGAATTCATCAAAATAGTTCACACACTTCTATTATTATTATTACTTGACTTTCATCAAAATCAATAGAAGAAGTGAAGTCTTCTTGACTTAACAATCTCCCCCTTTTTGGTGATGACAAATAAGCATAATATTAGAAGATAAAAAAATATTCAGATGAACAAATCATTATCTAGAAATTGTCTAATTGCCTAATTTTCTAATTCTCCTTTCTACTGCTCTCCCCCTATTTGTTATTAATAAAAAAGATAGTTTATTTTAGACGCTCCAAAATTTCAGAAAACATTTGTTGAAGATCAGTGCAGATCGTCTTGAGGTCTTCTTCTATAAAAACACGTAGAAGTACTAATTCTTCATGAAGATCACCCACTGCATCACCTAGTTCATCAACCTTAGTATTAATTTTCTAAATGTTTTTAGTTAAGGCTTCCTGAACTTCTGTCTGCTTATGACTAGCATTAGTTCATTCTATGAAATTCTTCAAGAGCTCTGAATTGACAGTGGCATCTTGTAGCATTTCACTAAGTGGATGAATATATTCAAAGATAGATGGTTTTCTAGGTGAATCGTCTAATTCTATAATTTTAATTGAGGGTATTTTGAAAGGTTGTTTTTCATTAAGGATATCAAGATCATCGGATCTAGGTAATTTGTAAATCGGTTGCCTTAGAAGGTATAAAATCATTTTAACTAAAGGAATGAAATCTAAGGGTTTGACATGAATGAGCAAATGCACCAAGGTTTCCAAGTTAAAATCAATACCTTCAATTGTGATACTTTCATACCTTCCCTCTGATATTGTGCCAAATACCTTGAAGCTTTCGTCTGTAGTAGATGCTCCAAAATTACTTCCTGATTCCCTTGATATATGATGTGATACATAGACGCTTACAGGTTGAGCTGCGTGACATACATCGTCTATGCTCTTTACTGCCGCTTGAATTTCTTCTTCTGTGAGATCAACTTATCGTCTTTCAGGAAACTTCTTCTTCTTCCCTTTTTCTTTACTAACTATTGATGCTGGACTTCTAGGTTGTACATCTGGTACAATCTTGATTCTCATTCTGCTTGTCACTGGATAGATTGTAAAAGGATCTTTCGTAATCTTTGATGGATATGGTTCTGCCTTTTCGTCTCGCAGAATACTATCTAGTCATAATTCTTCAGGACTTAGAAGATGTATCATTTGATCATTTACTGTTATAGGTTCAACTTGAACCTTAGCTTTCTGTTTAAAATGTTCTCTGATGATAATTGAACCTCTGTTATGATCAGGTGTTGATTCTTCTATGACCTTCATCTTCAAATCTTCCTTCTTTATCGGTTGAGGGGGGTTATAATTTACTAGCTGCTATTCATACGACGTCTTCATCTTCTTTTTAATAGTCTGTGTCTTTTGTGATTGGCGTGTCCCAGCCTTCCTCTTTAAAGACACTTGGTGAGTTGGTTGTTGAACCTTTCTTTCCTTCTTCTCTGGAATCATCTTGGCTTGTATCGACTTATTAGATGATTGTTCAACTTGTATCGGCTTATCAGACGATTGTTCAACCTTTACCTTTGCTGATATTCTTTCAGATGATCACGATTTTGCTTGTTTTTCAGACTGAACATTTCCTTTCCTGCTTCATCTTACTGAAAGCTCCCCCTTAGACTGTGCTTTCGGTGTGAAATCTTCATCTGCTTCGACTTTAGTCTTGATCCCCATTTTGTGAATATTAAAGGCATTGATAACACTCTTAATGTCTAGTTTTACTCTGTTTCCTCTATCAAGTAGGATTCTAGTTACTTTGAAAAATCTTGTTAACAGCATATCATAAGGTAAAGAACCACTCTTCAGATGATAATCCTCCCTAGCCTTTATCATGTACTTCAGAATAAAAAACAAAAGATTAATAGATTCGTGAGTGAGTAGATGAAACAGACAATGTTTATCACTCATTGTCACTAAGTCCTTTGATCCTGCTCTTGGTAAGATACAATGGAGAAGAAGTGAGTGAAGAACCCCAGCCTTTGGAATGAGGGTTGAAGACTTCTTGACTCTAGGATTACTAAATCCATATCGTTGTCGATTGATGTTGTCTTCGTCTATATGACTTTGAGCGATCCAATCTATATTGTTGAACAATTCTGCTCCTTCATTTGGACACCTAATAGCCTCCATAACAGAATCTTGTGTGATTATTATCGACAACCCATCTACCATCGATACCAAGGTGTTATCTACCACCTTCGAATTCTTCTAGAACTCATATATTTCATTCAGATACACCGAATCTCAGATATTGAAGAAGTTCTTCCATCCCACTGTTTCAATCTCAGGCTCGATATTCATCCAAGCATTCTTCAAGCAAGTGAAATCGACGAGTCTTCCATAGATAAGAGATTTCGGCATTTTTCTAACTTGTAAAAGATAAACACTAAACAAAGAAATGTATTTCACTTTAACAAGCGATGTTAGTATTTAGAAAATATTAAGAAAAAGATATCAAATGAAATGAGAAGACTTTGATGTTTAGAACAGAGCGTTGTTGTTGAGAGCACTTTGAACAAGTCGGATTTGAAGTTTTTCACGAAAATTCTAGAATGTGAAGTGTTGCAGATATTGCTTTTTATATACACTCTTGAAAAGTTACCATTTCTATTTGAAAACTTGCGACTTTTCAGCTTCTTCAGGACGAATCGTCTGGATCATGGAGTTTCAGATGAATGGTCATTTAACATTACCATATTCAGATTTTGTCTTATTTCTTTGAATTTGTCTTCACTTAAAGGTTTGGTTAAGACATTTGCCCATTGTTGATTCGTCTCAACAAATTGTAGATTGATGATCCCACTTTGTACATAGTCTCTTACAAAATGGTGTCCAACTTCAATATGCTTTGCCCTTAAGTGTTGTATTGGATTCTTTGAGAGATTGATAGCACTTGTGTTGTCACAGAGGATTGGAATCTGATCTTCTTGGATAGAATAATCCTCTAATTGATACTTTATCCATAATATATGTGAACAACAACTTACAACTGACATGTATTCAACTTTTATAGTAGATAAAGTAATTGAACTTTGCCTTTTGCTTGACCAAGAAATTAGATTATGACCAAGAAAGTGACAACCTTCACTTGTACTCTTTCTAACAATCCTATCTCCAACATAATCAGCATCACAGTAACTAATTAACCTGAAATCTTTACCTTTCTCATACATTAAGCAAAGATTAGTAGAACCTGTCAAGTATCTCAATATTCTTTTAACAGCAATATGATGAGATTCTCTAGGATCTACTTGAAATCTTGCACACAAATAAACACTAAACATTATATCAGGTCTGCTTGCAATTAGGTAAAGAAAAGAACCAATTATACCTCTGAAAAAAGTTTGATCAATCTTCTTACCAACTTCATCTTTACTTAAGACGATTGAAGGGATGCATAGGAGTTGACATTGGTTTAACATTTTCTACTTTATATTTGACTAAAAATTCTTTGATATACTTTTGTTTATGAATAAAAATCTTTTCTTCAGTTTGTTTAATTTGAAAACCAAGAAAGAAATTTGATTCACCCATCATACTCATTTCAAATTCACTTTTCATAAGATTTTCAAACTTTGAACATAATTTTTTAGAAGTTGCACCAAAGATGATATCATCTACATATATTTGTACAACGATAAAATCATTTTCAATATTTTTTTGAAATAATGTTTTATCTACTTGACCTCTAATAAAGTCATTTTTAATCAAAAACGAACTCAGATGATCATACCATGCACGAGGTGCTTGTTTTAATCCATACAAAGCTTTATAAAGTTTATAAACATAATCTGGTTTATCAATGTCTTCAAAACCTGGGGGGTCGTTTTACATAAACTTCTTCGTCTATAAAACCATTCAAAAATGCACTTTTCACACCCGTTTGAAACAGTTTTATATTATGATGAACAACATATGCAAGCAAGATCCTAATAGCTTCTAGTTTAGCTACAGGAGCATATGTTTCATTATAGTTTATTACTTCTTATTGATTATAGCCTTGAGCTACTAATCTAGCTTTGTTACAGGTTACTTTTCCTGATTCGTCTAGTTTATTTTTGAATACTCATCTAGTTCCTATAATAGATTTATTGGATGGTTTAGGGATTAGAGACCAAAATTTATTCCTTGTAAATTGATTTAACTCCTCTTGTATAGCTCTAAAATCCAAGCTTCGTCTTGATGATCTTCATTAATTTTCTTAGGTTCTAATTTGGAAAAAAAATGCTATATTAGCCTTTCTTCTAAACTTAGAACTAGTTCTCACTCCTTTTGATGTTTCTCCTACAATCAAGTTTTCTGGGTGAGAAGATTTATATTTCCAGTCTTTTCTTAAGTTAATATTTTCATAATTATCTATTACTTTCTCATATGGATCGTCTAGTTGTGAATCATCTAGGTTATTAACTAAGGGAGCAAATAGAATTTCATCATCAGAATCATCTCTTTTATCTAGATGAGAATCATCATTAAATTTTAAATTCATATATTCTTTAATAGATTTAGAAACAAGATTATAAACTCTATAAGCTTTAGAAATAATTGAATAACCTAGTAAAATTCCTGAATTGATCTTATAATCAAATTTATCCAAATTTTCTTTTGTATTCAAAATAGTGCATTTGCAACCAAAAGGATGGAAGTAAGAAATATTTGTCTTTCTTCCCTTCTATAATTCATATGGAGTTTTATTAAAAATAGGTTACAAAAATACTCTATTTTGAATATAACAAGCTATATTTACAACTTCTTCTCAGAAGTACTTAGAAAGATTCATTTCACATAGCATAGTCCTTGCTATTTCCTAAATCGTCCTGTTCTTTCTCTCTATAACTCTATTTTGTTGAGGAGTTCTACGAGCAAAGAAATTATGGAAAATTCCATTCTCTTTACAAAACATTTTGAATTTTTCATTTTCAAATTCTCCACCATAATCACTCCTAATTCCAACAATAGAAATTCCTTTTTATTTTTTAACTTTTTGAATAAAACTTTAAAGCATTTAAGAGATTCATCTTTATGTGATAAAAACAATATCCAACAAATCTAGTAAAGTCATCAACAATTACGAGACCATACTTCTTTCCATCAAGACTTATTGTTCTGGTTGGACCAAACAAATCTAAATGTAATAGCTCTAATAGTCTAGACGAAGTTACAATATTCTTAGTTGAAAAAGATGTTTTAACTTGTTTTCCTTTTTAACAACTTTCACAAAAGAAATCTTTGTTAAAACTTATCTTTGGTAAACCTCTTACCAAATCATATCTAAGTAATTTGGAAATATGTTTAAAGCTAACATGACCTAGCTTTTTGTGCCAAATAAGTTTTTCATCATCTTTTGATATAAAACATGAAATATTTTGACTTTTCAAATTGTTTAAATTAATTTTATAGAGATTACTTCGTCTCTTAGCAGAAAAGAATATTGAATCGTCCTTATTTTTGACTATACAAGAATTTTGATTAAAGGATACTTCAAATCCAGAATCACATAATTGACTTATACTGATTAGATTATGTTTTAAGCCATTAACTAGCAGAACATTATCAACAGATGAAAGGGAATCTTTACCAATTTTTCCAATCCCAATTATTTTGCCTTGCTTGTTGCCTCCAAAAGTTAGTGATCCTCCTTACTTATATTGGAGGTCTAGGAACATAGACCTCCTGCTCGTCATGTGTCACGAGCAGCCACTATCCAAATACCATTGGTGGTGGTTGCTTCTTCCAAGTAAGGAGATCTGCATATATTTATGCTTTTTAGATACCCATATTTTCTTTGGTCCTTTGGGGTTAGTCTTATAATTTTTCTTTGAATAATAAGAGTATTGTTTCTTTTTCTTTCTATTAGGAACAAAATTCCTATTATGAATATTATTTCTATTATTAAAGCCCAAACCGCTTTTATCATTTGGATGTCTATAACTTCCAATCATGTCATTCATCTTGTTTGTACTTTCTGTAAATTTCAATAAATCCACTTAAAGACTATTAATCATTTGTTTTAGTTGACTAATTTCCTCAAATCTATCTATAGTTACTTTCTTTTTCATATCGTCTACTTGTTTCTTAAGGCAGATATTTTCTTCTTCTAAGAGTTTTGTGTTCTTTAAATTTTCAACAAATTTCTTTTTCAATAACCTATATTGTTTTAAGATAACATGTGAATCTTCTAACAATTCTAAATAGGCATCCTGAAGATCATCAAAGTCAGACAATTCATCACTTTCCCCTTTAGCTACCAAGCACGTATTTGCTTGTTCTGATGTTTCTGAGTCGGATTCAGATTCAGACGAATCCAGATCTTCCCATGTTGCCATCATACTCTTTTTGTTTTCTTGACTTTTCTTTTGTTTTCTTTTGAGCAACGGAAATTCAGACTTGTAATGTCCTGGTTTGTTACACTCATAGCAGACGATAGAAGTTTTTTCATTCTTTGAATCATCTTTGCTATTCTTTTTGAAAAAGAATTATTTATTTCCCCTTGATTTCTTTTTCCACATCCTTCTAATATTTCTTGAAATGAAGGATAGCTCATCTTCATCTTCACTTGATCTTGATCAAATTCACTAGCATCATCATTCTTGATTTCTTCAATCTTTAATGCTTTTGAAGATGTGCTTCTATTTTCTGCATCTTCTGATTCTTCTGACTAGCCTTCAACGCAATAGATTTATCCCTTCTGGTTTTATCTTCTGCATCAAGCTCTACTTCATGGATTTTCAGCGAATCAAGCAATTCGTCTAGCTTCAGCTTGCTTAAATCCTTAGCCTCTTGTATTGTTGTTACTTTGGGTCTCTATCTTTTTGGAAGACTTCTGAAAATCTTTCTGATATGATATTGACTATCGTAGATTCTCCCCAGAGCTTTAAGTCCATTAATAATTGTTTGGAATCGTCCAAACATCTGATCAATAGAGTCATCATCTTTCATCTTAAACAACTCATACTAATGAACAAGAATACCAATCTTGGATTCTTTCACCTGGTTTGTGCCTTCATGTGCAATGGCTAATGTGTCCTACATTTCCTCTGCAAATTCGCATCCATGAACCTTATCATATTCACTTCTGCTTAAAGCACCACTTAAAAAGAACTTAGCCTTGGAGTTTAATTGAAAGCAAGCTTTCTGATCAACTGACCATTGGTCACGGCAGATGATTTTCCCTTCATTGTCTGTTGGGATATATAGACCATTTTCAATGGTATCCCAAAGATCAACGTGTGTGGATTCTATGAAGGGCTGCATCATGTCCTTCCAATAATGATAATCTTTACCATTGAAAGCAGGTGGTCTTGAGCCCGAGGCACCTTCTGCTATAAAAACATGTGATTAAACCATGGATCTTTATCCTCACTTTGTAAGAGTGTTTCTTGGAAACTTGCTCTGATACTAACTAAAGCAAATCACTTTTTAATATAGAAATCACGTATAATATGCAAACTATACAAGAAGGGGGGTCGAATTGTGTTAAATCATTTAAGATATGAATCTTTAAAATCTTCTTGATTTTCTTGACAAATTTAAATGACTACAAGATTAAATAATGCACTTAATTTTGATGAGTAATACAATAGCGGAAGTTCATAGCTATTCTTCTAACAACAAGAAAATTAAAAGGTAAGAGTTAGAGAATATGACATCGTGATTTATACTGGTTCACCTTTAACCTTGGGCTACTATAGTCCTAAGAGTTCGTTTGAGATTTTACTATCTCCTTCAACGTTACAAGTATTATTTCTATACTTGCAGAGCCTCTTCAGGTCTCTTTCTCAAAGTATTCTTTATCTGCTTCCTTAGCCTCTTCAGGCTCTAGCTTTTCTTTCACTCAAAAAGATATTATTTGAGCTTCCACACTCACATTACAGATGTATTTGCTCTCTTTCTTTCTTTCTTTTCTCTCAAAATATTTTTCGCAGCATAAGCACTTGAGCACATAATTTCTCTAAGTATTTTTGTACATTCAGAATTCTTTTTGAAGTCTATGACTACAACTAATATTTATAACCTAAATCTCCAACGGTCTTCTTAAGAAATATGCTTGTAGAGTCTTCTAAAATCTGTTATTAGTTGAGTCCTGTAACCAACTCCAACTAACTAACATTCTATCACATTCTTCAATTACATCGACTTGCCTAGATTCGTATGCTTCATCTGGTATCTTAGACTTGATCACTTCGTCTAATCCGTCTTAGAAGCTTTGTCTTATTCAACTTTTACTTAAGTATCGTCTTGATTTGATGACTTGTGCTACTTATATTTATCTGCGCACTTAACAAATTCATCAAAATAGTTCACACACTTCTATTATTATTATTATTTGACTTTCATCAAAATCAATAAAAGAAGTGAAGTCTTCTTAACTTAATATTATTGCCCAAAGTCTGCATTTTCCATTAGTTGTGTTGTATTTTGGCGTGATGTCTATTGTTGTTTTGTCCTCCTTGCTTCCACCTGTTACATGTCGTTTTAGTCTCCTTGTTACCACTTACTGCACATCGTTTTGCTTCATACTTCCTGCTGCTGGTGTTTTCTTCTTGCTTACCTATCCTCTTGCACTACTGTTTTGGTTCAGCTGTTATATGAAATGCACACGTTGCTTGCACAAAACGCCCAACGTCTACTGCCATTTAGCTTTATATGATGTTGCCATATTGCTGCTTTAATTTCTTATTATTATGTCGTTTTACATTTGGTATTTTTCTTGGTTGCTTCTTAGTTGTCTTCTTTTAGACTGAATTTGTTTTCTTCTTGCTCTAATTTTCTTCTTCTTACTCCATAAAGACAAATGAAAATTAATCTTCAGAAATGGCCTAAATATTATGCTTTCGACTCACTTTAACTTCTTGACTTCCAAATTGTGCCTAAAATCACATATGAGTCAAAGCACGTATCTTAAGCAATTTTATTTCATTAATAGCTAAGTGTTATGGTATAATTATACAATCAATTAAGCACATATCAGGATACGATCCCAACTCTCCACAACTACAAATTTGAGTGTGAAGAGTTAGGTAAAGTTTGCAGTACACTCAACTCGTGCTATGATTAACATACTTTTTTTTGTGAATTTCTTAGCCTACCTAATTTCTTCTTACTCAGTCACTTTGATGAAAGGTTACTAATGATGCCTACCAATTTAAATGAATATAATTATAAATTTATCCAGAAAATGTCATAGAGTAGAGAACAGGTATCATATCCTAATTAACATGCATATTCATAGAAATAGACTCTTTGTAAAAATTACAAAGAAACGGATGCATATATTGATGACCCTCCCCCAACCATCACAAACTGGGGAGCCTTATGCACTGGTGTATGTTAACTTTGAATTTTTTTCATCTTAAAGACACTTAAAAAACAAAATTCACAAGTTAACCTGCCTTTACAATTTAAATAACCACGTTTGAAAGAAAGCCAATTATATTCAATTCATGTCATCGACATATACAATGCACATATTATGCAACCACATGTTCACACAACGTCAACCTAATCAAAAACTGACACAATACAAATACAAAATTTACAAACAAATGATATGAAAGTGCATATACGCCCCCACACTTGAACAAAACATTTTGCTCAATGTGGAAACAAAATATAACTAAAAACAACACATATAAAAATATAATAAAAATAAAAAATAAAATAAAATCAAGGGAAAGAATACTTATGTGGATTGTGGTGGTGATGCAATTGGAGAAGAAACTTGGATACACTTCATGTCATGAACATCCATCAATTTAACTCTCTACGAAGTAAACATAAAGTATAAAAAATAACAAAGCACTAACAAAATAAAATAAAAATAAAAACCTATCCTAATTCTTGGGTTGTCTTCCAAGTAGTGCTTATTTAATGTCATTAACTTAGCATACTCTTTCTATTTGCCATCAACCTGGGTCTATAATTGGTGGTTTCTTTCCACCTTTTTCTCCACATAGCAGTTTAGTAGCTTATGAATAACCCACATGTTATAAGATAATAATAAGGACATAATTTATCAAATTAAAAAGTCCAAGCGATTCCATTAATGCCCTTTTCAGTAACAAATTGTCAATAAAATAGGGAATTATAAAACCCCCTAAATCTTTGGTTAACTACAACAATTTTCTTTGTAAAAAGGTGAATTGCTCTTTTTCTTCCTCAACCATTATCCACTCTTCTAGGTTCTCTTCTTGAATAGAGACTTCTTTCTCTTCTTCAACCTCTATTTCCTTTGTCATCTGTTCTTCTTTCCCTTCTTGAACAATAACTTCATTCATTTCATCAACCTTTGTCTCCTCTTCTTTGTAAAGCATTAATAGGCTCCAATAATATGCTATATTTGACTCAGTACCAGTATGCTTACATAGGGCATTCTAAGGTCAGTTTTGCATGCAATATGGATGTTCCCATATATAATTTGGTGCCTAATATTGATGAATGTAATGGTTACTCCCACAAATGTCATAAAACAATAAGGATATCGGTTATTCTTTTGTGTTACTTGGAAGACTCCTCATATTCCTTGTTAATAATGCCTTAGAAAGTAGACCAACTTGACCTCTAAGTTATGAATAAAAGAGGAGTGGTTATTCATTATTTGATTAAATTTAGCTTTCGTCCTCTTTTAAATTTCGTCCTGGCTATCAAACTTGGAGCTTAACATGTCCATCAACTTGTACAACTTGGACTCTAAGATCTAAGCTTGTCTTGTTGAAAACTTAGTGGACCTTGTGCTCTCATATTATTTCTTACACTATTAATCCCAGAATAATTTGAGTAATTCTGCCACCAAAGATTCTATGATTTAAAGTAACTCCTATCCATGTTGTAATATTGTCACCAAGTTAGAAGAAAAGGTTTATAAGTTGCTCAGTTTAAGTTTGTTATTTTTTTAGAGTCTTGTGTTAAGGAACATACACTCACATAAGAAAAGTATTACAATCCTTAAATCAAAAAAATCCAAATTGAATAAGATGTTAAATTAGTCCTTAGCAACGACGTTAAAAACTTGTTTATAGTTTTATATAAAGACTTTCGTACCACAAGTATACAGATCGTAACTTATAGTATAAAATATATCATTCCTATGAGGATTAGATTAGTCACATAACAACTTGAATACACTTTGTCTAAAGTAATAAAGGATTGAATTAACTTAATTAAAATAAACTACTAAAACTAAATAATTGAATAAGTGAAGCTAGCAATAAGAATGAAGTTAATTAATAATAGAAACCTAGGGGTTATTCTATCATTGTTTTGTATTTCCTTTATCTTTTCCTTATAAATGAATGATGTATTTCTGTAGATGAAACTATTTCGACATTACAATGACATCAGAATTATAGATGTGTTTAATTTATATTACAAAGGATCTAAAAGGGAATTCAAGAAGAAAAGGGGACAAAATAATAAGAAGCAAAAAAAATTAAAGTTGACATCTACTCTTCATATCCGTAAAAAAGGAATGATGTGTCAGCTCGGATCTGGTTGATTGTTCTTGTTAAAGTCTTTCCTTTATCTTGTTAATTCAATTATACTTGATCCTAGATGTCATAACACTTTGGTTATCCTCTCATAAGATTTAATAAAGTAATCTCAATTGAAATAGCTAACAATCAAATTGTAATCTCTTGATTCACAAAACTATTCCTAACTACTCAATTGGATTTGAAGTAATCCTAAAGATAATTAACTCATAATTAAGATCTCTCTTCAATTGTTTATTAATTTGATAATTATAGGTCTATTAAGGTATCAACTCTTATTGTGCAACTTAACATAACAAATTGATTCATCTCTCGATTTCTTATCAAGAATAAGAATAATAAATACCATAAAACATTAATATATATTGAATTCAACAAGAATAAAGTTTAATAAAACAATTCAAAAATAATCCCTTATATGGATTTAGAAATCAATAATCATGTTCAACATCCCATTAATCAAAATTAACATCATCCAAGACAATGAAATGTACAAAGAGAAAACAAAGAAAATGATTTTACGTCTTGATCTAGAAATTCTAGAAAATTAGAGTTAATCTTTATACCTCCACTTTGATCTCCTTATTTTGATGTGCAGCCTTCTTTTTGGTGTTGTTCTTTGCCTTAAATACTTATTGATCCTTCTAGGGTTCTTTTTAGGGTTTCACCACTTAATTTGGTTCCAAAAATAGCCCTAAATGATCAAAAGTACAAAAAACTTGTGAGCTAGAAAAGCTTTGCATGATTGTGAATTTACATCCTGTCCAGACTCTCTGTCACAATCATACACGAGGATGCACAATTGTGGAAGAGCCTTATCCCCATGCAACTATAATGCTCTCGCACCTTATTACCTTTTTGACTTGTTTCAAAACATATGAATACCTTTCATATGCTTCAAGTAACTTATCCAAACCTTGAATCACCTCTTGGACGTCAATAATAATGAACTCTAACTCTTAAATTCACCCTTTTGAGACTTGTTCATCCATTTAGAAGTTTAAGTAGCAATTTCAAAACTTTATATATGCTTTGTCACACATCACTGCTTTTCCATGTTTCCTATTATTACTTAGATAACTTTACCAGTACTTTTTTCTTATTGTCAAAATCATTGGATTTAAATCCACTTCATTCAATAATCTCTTTTTTTTTAATGTTGTTAAAATATTATGAAAAAACCATAATCCAAATGACAAACAAGGTTAGATACATACTTCATGTCACTCCCCTAAGGGTGTGCATCTTCATGTAACTTTCTCCAATTATATGCTGATACAGAGCAAGTGTGCATCTTCATGTAACTCTCTTTTAGCATGCTGGTACAAAGCAATCTTAAACATACATATTAAAATGCACATTTTTTAAGTATCTTGCCTAAATATTGAATCAACTCTTGAACATCACCAATCATAACCTCCAACTCTAGAATCATATCTTTCAAGACTTGTTTATCCAATTTAAGCTTTAAAAGTAATTATAAATTTTTTCATTAGCTTTTAATTACTTTTTCAATATTACCTATCATCACTTGAATAATTTTATTTTTTTAACATTTTATTTGAGATTATATGTATAAACCTAATTGTTTCAATAGACTTGAATATGATCATAAATTAAGAAGTAAAGGATTTAACAAAATATAGAAGGAGGCAATTGATATTAACCCAAAGCCTAACTTCACTTAAAGTTAACTCATAAAAGAGGGTTACTAGACCCATATGAGGCCTAAGGGATACCCTGCCTAAAGGATATCCCTCATTAACTGATATGGGATCATATGATGACTGACCTTTTAGAATATATGTCTTTGTATAAGGAACCATCTATGTGCCTGGTTCATTGTCTAAAGAAAGTGAGACTCTGATACGAATTAATATGAACTTAAATATGTGTGCACCTCAAAAGCTAGCTTACAAAGAGAGAAAATATTGAATATCCGATAAAAGTAGTTAGCTGTAAAACGTGTTAATAGAGTGGTATAAGATGGGTGATTAGCCACCAATCAATAAATTATGATTGTAATATTTACTTGTATATATGACTAAATCCTATTTTAATACTAACGTCGTATTAGGTGTTAGGTTGATGTCTAATGGAGAAGAAAAATAATAATTTAGAAGTATTCAAGTAAATTGAACTAAAATGTGAAAGATTATGTGTTTGAGAGTAAATGATCTTTGATAAATCATATTTTTTATATGCTAGACTTTAAGGCACTTAACTTGAGATTGTTCTTACTTTTAATTGGTCTCCATCTTGTTATAGATTTTTTGAAATTCAAATTTTTTAATTTTTTATTACTTTTGTTGAAAAAAATTTAATGAGAGAAGTTTTACACTTTCTTTTAACTATTAAAAAAGAGTTTGCATAGAAAGTTAAATACTAAAAGATATATAAGAGTTGATATAAGCTATTAAAGGGTTCAAAACTATTATTAATTGGGTATGGTACATGTTACCTCGCTCCATTTTGTCGTTATTACTTGATTACATCATTCAATTAAATTAATTGAATTAAGATTTATATAATCTTGAATCGATATACAAAGGATATGTATATCCAGAATTAGAAGTGTTTTAATAAATTGATAAAAGATTGACGCATATTTTTGTTGCACCAATTTATGATTGCATGGTTTATTTGATCTTTATAGCATTTAAATATCGAGGCAACCTTATGTACATATTTAATTCTGTTTGCTTAATGGTAGAAATGAAATCCAACAATTACCCAATTAGCATAATTGTAAATACTCCCACTTGCCAATATTAACTTGGAATCCTAACAATGTCATCTCTGGTTGTGATAACAAACACATTATGTATGAAAGGGTGGATATAACGCCTAACTAATAAAATATGTTACATATGTTTAACATTCACATTCCAGTTGGATGATTTATTCTTTCTTAAACCATTACAACATACATATTTATCCAAGCCACGACTTCATTAACCTGGACCATTTCTTATTAATTATACTTAAAATTGTTAGCCGAGTAAGCCTGAATCGAAAGATACGCCAGTGGAGGGCAACCAGAGATCGCCGGCAATGAAACTCCCGACGGTAAATGTTTGAGCTTCATTGAGACTGAGAGCGGCTCGATAGCCAGCCCAATGGACTCTACCTGAAGTTGAAGCCCCAGGGCCTGAGTTCATATACTCTCCATAATACAGCGTATTGAGTGCAGAACCACCAGACCAAGGTGACCATCCAGAAGGGTTAATTGAGTTGTCCAAGAAAGACTGCATGATTACTGTTCTCGAGTATTGTTTCCATGGCCTCCCAAGATATGTAATCCTAGAGTTAGACCCTGCAAGGTCTGATGCTGCTACTATCCTGCAGTTGTGTATAGAAATGCCAGTGTTCTGGTTCTTATCACTTCGACCTTGGGCCGTGACGTAGTTCTTTTGACCAGACAAGGGCTTTCTTGCATAGATGTTACAGTTCTGGAAGACAACAGCAGAATTGCCGAATATGAAATCTACTGTCCCATAAATGTCTGTTTCTCTGTAGAACTGGCGCTTGGAAAGAGTGTAGAGAGTGTCCTGATAACCCTCAATTGAACACCGAAAGATCACAGATTTATCAGACCCAACTCGGAGGGCAACAGCTTGATTCTTGTCCGGACCGGCGCTGTTCACAAAGGTTATGTCTCGAGCTATGAATCCATCGCCCATGGCACCTTTAGAAAGGAAGTAGCCAAATTATTTTCTTAAAAAAGATGTTAATGCTGATTGAATTTGGAGGAGATCGTCGCAAACTGGTGCTATGACAGATTTAAGTACATTAGAAACATGCAACAATGGTTCACATGCTAGGATTAGGATAAGATGGTGGGCTGTTTTAAAATAAACATCACTTGTAATTGAGTAAAATAAAAAAATAATAAGTGAACCACAATAATTATGTGAAAGCTGTTGTATGTTGATTTGATAACATGTCAAACACCTTTCCTTTCATGGATGTGGAGAGTGGAGACACGCAAGCAGAAACATTATTATCATTATGATACGTGGAATATCATAGTAAAGCTTCCAGCTAAGACGCATTAATTCATGCATTCAGGTATAACTCTTTATATAAACAACCATAGAAAAATGTACGTTGATATAAGAAGATACGTAGACGCTGTCGCTCGTAAGAAGATATCAACTCGAACTTGTTGGTATTGATTAGATTAGTTACCTTAATGGTTAATAAATACCTATCTGGTGAAGCTCAGTAAAAATTTTGATAATAAAGTTTCTTTTAGTGAAATTTTTCTTTTTTAAAAAATTAATTGACTATTTAGCTATCAATTAAAAAGAAACTTTTTTAAAAGAACTTCAATTGTTTGATAACATAAAATAAAAACTACTTTAAATTTTAACTATGTTTTATTTTATAATAAAAATTATCTATGCATATAGAAATTATTTAAAATATATTAAACAATATGCAAAGTACAATCTATTAATTTTAATTTTAAACCATATGAAATATAAATGAAAATATATTTAACTAAATCTTTTGTATGGATTATAACATAAGTAAAAATAATATTAAAACATATAAAAAAATTCAAATAATATTATATAAATTTCAAAATAAACGTGAAAATGTGTTTGTGATAATTATGTATAAAGAATAAGGGTAAAAGGAATTAAAAATAAGCTCGCTAATTGATCTGAAAAATTTACCTAAAAACGTACTTTTTTTTTGAATTTCTTAAAAAGTTATATTTTAGTTGCAAAAAAGTTAAATATACTAAAAAATATATTTTTCTATTTTACAGCGAAACATTCATTTTTTTTAAAAATTCTATGATGAAAAAAAATATTTATTTACTCTCCAAAAATTCCACCAAATTGTCACCAACTCTGATAGTTCATTTTAATCGAGTGTGAATTTCTTGTAATTGGATAACTCTCTTCATCCTACTAAAGCAACTGAATCTTCTTCATATCAAATTCTTAATTTAATTTGGGGATAGTTACAGTAATAATAATATTATCTCTACAAAATTTTGAAACAGTAAGAATAAAGGAAACGATGAGTAGTATATCTCACCAACAGTGGCGGACTGGAAAGTAGAGGAACCACCTTCGGCGTTTTTGTTACCGACAATGATGCTTTTGCCCTTTCCATCGCCCACTAACATTACGTTCTTCTGCTTGGTTGGAATCTTTATGTTTTCATGATAAGTTCCTGCTCTCACGTATATTACACTTCTGCCCCCGGCCGACATGGATGCCGTTATTAGCCTTATTGCTTCTCCAATGCTCTCGTGCGTGCCTCTTCCGTCCTTTGCTACTACTGCATGAGCTTTTATAGATATTTCCACTGCTGATGCTTCTAAAAGCTTCCTTTCTCGGTCATTAACCCATGACGGAAAAATGCTCCCCCTAGCGTTCAACAGCTTCCGCCCGCCACTTCCGCCAGTATGCTGTTTCAACTTACGACCACTCTCGGAATTGGACATATAGAGGGCTAACGTGTTGCTTATAATTTGGGTTAAGTTTAGCGCCATTGCAAACATGGGCATGTGCTTGTCTACTTGGGTCTTGTCGTTTGCAAGGCCTTCGAGGCATGTTTCTTGGTTGGTAAGTGCTGCACTCAACCATGTTTGGACATCTTCAGGCTCATTTTTGGTGTTTATAACGTTAGAGAGCAGGTATGAGCTGTCTTCCAGCAACTCTATGCAATCTGTCATCCCACCAGCCAACATAGGAGTGACAATCTTGTGATAAGAGAGGCTGAGATTTGAAGAGAGGTGTACTAAAGCTGAACGAACTTGGTTGAGGCTAACTCTGATTGAATGATCATAGAGATCTTCTGGGGTCATCCTGGAATTACGCTCCGCTTTCATTGACGTAAGGACAGATTCACATGCTGATCTGTAAGGGATGCCATTGCAGATTGAGGAGTAGTCCATGGTTGGGACAGTAGTAGCTCCTCGGGAGAACTTTGAGAACCGCGATGGTAATGGATTTGGATTAGATTCAGCCGAGTTAGTCAGGCAGGTGATGATAATGATCAGTATAACAAATGACATCACGGATAGGGGGCATGTCAAGTTTCGGGACTTTGCATGGGAAGTAATTGCAGTTGCCATCCTATTCCTATGGACTGGTTGAAAGGGCAGAGAGCATGAAACACTTAACTTCGTACCTGTTATTTATATAGGAACTTTCTACTCATGTTTTCAACATAACCTAACATTACTAGTGACGGAAGTGTACCAATTAATTTAGAGCCCAAGTGTCGCTGTATTCCGAGCGACCCTAATTACAAAGGAACGAAGCAATACCCTTCGTCTAGTAAATAAGGGAGATAAGAAAGATAAAAGAAAACACTCGTACAATTTAAATACCTCACTTGATTTGAATTTCTTTTTTTTATTTTAGAAATGAACTAGTATATAGTATTTATAGATACATAAGACATCTCTTTGAAATAATACAACTCTTAGAAAATATAAAATAATAAATGTAAGATACATGCATAAGAAAAAAATAATGAATCTCAAAATACATGAGTCAAAATAATGAATCAAGTTTAATTAAATGGTCCACCAATATAATTGCATTTTTTAACATCCTCCTTTAAACTTGATTCTTCTTGGTAACTCCAATCTACGAAAGCAACGTAGCAAAACTTTCAAACTTCAATCCTTTGGTAATTAAAAATATCGACTAGTTGACTATAACTTCTCTCATAAAAAAGCTCAACTTCTCTGTTCTCAACACACTCCCTTATGAAATGGAACTTTGTATCTATGTGCTTACTTCGGTCATGGAACATAAAATTCTTTCCAAATACTATAGCAGATTTGTTATCCATAAAAATAGAGGTAACTCCATCTTGAGTCACATGTAGCATCTTTGACAACTTTCTTAACCAAATTGCATGTGTAAATCAAGAAATAGCTACATCATATTCGACTTCACATGTACATAAAGTCATAATGGGTTGTTTTTTAGAACTCCAAACAAAAGCAATGTCACCTATGAAAAATATAAACTCGATTGTGTTCTTTATATCATCAATGTCACCTCCCCAATCACTATTACTATAACCAAAAAGTTGAAAATTAGATAAAGAAGAATAGTGCACAACTTAGTCAATAATATCTATGATATATCACAACATCCTTTTAGTCATTAACGTATGAGTACTAGTTGGAGCTTCCATAAAACAAATTATAACCCCCACTCCAAAGGGAATATCGGATCTTGTGCAAGTCAATTACCTCAAGCTTCTAACAAGACTCTAAAAAGAGATTGCTCCACCTTTTCACCTTCATCAAACATTGACAATTTTGTTGCACAATCAATTAGGGTATTAATGAACTTGCAATTTTTCATCTTAAATTTCTCAAAAATCTTTCTTGTATAAGCCTTTTGAGAAATAAGGATACCATCATCATCTTGCTTTACTTCAATACCAAAGAAGTAGGGCATATGTCCTATATCAGACATTTCAAATTCTTTAGTCATCACCTTCTTAAACTCTTCTAACATCTTTGAATTGTTACTCGTGAAGATCAAGTCATCAACATACAAGTATACAAAACGAATGCTTCCATTTTCACCTTCTTTGACATAAAGAGAATGTTCTTGGGGATATTTGATGAATCAATGGCTTTGGAAATATTTATCAATGTGGCTATACCAAGCTCTTGGATCTTGTTTCAAGCCATATAATGCCTTCTTTAACTTCAACACTTTATCTTCATGTCCTTTCACCAAGTATCCCAATGGTTTTTGGATAAACACCTCTTCCTCAAGGTAGCCATCCAAGAATGCCATTTGACATTAATGTGATAAATCTTCCATCTCTTTTGTGCTGCCAAGGAAACGATTAATCGAATGATCTCTAGTCGAGCCACAGGAGCAAACACCTCATCATAATCTACTCCATGTTATTGACTATAGCCTTTAGCGACAAGTATTGCCTTATACCTCTCTACTTCTCCTTAAGCATTTCTTTTGACTTTATGTGCCTATTTCATGCCAAACGCCTTTTACCCCTTTGGAAGAGTAGAAAGCTCCCATGTGTTATTCTTTTGAATTGTTTGAATCTCTTCATCCATTGCATATCTACATTTCTTTTCTTGTATAGCTTCTTCAAAGTGTAGCGGCGCGAACTCGACAAAGAGACAAAATAGTGTTGTATTTCCTAACTTCTCTGTGGATATAAAGATCTTGTAGACTCCTTATTCCTCTAGGATCCTCGAACGAGCTTTGAGGAGGACTTTTATCTCTTCTAGGATTGGATGATTGAGGAGGAGTATAAATATCTTCATGCCAATCGTGGTTAAAATCTCTAATAATAGGAAATGAAACACTTTCTTCATTTTTAGGAACATCCCACTTCCACGAACTTTCTTCATCAAAATCAACATCTCTACTAATTATAATCTTCTCATTGGTAAGATTAAACAACTTATAGCCCTTAGAATTAGAGTTATAGCCAATGAGGACATGCTTTTTACTTTTTTCATCTAAATTCGATCTCATCTCTTTAGGAATATAAGCATATGCTATACTTCCAAAAATTTGCAAATGAGAAACAGTTGGCTTCTTACTGCTTCAAGCTTCTTGAGGAATCATCCCATGAACACTTCTAGTAGGGGATAAGTTGGACAAGTATACAGTGCAAGTGAAAGCTTAGACCCAAAACTCATTAGGCATATTCTTGCTCTTTAGCATGCTCCTTGCCATGTTAAGAATAAATCTATTCTTATGTTTCACAACTCCATTTTATTGCGGAGAGTATGAAACTGTAAGAAAATGACAAATAGCTTTAGCTTTGCAAAATTTGTTGAACTCCAAGGAAGTGATCTCTCACCCTTTATCCATCATCAAAGATTCGATGACAAATCTAGTCTCATTTTCAACTTGGGCTTTGAACTTTTGGAAAACTCCAAAACTTCATCCTTCTTATTCAAAAAATAAACCCAAGTTTTAGGAGAAAAATCATCAATGAAGAGTAACAAATAGTTTGCTTTACCATAAGAAGATGACTTGATTGGGCCACAAATATCGGCATGAATAAGTTGAAGAGATGTTCGCTCAAGGTTACATGCACTAAGTTTTACTATTTATAACCTTAGTAATTACCATAAGCACACGAGTCATTCACGTAGTACCTAAGGTGTCAATCCTACCAGGAAGGGAAGTTAGTCCTAAAATATAAAGTCGTCCTAAACTATAATAATTCTAAAGAAATAACTAATGCAGAAATTAAATCAATCAATAATCAAGTATGAGAATTTAAACTGCCCAAAGAGTAAACAAATTAGCAAACTCACAACCAACCCGAAATTAACCTAGAAATTACCAAGGAAGAGAAATGGGATTTTAATTTGAAATTAATAGAAACCTAACCAATTATGCAAACACTAAATTAATGGGTCTAGAGGGTCCTAGGTTAAATTGCTCTCTCTCGAGTTTTAATTCTTAACCCTAATTGATAGTCCCTAATTCAAATTATGGAATTGCAATCTCTTAAATCTCAATTGACCCATAACCTAAATTAATTCTAAATTGTCTACTAACCTACCGGGAATTTATGCTCCATCTCTTGTTACACGACTATACCGATTTGATCTAATTCTCTACCTATCAATTCACCTAACTCTCGTTAGTCCAAATCGTTGATTTTTACCTAACTCACCCTCTCAGTTTATTGTCGAATTATTAAAAACATAATTGCAATCACAGTCAAATCAATAAAAATACAATCAATTGAATCTCATTAATCCTAAGAATCAATATCCAAATGTGAGTATAAACGTGACTCAACATTTAACACAACTTATCTCAACACCTATTTCAATTCCATACATAAATGAAACTGAAATAAATGAAAATACTATCGGGAATGGAATCTCGAAAGTGGCTATGGTAGGAAATCACTTGTTCCGAGAAGTACTTCGCATCTAGCTCGTCTCCGTATCTCTCTTCCTTTGTCTCCTTCCTCGATCTCTTGATCTCTCTCTAGGTCTCTCTCGGAATTGACAGAATCTCACTCTTTTACACAACTCTCTAGGCTCTCCAAAGACTGCTGATAGTTGTCATGTAATGTTCTATTTATTCTGTAGAAGCCCTAGGTCAAAGTCGGGATCGAAACATTAAAAAAATACTCAAAAATCAAGTTTTTGTGTCAACCCAACGAAGGGTACGATCATGCACATGTAATGTTTTATTTATTCTGTGGAAACCTTGGGTCAAAGTTAGGGTCAAAACGGTCCAAAAAATCACTCAAAAGTTAAGTTTTTGTGTCAGTCCGACGCAAGACACGATGGTAACCCTATATGTCATGATCGTGGTCCGCGCTTTAACCTTTATATCACGATTGTGGCCTTACTTGACGCTCTCTGTCACGATCGTGACCCAATGTGCATGATCGTGGCCTGGCTGCTGCTGGCTCTACCTTCTCTATCACAACCATGGCTAATGTGCTCGATTGTGGCCTATGTCTTTTGGCTCGAAACTCTTCAAATCTTTATCATTCTTCCCTATTTACTCTGCAACACTAGCACACAGATCTAGATACCTTAAAAACATAACAATTAAGCTCAAAGATTGAAACTAACCCATAAAAACACTTAAACACACAAACTAATATAATTAAACCCTAAATGAACACTTAACACTAAAATTCACACTAATTAGATAATGAATAATACCCTAAAACATTATACAAAACACAAACATCAACACTCTCACACTTAGATATTTGCTTGTCCTCACGCAAACTAAATAACACACATAACCACAAAAAACACACAATGCAATAATGAGGCAACGACTATAAACTTCATGAAATAAATTTAATCTTGGACATAATCATTCAATTTTTTATCAAATCATTAACACGCAAAATATGTGTCTAGGGGCTTTGAACTCAATATATAACTAAATCAAGACGTAAGTGTTAACTTATTTACCCTTTTCAATTGTACACACACATTAATAATTTTTTGGTCCCTCAGACTTTGTAATTATTCCTAAATATATTCCATGAAAATTTAAGCTTATCATAAGTCCGGTAGGTTTTTATTTAAAAACACATATTTTTTAATTATTAAACTAGGATTTAGTCTTTCACTCGGAGGCAAACATTGGTGATGAATGTCGATTCGGTTACTCAACTAAGTCATTTATTAACAGCTTGGTTGAAATGTCATTATCGCCTTTTTATGTGAAGGCACACATTTGTGATGCAGGTCGATCCGGTTACTTAGCTATTATCATGTTTTTAACTGACTACTAGCTCTATTCATAACCCAAGGTCAACAAAATAGCAATTTATTTAACACAACTTTTTTTTCAAATTATTGCCTACCTTATTGCTCTTAGTTATTCGTTTCCATAAAAAATTCTAGTTAAGCTACTTAAGCTAAAAAGCCTCAAATTATGAACGAATGTGACAATCTAGAAGGTGCTAAATTTACCCTAAGTCCTAATAAGGTTGTATATTTATCCAAGGGCCCCCTAATTCACTTTGTAGGCTAATGATCGTTCAAAACCTAATAGACTATGTCCAAAATTAAAAGAATTTCACTTAATCCAAGCCATTGACACATTCACACACTTCACACAATGCAATCTAAAACTATCATACGATATGCAAAATCACATACAAAAGTAAAAACATAGAATCCCTCCCCACACTTGAACAACACATTGTCCTCAATGTAAGAAGGAGAACACACAAACGCATAAACGAAAAGGAATGATGGAATTAAATCAAACAAGGAACAATTAAAATTGAAAATGAAAATAAAAACAAAAATAAACAGAAACAACCTAGAACTGAAGGCTAATTTAGGAACGAAAATTAAAATAAACAACTGGGTTAGAAATAAATCCTATGGAGATAGCAGTGGTGATGGTGTTGGAGGTGGTAAGTGAAGGCCTTGAGCCTCGAAATACCAATGCAGTCGTAGGATCTCTCAGTTATGGCGATGTTGTGTACATACCACCTCCTTTAGTGTTCTATTGGTTTCGGAAATTGCATTCAAAACCTTCATCTAGCATTGGTCCTCTTCTTCTGATTCTTCTCTTCTTGATTCCTCCCGTGCTTGTTGAGGTGGCTTGGAGCTTGAACTCGTTTGACTTGCCCTAGTCCGTACATGTGTCTTTTCATTGATCTCCCACATACTCATGTTGGTGGAATGGATGATCTATGCTCAAAATAAGTGATGGTGGATGAGGAAGTTAGGGAGGTGAACTATTAACCCCCTTCGTTCCACACCGAAATGTTCGGTAATGGCAGATACTATATATCTCATTCCAAGATGGTTGCTTCGCTTATGTGGAGTAGCAGCAATAGCATTTAGCACATACGTAGATGTGCATACTGGAATGCTATGGTCCATACACCACAGTATGAAAAGTTCCTTGGTCGAACACTTGTTGGTTTCTGATTTATCAAAAACCAACTGGCACATAAATTTGTGCAGCAACAAGTGTTCATGGGACTGGATGATGTTATTGTGTGTATTCTTAGCATAGAATCACTCATTTCCAGTAAGTTCATGCCAATATTGAGAAGGATGGGAATCATCATGTTAGTCAACGATGGAGAATTTGGGGAATCAACACATGTCGTACATGATCTCTACATTCAGTTCATATGCTCGTCCTCCCAATTTAAACCATAATTCTTTTGTGTTCTTAGGGTCAAAATTCAAGTTTGTGAAAAATTCTAGGGTTAGCTCTTCATAAACAAGAAATTTAAACTTAATGAACTAGCCCTACTAGATTCTCTCAGCTAGGGTTTCTACCCACTCACACAATTCTAGCTTATCTAATGTATCCATATAAAAGTATCTAGGAACTACAATTTGCCTAGAATGAAGGGATCGAAAACGAGTACCTTCCTCCTCGGTGTATATAGGAAATGGTGCTCTGAAGTCCACTACTCTGTTCCTTCTCTCCCGTCCTGTGACTTGTTGTTGTCCATACGACTCTCGTCGGGCTGTCTGCTTAACGCGTGACATGATCAAGCAGAGCATGGAAGTGAGAAGTGAGAGTATTTGGACGCTTACTTTCTAGAGAGATAAAATGAAAGTGAAAGTAAAAATGAAGTAAGAACTAAATATATAGGTGGTAAAAAGGGTAAAATAGTAAAAAGTTCAATTAAAATTCGTGCCCTCACTTATTTCTGTATAGTCGCAGGCCACAATCATGGCCAACTGTGTGTTACCACCTCTCAATTTTCTGTCCTTTACTCTTTTTCCAGTCTTTTCTCCTTCACTTCTATTTCTTTTGTAGTCCTCTTTATCCCTCTTCCATACTTGCATAAGCCTCCACAAAAATTCCAAAAACCTATCCATTCCTAATTTTATTCAAAATAAACAAAATTTAAACTTAACTACGAGTTTGGAATTCTAACAAAAGTTAAACGAATAAATAAAATTTTTCTATTGGTTGCCTCCCATGCAGCGCTTCTTTTAACATCAGTAGCTCGATGCTCCTTTTACATTCAAGGTGGTTGGAATGAATGATCCGATGGTAGTGTCGCCATTGATTGCAAAGTCTGAACCTTCACTACCATATTGAAATTACCACCGCCCTTGCAATTTTCTTTACCTCGCTTTCTCTTTTGCGAGCGCTTCTTTTAGAAAGAATTTACATGATCCTTGATGTCTTCCCATTCTCCTCGAGATTCGGTTTTATTGTGATCCACTATCGGTGAAGGAGTTCCGTACTCTCCCACAGTCACCTTGAAGGTCAATTTCACCTTTCCTACTCATAAAGTTAGTTCACCCCCATCCACATCAATAATTGAGCATGCAGTGGCTAAGAACGACTGTCAAAGAATGATCGAAGTGTCCTCATCTTTACTGATATTCAAAATACAGAAATCTGTGGGAAAAATAAATTTATCGACCTTTATTGGCACATCTGGTATGATTCTCATCGGTCTATGCAAAGTCCTATTAGTTGTCTTAATCAAAAACCTAGTGGGCACTAACTCTCATAAACCCAATTTGAGACTAAGAGTATAGGGCATCATATTTATGCTCGTGCCTAAGTTCGCGAATGTACTATTTATGATGATCTTGTTGATACTACAGGGGATGAAAAAGTCTCCTGGATCATCCTTCTTCACTATGTTGGAGGTGTCTTCCAGTGGTCGCTCCTTACCCTTCTCTGTGACCGACTCTTGTAAATTAAGCTTTGTTTGCACTAGCTCCAGTATGTCCTCGATCTTATTTTGCTCCATCTCCCACAACTTCTCTGCTTACCTCCTAGCATATAATTTCTTCTGAGCAAAAAATTAGTGCAGGAATATCCTTCGGGTTTAAAAGGTCCTTTTTAACCAATTGACCTTCTCCTTCCTCTTCTTTCTCTAGCTCCTCGTCCTGAGTCTGTCTTATAACCATGATACACTCCTTTAGGTTTGACTCGGTGTTGCTTATAAGAGATCCAGCATTTTGAGTCGACATTGCTTTTACGAGCTGGCCCACTTGGACTTATAAATTGTGAATGGACGAGGCATGATTCTTCGTGACTTGCTCAAATTTACTCTTGAGCCTCCTATGGACTTCCTCCATGCATCCTATCTTATCCAGAATCATGTCCAACTTTGAATCCATCGAGCTTGCTTTATCCTGCTAGAAGCTTGATTGCCCTTAATGCCGGAACTGCCCTTCATTGTTATTATTCGACTAAGAGAAGTTAGGGTAATTCTTCCAATCGGGGTTGTATGCGTTGGAGTAGGGATTATTAACCCCTCCTCGTCCAAATTGAGCACCCATATAGTTGACTTGCTCTAGGTTATCTTCTCTTAATAGGAAGCAGTTCACCGGATCATGACCCAATTGGTTGCATAGCTCACACTTCAATTGCGCGACCTTTACTTAAGCTGATGATGATGCCTTCATGTTATTGAGTTTTCGATCTTAGCTTACATCTCTGTCATTTGATCGACTGGGATAACTCCCTTCTACTCTCTAAAGGTAGTAAGTTGCCTACTTCGTTCACTCACCTATAAGCAACTGTTATTAGCTATCTCTTATATCAACTCCTCTGCTTCATCGACCGTCTTTCTCGTTAAATATCCTCTCAACGCCGCATCGATGGTACCCCTAGTATGTGGTTTCACTCCGTTGTAGAACGTTTGCAGTAGGAATTCCTTGGGTAGGTTATAATGTGGGCAACTCTTTTGTAGGTCCTTGTAACGCTCCAACGGCTTCATAAATAGATTGCCTGTCACCTTGTTGGAAATTGGTAATTTCCTTAGTTATCTTTGTGGTCTTCGTCAATAGGAAGTATTTATCTAAAAAGGCACTCGTCGTCTGCTCCCACGTCATAATGTTAGCGGGGCTCAATGAATGATACCAAGCTTTCACGCTATCTCTAAGTGTAAAGGGAAGCAACCTAATCCTAATAGCATCTTCCGACATCTAGTGATACCGGAAGGTATCACAGATCTTAAGAAAACTCATGATGTGAGCATTCAGGTCTTCATTTGCTAGTCCATAAAATTGGACATTCTGTTGAAGCATGTTCAGGAGGGCTGGCTTGATTTCAAATGAGATCGCTTGAACAGGCGGTCTAACTACTCCTTGGTTCACTTGATTGAACCCTGGCCTCATAAAATCCATGAGGTTCCTCTGTTGTTGTCTCCTAGGGTTAACTTCTTGATGCACGTTTCTCTGAAATTCCTCTCTTTTGAGTTTTGATGGAAACCTAACTAATTATGTAAACACTGAATTAACAAGTCTAGACGGTTTTAGGGTGAATTACTCTCTTTCGAGTTTTAATTCTTGACCCTAATTGATAATCCCTAATTCAAATTATAGAATTGCAATCTCTCGATTTGTAATTGACCCACAACCTAAATCAGTCTAAATTGTCTACTAACCTACCTAGAATCTATGCTCGATCTCTCATTACACAACTCTACTGGTTTGATCCAATTCTCTACCTATCAGTTCACCTAACTCTCATTAGCTCAAATTGATGATTTCTACCCAGCTCACCTTCTCAATTTATTGCCAGATTATTAAGAACAGAATTCAAATCAGTACAAACACAATCAATTAAATCTCACTAATCTCAAGAATCAATATCCAAAGGTGAGTATAAATATAACTCAACAATCAACACAACTGATCTTAACACCTATTTCAATTATATATATAAATAAAACTGAAATAAATGGAAATACTGTCAGGAACGGAATCTCGAAAGCAGCGACGGCGGGAAATCACCTATTCTAGGAAGTACTTCGCTTCTAGCTCGTCTCCGTGTCTCTCTTCCTTCATCTCCTTCCTCGATCTCTTGATCTCTCTCTAGGTCTCTCTTGGAATTGACTGAATCTCACTCTTTTACACAACTCTCTAGGCTCTCCAAAGACTGCTGGTAGCTATCATGTAATGTTCTATTTATTCTGTGGAAGCCTTAGGTCAAAGTTGGGCTCGAAACGGTCTAAAAAAATACTCAAAAATTGAGTTTTTGTGTCAACTTTACACAGGGCACGGTCGTGGCCCTACTTGTCATGATCGTGGTCGATGCTTTAACCTTTCTATCGCGATTGTGGCCTTAATTGACGCTCTATGTCACGATCGTGGCCTAATGTGCACGATCATGGCCTGGCTGCTGCTAGCTCTGCCTTCTTTGTCACAATCGTGGCCAACGTGAACGATTGTGATCTATGTCTTTTGGCTTGAAACTCTTCAAATCTTTACCGTTCTTCCTTGTTTACCCTGCAACACTAGTACACATATCAAGGTACCTCAAAAATATAATAATTAAGCTCAAAGATTCAAACTAAACCCATAAAAACACTTAAAAACACAAATTAATATAATTGAATCCTAAATGCACACTCAACACTCAAATTCACACTAATTACATAACAAATCACACCCTAATACATCATGTAAAACATAACTATCAAGAGGCTTGATGGTTCTTATGGTGGACTCCTTTGGAAATGGCTTTCTCACTTACTTTCCCATGACACACCCTTCATATAATTGATTGAGTTTAGTAATGAGAGGCAAACCATTCACCATATTCTCCTTTGATAATAAATTTAATCCTTCAAAATTTATGACCAAAACTCATATGTCAAAGTCAAGAGAAGTCTTTGACATGTGTCTTTATGCATCTTGGGTGATCAACATTGACATTGAGCTTGAACATTCTATTATTTGATATAGGTACCCTTGCTATTAAATTGCGTGCTTCATTTCTCAAAGTGCAATAAGCATCTTTTAAATGATATCATTTCCATTTTCTAGCAATTGTCCCATACTCTAGATATTTGCTTTCAAGGAAGGAACATAATTGACTTGTGAATTAATTCTATGACTACCATTTTTTGGTAAAGACAAGAATATCACCTTTGCCTTCAATTGAAATTTTTGAAACATTGCCAAAAGTAATGTCTCCTTTTTTCTTCTCATCAAGATCCATGAACAGCTCCTTATTGTCACTTATATGGTTGCTAGCATCAGTGTCAAGATACCATAAGAATTAATTTTCTTCGCCTTTATTAGCCAATAACAAAAAGTAGTTCTTCTTCTTCTTCTTTTTTCATCTCCACAAGATGAGCCTCTCCTTGGTTGCTTGTAGCACTCCAACATTCATAGAAATAATGACCATATTTGTAACAATTATGACATTGAATATTAGACTTGTCATACCTTCTTCCTCCTCCTCTCCTATAGTAATAGCTTCCACGACCTCTTAAGTTTTGAGATTGCTGGCTTGACTCTTCACTATTAAAGTGATGTGTGCCTCTTACGTGACCATGACCATGATGACTTCTACCTCTTTCATAGCCTTAACTACGACCTCTTCCTCTTTCTCTTCCTCGTGAGCTAGTGGATTCTTGCTTCTTGACTTTCAAAGAGACCTTTGTTTGAAAGGCTTGAATTAGTGGCTCCTTCTTCTTCAATCTTTCTTCGGAAGCTTGCCAGGATCCTTGTAGTTCATCAAGAGTCATGGCTTCCAAATCTTGAGATTGATCAATAGCCATAGCAACAAGGACAAATTTTGAATTCAAAAGTACGAACAATTTTCTCCACAACATGAACATCTTCCAAATTCTGGCCATATCTCTTCATTTGATTGGTAGTTGCCAAGACTCTTGTGAAATAGTCATGGATGGATTCGATCTCTTCTCAATGTTTGAAGATGCACCTTCTTCATCTTGTCAACTCCTCTATGGGCCTTTTGAAGAAACTTGACACTTTTTCAAACTTTTCATCATCCAATGCTGCTAAGAGCATGTTGATCCAATCTATGATTCTTTTGTAACGTGTTCCTTTGTTGTTGATTCAAAGTTACTTCATTTTTCAGTTCATCATATCTTTGTTCTACTATCTCCAATGCATCTTGAGAGCCAAGAATCGCCTTCATACACACACACCACTTGTCATGATTTTCTTTTGTGAGTTTGTCGACCGAAACAACGGAATTAAACATCTTTAAAATAATATGGCTCTGATACTACTTTGAAATACATAAGAGAGATAGAAAGATAAAGGAGAACACTCAAATAATCTAAATAACTCACTTGATTTGGATTTCTTGTCCCATTTTGGAAATGAACTAGTACATGATATTTATAGATATATAAGACACTTCTTTGAAACAATACAACTCTTGGAAAACATAACATAGTAAATACAAGATACATGTATAAGAAAAATACAATGAATCTCAAAATACATAAACCAAATAATGAATCAAGTTTAATTAAGTACTCCACTAATATAATTACATTTTTTAAAAGTCCAACCAACAGTCGGTGAAGATGATTGTCATTGATATAGTTAGAATTGCTTTATCAAATACAAACTTACAATTTAGAATTGTCTTTAGTATCTAAAGTGAAACCTATCACTGCGTGTTATAATGTGTTACATCTATCAACGTATTAAGCCAGCAAGATTCTCACTGGAAGATTACGAAGTCATTGGCTCACCAATCTTTTCTAATAATAATTGCTGATATTATCCATATATTTTTTATAAAATAATGCAAGTAATAACTATATATGTGAGATGGGTAAGATAGCTACTTTACGAGCATCCTTTTCATTCTCACTTTTCAGCGCCCGTGATCTTGACTCGGAAAATATGACAGTAACCGCCAATAGCTATGTAACACTTAAAAAGTCGGTTTCTTCTAATGACTTGTACGCCTAACATTTGGCGTAAATATTAGTTAGTTACTAATGCAATCTAAGTAGGTAGCCACAGCGTACCTATAACGGAGATGATACATTAGGATACGAGTAGGTTTCGAATATTCTTAAACAAAACCAAACACACATAACACTACAAAGTCAGCAGATGAAGTCTATGGAAAACAACAGCGGAAACCCACGTCAGTTGTGTTGGAATATTTACCCTAGATGAGTGGTTGTTCAAGTTGCTTTGAGTTTGAAGTTGTATTGTGGAAATATGGTAGGCCAACTTTCTTTATTCAAAAAGTGTAAGACATGCATGCTAGCAAGAAAAGTAATCATTTTCCATTTCTATTTATGCTCAATATGTGGGGTGTGAAAATGAGTTTCTTTCCCATGAAGATAAATCGAATTTTCAATTTTCGTTCTACACTTTACGGTTTGATTCTGGGATGATAGTCGGGTATCCTTGAGCTAACTGAATTAATGCATCCAGAGTGGTTTTATCAGCAGTAGAGATTTATATAAACCACTGGATGCTTCGCGAGAGTTTTAAAACTAAAAGGAAGGGAGCTTTAGGAAGGGTTTCAATCGCATTCGCAGGCATATTCTTCGTGTTTTCAGAAAGTATTTTTTCTTTTAAGGTTAGGAATCTTCACCATCAATTGCATATTGATCAAACTTTGGGTACTAATTACTTTATCATTTGCACGAATTAATTCCACAATCATACGTCTTGAAACCAGAATTTATAGAACGAAAACCTCTAAAAGTCGAGAGATATGTTCAAGTCTAATAATTATAATTGCTTGGCGTTGTGATCGCGGGCCATCTTGATATGGATAAAGGTTGTGTAATTATAAGGTGGTCGCGAAAAAAAACATAAGCAGGGAAGCTAAAGTTGCCACTTTTAAAAGACATTATATAAGGTATAGTGTTCATAGCCTGCCCCAACTGATGTAGTCATGTAGGGTTAATTAATTAGGACCAGAGCAAGGGCAACACTTCTGGTCACTTAAAAGTGGTGTAGTGTACATCATCCCTTTTACCGAAGAATCCTGGTTCTTTAGTTTTATGATTTTATCTTTGAAGTTATAATAATCATCCGCAAATATAATCAAGTCATATACATAACCGCCGTATTGAACTCGGAATTAACCTTGTCGAAATAAGGTCTATGTTAACGTATATAAACGAAAGAATTCCAAATTTAGGAAATGAAAGAATCAAGCTTTAACAACTACTCCAAATTTTGGAAATGAAAGAATAAAGCTTTAACAACTACTTTGATACCATAATAGCGTAAACGTATTATTTATATTTATATTACTAATGCAAGTTTTATTATAGTGAGAGACAACATTATGCATGATTACCTTCTGTGTTGGGGTTAATTTCATCGGACTCATTAGACGCTATCATTCTCTAAATCCAACTTTCATTTGACAGTGAGTGAGAAGGAGGCCTTAATATACTCTTTATCACTAAATTGGTTGTAACGTTAACATCGGGGTTTAATTATTGGATGATAATAATTGATAACGGAAACTGTGTTGGAATTAGCATCACGCATGCTCTCGCTGTCGAGTGTGAAGTGTGGCCCCAAATCCTCGGCCATTCAGATCACGCACCGTCACCCATGGCCATGGAAATGGAAATGGACCACGCTCTTAAGTCTTATCCCAACTACAAATCCGTCGAGTTACATTAATTAAAACTTCATCTACTTTCGTCTCCACTCTCTTCCACTTTTTGGACCCTCATTGTGTTTTAAAATACATGATCTTTTATACGAGTTAATCTTACCAACCTATAATATTTCTTAACGAGTCCTCAACTTACCAATCAATACTTTTGCTTGGTTAAGTATAATTTCAAGATTACATTGCCCAGCGATTAAGACCAAGTCCTCTGCCTGAGAACTTGTTTAAGAAATAATGTCTCTTATTTATCAATTGCAAAATAGGAGAAATGTAAACAGATTTTCAAATTTCTTCAATTTGTTATTCAGTTGAGAAAACAAGAGACATTATTTCTTAAACAAGTTCTTTGCAAAAATAACAATTTGAGAAAACAAGAGTAACTGCTGGCACTTACAAAAATATTTTTCAGCTAGTAAGAATAAACACTAGTTTTAGACATAATTTTTAGAAACATACTTAAAAGTAATCAGGAGCGCCAAAAAATGTAATTATATCAGTATAATTAATTTAAAATTAAAAATCATGGCCCAACGTAAGCATGTTAACTGGATTATTAATCTCTGTGAAATATATAACTTGTACCAGAACTGGTCCCTCTTTGAACATATTTCAAAGACAAAACTAAATCTGTGCCTTTCATTCTCGTGGATTTGTTACTAACTGGTAAAGATGAGGAAAATTAAGTTTGAGAAATTAAGTTGAAGGACATACGTTGGTATCCAAAAACTTGAAGCTATACGAAGACTTGGACAAATAGTCTTTGCAACTCGCTACTGGTTTGTTGGGATGATAAATTGGACAAGACATGAACGTACTGGAAAGACTAAAGAGCCAATTAGAACCAAATAAATTAAATTAAGAGTAGTCCCCATGGTGGACTTATCTTCATCATTTGTTGATTCCAGTCACGTGGCTAACATTGTCTGGAATATGTCAATTTGGCCAGTACACAATTTGATCATTAAGTGCCTCTTATCTTCTTCTCTCTCTTTTTTTACATTATGTATCCTAATTTTGTCGGAGTAATCCTAAGTCTCTAAGACCCTACTTTAAAAGTCATAGAGGAGGTAAATCTGAAATTCCAAGATTCCTCTAGTTCCTACTCAACATCAAGTTCTCATTAGCTCCAAATTTCCTAGTAATTCCAACTCTCATACTCCCGTTAGAAGCAGAGGGCTAGAGGATCATCAACAAGAGAAATTTCCCTTCTCTCTCTTTTTTGATGACTCGAACTCGTAACCTCCTACAAAAAAGAGCCTTAAGTGATGAGTTGAAATTAATTAAGCCACTTTTACTTGTCATTAACGCTGCGTTTGGTTGCCGTCTCCAGAGGGCAGAGACGGAACATGACAGAAATTTGGAGACAGTGGGGTGTTTGATTGTGGTGGACAAAACAAAAAAACTGTCTCTGTCTCGAAGATAGAAATGTGTTTGGTTGTAGTGGACAGAACAAAAAAATCAATATCAATGACCAAAATGCCCCTATAGTATTATATGATTGAAAAATTGTTATGCATTGATAATTTTATTACGAATGATTTGTATTAGTAAAAAGTTAACAAATTATAATAATGACAATTAAAAATTAATAACGAATAATTTTTAATAATAATAATTACAACAACAAAATTTATAATAACAATAATAATATTATTAATACTAAGAATAATAAATAAATAATAATAATAATGCGAATCATTAAATGATTATAAATTTATATGAAACATATATTTTTCCAATTAATTATATTTTATA
>JAOSBN010000005.1:20736122-20752717 GCA_027563595.1 Erythroxylum suave
CATTTTAAGAGACATAGATGAGGTAAATTTGGAACTTCAAGATCCTTCGGGTATCTACGTAGCTTGTACACTTTTGCACACAAGAAATCATCACATACTGATTGGTCAGTTGATGATTGATCACTAACCCTGCTCAACATCAGGTTCTCATCAGCTCCAAATTTTCTAGTAGTTTCAACTCTCACACTGCTGTTAGAAGCGAGGGGCTAGAGAATCATCAACAAGAGAAATTTCTCTTATTTCTCTTTTTTAGTGACTCGAACTCATAATCTCTTGAAAAAACAACTTTAAGTAAAGAGTTGAAATCCATTAAGCAACTCTTACTTATCATTAAGTGCCTTTTATCTGTGTTAGGTAAGAGGTTACTCCCGTGTGCAAAGATATTAACAGCCCATCTTTAACGAAAACGTTTACATAATTCTATATTGAAACCATAGCTTCACGAAAAACTTATTTTCTCATCCCCGGTAATTAGCATTAAGGTGATATTAGGATTAATTTTAAATGTATAATTATTTTAATTTTTATTAATTAAAATATTATAATTAATAAATAAAAATATAATTTATTATTAGTTAAAATATTATATTTAATTAACTAATTAAAATATATTTAATTACAATGAATAGCAGTGTGAGAGGCTCTCGGTCCTTGGTGGGAGACCTCAAGTAAATCCTGAACTACGAAAAGGAAACAATGGGTAACAAGTGGTTAGGGCAGAAACGTAGAGAGATGTAGGACCTCATGGGGAATACTAGTTTAACAAAACTTAAAGCATTTGGTAATTCTTTTATATGGACCAACAAACAAATAGGGGATTGGTTTCGGATGAAAAAGCTGGACAAATGCTTGGTCAATATTGATTTTTGGGGAACAAATTACCTCATATCACAACCTTTCTTCATACAATATGAAACCAAAGAAGAAAGGAGGAAATCCCCTTTTAGGTTTCACAATTCCTTACTAAAACACCCAAATTTCATGGAGGTAGTCCAAAAGGGTATGATAATTAATTAATAATAATATTTTAATTACTTATATTATAATTAATTAATTATATTTTAATTATTTAAAATATTTTTAAAAAAAAGTCACTACTAAGAAATGAGTTTCATTTCTCTACTAAATCGAGAGTACGAAGGATTCTCCAAAAGTGAGATATCAAATTATTGCTCCTATAATGATAATCCACAATCAACCACTCACTTTCTATTTCTTACCCATCAACCCCTTCCCAAACCCATCAACCAAGTACTTTCTCAATCAAATCACAATGAATAATTTAGATCTGTGCATGACTAATTTACTAGCTCAAGTATTGTCGGGTTGAATGCCATTATTATTCTAACATAATGATGTTTCTGTGCATAACGATTGAAATTAATCCCATATGACATTACTTAACTCGATTAATATATATATGGCTTTGAGTTGAGAATTGATTGCAGAACTTGATAGATTAGTCAATCTAGAACACTTGCTCACAGGATTGCGATTTCATTTAGTTACAATTGAAATGATATTACCATTCAGAAGATTCATTATTATGTGGTAAGTAATTGATGGTAAAAGAAACAATATTAACAGTACATGTATAAAATACCATGATTAAGCTGAAATGTAGCATTTTGACTCAAAAAAATTAAAAAGTTTTACAACTTTTTCAGGTGAAAAGACGAATGTATTCCATATAAAGGTATGTGTGTGATTGAAAAATCGTAGCCTGAAAAGGCAATATTTACTAAAACCTCAACAAAACTAATGAAATAGTTACTATCCCACATTATTGTTATGTGAAAGGAAATCTTGTAGAATAAGTGAATAACTGCAGGGGGTGCAACCTAAAGAATCTTTTAGTATGATCTGTCAGGGCTCTATCCTTCAAATGATTCCAAAGCTTACAAGTGCATGAAGAATCTTCTTTATTCTCGATGTTAACATTACATAATGAGTCGTTATACGGAAGGAACGATGGCATTAACATGTGGGGAAAACACTTGGAATCATTACTTTCCTTCAAAATCATCTTGTGAAAATGAAAGTTCCATGCTTTAAATATTACCTGCGTTAGTCCCACTAAAAATTTATTTGTATACTTCATTTGCAGTAAAGAACTAAATAATATAATGCTTGTACTTTCCATCTAACCCAAGTTTAGAGCTTTCCTACTTGGTCTTCTTAATCCTGCAGAGATTTCTGTCGTTAATTTGTACCAGAGTGACACGCACTTTGGCATGCTCGTCCTTTTAACTCTTTCGGGTCATTTTTTTGTAATATCCCAGGTCACTATTTTTTTATTAATAAATAAATAACTATAACAATATTTTTAACACAAAATTTATAGGATTATATTTATTTAAAAGAGAAAACAAAAGTCCTATCATGTCTTTACCATCAATTACTGTAAACAATTAATTTCTCGTAAGTGAAAAGCTAAAAACTTAATTAACAAATGTATTTTTTGTCTTATTGAAAACCAAACGTTATGATTGGAAAAGTCAAAAAGAACGGGCTAATGTTAGAATTTAGAGAAAATTGAATTCGACTTTCTACTATCAATTTTAGGTAAGACTTATGTTTCCACCAATTCTATTTTTTCATTATTTCATATTTGTTACTAGATAATTACTAATATTTTTATATTTCTTTTTTGAAAAATTGATAGTTTTATTATATTAATTAGATATTGTCAAAAGCAATTGATATTAATTTTATTTTATGTGATTTTTAGAAAGCACATTGATTGAACTAATTCTGCAAGTGTATAAAGTCAATTGTTATAAGTTATTAAAACTCGAGCAATCTAGAGTGTCGATGTTATAAGAACTATATTACTATGTCTATTAATCTTAATTAGACACTAAGACTAAAATCAAAAAATAATTAAATGGCTAAACTAACAAAAACACGATAATTAAATAAAGAGAAATAAGAAAGATGAATGTTAAAGCTTCTATATTCATTGATGTGTAATGCCAATTATCAATCACACCTAATTATATAGGTTGAAATAAAAATTAACCTACAATATCTATGCTCTTTATAGAGGTACAAATTATATCTAATTAGGCAAGTACCACTTCTTAATACACAATTCAACCTAATTAAGTTTATTAAGCATAATTAATATATTTGATTATCATTAAAGTCTAGGATATTGTTGTTCTCTAACACTAAAATATTTATTCTCTTAGTGCATAGTTTATGCTTCACATGTTAGTCCTTTGCATAATCCTTATTATTGAAACTATCGTAATCAAGAATAAATCTAACCTTAAGAATAAAGAGAATAAATTAATCAAAAAATAATCAAAAGATCCATCAAAAACTATGTACATAACCTTAACTATGGAAACTAATAAACATAACAAAAAAAAAGATAAAATAAAATAATTTTAACATAAAGGAAAGAAGAGGAAGAAATAACTAGAAGAGAGTTCAAAAGTTTCTTCAAATCTTAATATAAATTCGATCTTGATGCGAAGAAAACCTAAAACTAAAAATTTGGTGACAATGGAGGTTGTCACATGGCCTCAAAGTCTCTAAAAAAACACCTAATGAAAGTATTTATAGGCTAATAGAAGAGCTCTAAATTAATTAAACTTCCAATTTCGCATATCCTCGTAACGATTTTTATAAGAACTAATACTTATTATACTTCAAGACCGAGGTTAGTCTTATTTTAGAAGTTTTGGGGTACAATTATACTTCATATCCACCACTAATTTTATTTTGGATCTTTTACCAATTGTAGCCTTCTAAATTATCTTTTAGTGACTCTAAAATCACCTCAATTAGACAACTATGGAGAAAACTATGCTTAAATCTATGCTTGCTCCTTAAATTGTCACCTATACAACAATAAACCAAATTTAAGAGAATGTCATATAATTCCACATAAAATATGTCATAGAATTGCTAAATCACTATCAACTTAGCTTGTACAAACATGCAAAATATATAATTATCAAATGTCCCCATAACTAACTATTGCTTATCCTCAAGCAATTAACAACATATCCTAACTCACTAAACACCCCTAACTGAAACAAGAATTAATTATACTTGTATAGGTTTTCCTTTAAACCCTTGTATGTCCCTAGCAGAGGAGTAATTGTGTTCTGAGAGTTTACTTAAATTAGCCATAAACAATTACCTATACATACATTAGTTAACTTCACTATTAAAAACAAGATATACATATTACTTTCGTAGGTGTACGATGATATTTAGCATATATCGTAAGCCTTTAAATCCTTAGGTTTCCTTAGTAGAGAATTTATAATCTCTTGATGGTTTACTTAAACATTATCCATAAATATTAACTTATACATGTATTAGTTCACTTCATAATCAATAACACAACACACAAATATTTAACTCTTAATCAAATTGTAAAATTTAAACACATAATACTCATTAAGTAAATTGCTATCCAAACAAAACAATGTAAATACCATTCAACCTCTGCCATCAAGCTCAAATACTTCCATTTGACAATTTCATCATAAGGTATCACTCTTTCACACAAGTTTTTGAACTTTGGATGAGGTACTCTCATCATCTCCTTATATAATTAAACTTACTATAATTCAAGGTACCTCACCCAAACTTCAAACAATTGTGTGAAAATAATTTAATATCCACCATTAAAATAGATATGTACAAGAAAAAAATCAAAAGAACCTTGAATAGGGTAGTAATGGTGCCAAAGGAATAAGAGCGTTAACAAAGGAAGGAACAGAAAAACAAAGACACTCACAGTTAGTAGATCAAGTAAATCATCTAAACAATCTAAAATCTCCTCTTACTCCTTATTTCTTACAAAATCCTCCTCTTCCTTATTTCTTTTTTAATTGTAAGAATCTATGCCACTTTTTCTTTTTCCTTTCTTTTCTATACTTTTGTACTTCTCTTAC
The DNA here is from genome assembly GCA_027563595.1 of Erythroxylum suave. Taxonomy (NCBI): domain Eukaryota; kingdom Viridiplantae; phylum Streptophyta; class Magnoliopsida; order Malpighiales; family Erythroxylaceae; genus Erythroxylum; species Erythroxylum suave. The sequence goes on from JAOSBN010000005.1 coordinate 20,741,042, forward strand.
ACTTTTCAAACATTAATTATATTTTTTATACCACAATTCTCTCTTTTTTTAATTGGAACATAATTTCCTTTTTTGTTGCCACTTTATACACATTACTACCTCTCCAAAACTTGTTTCTTTGCATAACATATCTAATAATCACATTAAGTTACAAATAAAATCTCTAGCAATCACACAATCATGAATTTGGGAATAATTACTTGGTTTTTTTAGGCTTCAGGTTCTTTAAAAAAAGAGTTACATAGAAAATTCTAGAATTTTAGTTTAGACAGGTTGACTGGTGGATTAATGCATAAAGTTCAAGCAATTTGGCTGAAAGCTAAATATTAAGTGTCTTTATCATTTTAATGCTTGTACATATCTTACATGCTACCAAAAAAATGAAATTCTAGTTCTACAAATTCAACATTAAATAATGTATCCATATTCGAAACAAAGCATATTATATGAAGGCTCAATTTCTCACAAGATCACTTAAGTCAAATCAAAGTATTATTATTTATCAAATTCAATTTTCTATCATTCACAAAGTTAGATTTGAATTGCAATTACTTAATCATGTTATGTATTTTACGTTTAACAATCAATCTTAACATTTAATTATGCATACATTTATGCCATCATCCCAAAGTAACTAACGAGATGCTGAACAAAAATCTAAAAAAAAGTTAAAATTTTAACCCAAAACTTATTGACCATAGAAAACTAAAAAATATTATACATATAAACATAGCATTGTCCTTAATTTCAAATAAATAAGATAATGAAAGTAATTATGAAAGATGATTAAGCAGAGGAAACACCCCTAAATCCATACTAAGTTTAGCTAGGCCGAATCTATGAAAGTTCTAATGAAATCTATGAAAGTCTACAAAACTAGTTACAGAAGAAATTAAACTAAGAATTAGTTGAAATATAGAAATAAAAAATTAAAAGAAAATAAAACAAAAGTTAAAATATTGAGTTACCTCCCAATAAGCACTTTTTTAGAAATCTTTTTGTTGAAATTCAATCCTTTTATTAGGGATCTACATTTAAAGACTTGCTTCTACTCTACTTCAAAAACCAATGTCTTTAGCTCCATCATGTTCCATTGGTAATGAGTTTTCTATTTCTCTTCTTCTGCTTGTAAGATATAAGAGCCTTCTTTATTTAAATAAACTATCAATAACTCCTTGGACTTTTTTATTGTTAAAAAAAGATCATTTTATCATTTTATATTCTTTAGCATATGCAAAAGAACAAATTTATCTTCCTCCCTACCTATTTCAAAAAGGTTCGAATATAGAATTATCATAATAGGTCGAGGTGTCTATTATTCTAATTTAACACTAATACATATTACGAATGAGATTAACATTAGTTTATTTCTTTCCAAATTGTCTTTATAATCAAGATCATGATCAACACCTATTAAGAAAGAGACTAGCACATACTTATTTTCTTCACAATAATGCTAAAAACTTAATTTAACTAAATTTACAAGTGTACAAAATTGATCATATCAAGTTATTAAAACTAGAGAAATTAAAAGAATTGATCTTACAAAGAACTATATTACTATGTCCATAAATCCTAGTTAAACAATAACACGAAAAATAAATAAGATTTAAGAATAGAATTAATTTTTTAAACTAATGAAAATAAGATGATTAAAATAACAAAAGAAAATCAAGAAGAGAACAATTAGGTTTTCTAGATTCATTTATATGAAATTCCAATTATCAAACATACTTGATTATATAGGTTGAAATAACAATTAACCTGAATTATTTATACCTCTGTCGAGGTACACAAATGTATCTAATTAGACAACTACCACCTCTCACCCATAGTTCAACCTAATCAAATTCTTTAAGCATATTTAATCTATTTAGTTATCACCAAAGTTTATAATATTATCGACTGTTTATTTTATTAGTGCACAGATCATACTTTGCCTTTAGGTCCTTTACAGAATCCAAATTATTCAATCTATGGTAATTAGTTATAAATCCGTGATTAATAAAGAGAATAAATTTAACCAAGCAATAGTTAAATCATGCATTAAGAATAAAAAAATTATTACAAACTACATACTTAACCATAACTAGGGATTTAACTAAAACAAAACACTATTAAAATAAAGGAAAGAAGAGAAAGAAAGAACTAGAAGAGTCATCACGGACTCCTACAAATCTTGCTCGAAATCCCTCCTTAATACAAGGGAAACTTAAAACTAAGAGCTTAATGACAAAAGATATTGTCATAAGCCTCCGAAGTCCCTTTTAAAGACTCATAATGAAAGTATTTATAGCCTAAGGTTATATAAACAAGTTCTAAGGTGATTAAACTTGCAATTTTTTATGTTCATAGAGTGATTATTATGAAAAGTAATGCACGTTACTCTTTAAGACCGACGTTGATCTTGTTTTGACAGTTTTCATATGGAGTTCAATGAGTATGATGCTAGTTATGCTTCATGTATGGTGTCGATTTTGATATGCTTTTCTATATAGTTGTTTCTCTCTTAGTTAGCTTTTCAATGCCTATGGAATTCCCTCAAACAAATAACACTCGAGAAAGTTTTACTCAAATCGTGATTACTCCTCAAAATCATCACCTATTTAACAATGAACCAAAAATAAACTAGTATCATATAATTCCTTATAGAAATTCATAAAAGTGCTAAATATTAACTAAACTTAACTCTTACAAACATGTAAAATGTGGTAACAAGTTTGAACTAGGATCGTGATAATGATTGAAATAACATATATCAAGCATGCATATTTTTAAATAAGTAAAATGATAAGAGTTTCTATTTTGAAATTTTTACTTTAATTTGAAATTAAAATTTATATTCAAATATCAATATGTAAATAACTACTTTATTTAACATTTAATTAGAATTTTATACTAAATTAAGATTTATGTTCAAAATATTTAGAATTAATAATATAGTGTTATTTTAATTTCAACTACATTTAAAAATTTAAAGTTTCTTTGTAAAGTATAATTATTTGATATATAATTTATATCTTTTCATATTCACTGTAACACAATACAAATATTTGTTATAAAATTTAAGTATATTTGTCCAAAATATTGCACTTTCTAATTTGATATTAATTTTTGATAGTGAATTATTATAAATAAAATATATATAAAGATATATAAATTATAACTAAAAGAATAATTACACATCATATATTAATCTTTTCAATTCAAATAAACTAAAAATATTTAAAATTATCTTATATGAATCTTTTTTAAAATAATTTTGGTGTAAAGTATTGATTATAATTTTAGTTGTTTATTAAAAACACTAGATTCTTATTAGCAAAAGAATATAAATATAGTTAACTATATTGACAATAGATAATGATTTTTTTTATGTCCAAGTTGAGTACTTAATCTTTTTAAAAGAGAAGGACTAGTACCTGAACATCCATCTTTTAAAATTATCTAGAATGTTATGTGATCAACATCTTTACATTTTTAAAAAAATGGAAAGATAAATGAATTAATAGGAAATAAGGTATATACAAAGCTTTGAAAATAAATATGAGAGAGACAATTCACAAAGAAAAATCAAGAAATTACGAGTTACTATAAAGTCTGATGTAAACATAACAACATAATAAGTAAAACAACTATGGAATTTCCAGTTGAGTCGGAATGCTATAAATAAATGAGAATGAGGTATTAAGTTCTTCTTAATGATATGACTCATCTTCTCATACATACTGCCTCATCATATGCTTACTTTAAAAGACACGTAAATTCCTCCCTTTCCAAAAAAATTTAATGGTCGTTTCAAATGATATCTTAAAAGTTAATGAAATCATCGTTACATCTCTCACTCAATCTAGTGATCCAACTAAGGATTTCTAACAAAGAATTCACTAACTACAAAAGATTATAAAGCCTTTGCATCTTTTACCAAATAAAGTTAGAGAATTCACATTAGAAGAATAAATGTCCAATAAATACAGAAAATCTATGACAAAGTGAAAATATGGAAGAAATAAGAGTTAAGTCATGGAATATGTCCTAAATAGAAAGTTTCCCTTGGATTGCTAGCCACAATTTGAAGAGATTTTTTTAGAAGGTTGCTTGTACCAAAAAAAATACAAGATTTGTTAATAAAGGATCCTAAAGAGTTCCTTAGCCAAATGGATTTATATTTGTTGAATAAAAGAGGATCAAAGGTTGGACTAATCCTAAGCGAATTGTCTAAGCAAACTTGACTAATATTGTAAGCACATTTATGTAAAACTTCTCTAATAGTGGCCAATTCAGGTACTAAGCTCCTTAAAGATGAAAATTGTGCATTATTAGTATGAATACTTAGGAAAATCTAATTATCTTACTAAAATTCGCAATTCAATCTCAGCCTTCACATGAATGAGCACAATTAATCATCATGTTATTCTCGTACCTTTGCTTGAAACTATTAATTATAGATTAACAATGAACTCTATTGATCTTAATTTTTTCTTAAATTGTTTCTAATTAAAATAAATGCTTTAATTAGGTCTAGCTATCAGATAATCTATAATAAGCTCTCTAGATTTAGTGTGACAATCGTATTACGTAATAGGAAAACATGTTAATCTATGTAATAGCCATATAATCTCAGGTCATTTAACCTATATTATGTTATACCTAATGATGCACGACCATTAATTTACCACAAATGAATTAAGGTTACAATGATTACGTATTGTAATTTAGCTTCTAACAATAGGTTCATACATGTAAAATCTATTTAGAGTGTCTAAATTATTCATACATAAATCTCAAAACATTAATAATAAAATAACATAATCAATTCCAAAAGAAAGTGAGAACAACTTCACTAGATTAGTCGATGCCTAAACATGTCTTTCAACCTTGATACCCCCTTTGAACCGGAAGAATGAAGTTTACCTCCTCATGACTAAACTTCATCATTTTAGTTCAAATTTCCTCCTTTTGTGTCTCTAAGTCTTCAGGCCTCTCTTGATCTCTTAAATGCCCTTTTATAGTAAAAATGAAGGTTCCATCACAATATACAGTCAGTTACACTGGCATATAGGTGACTGTGTGTGTGAAAATTACAAGAATCGTGAACTTACACATCAATAGTGAGTTACATGGTTCCTTACACAATAATGTAGCTCACTTATATGACCATGTAAGTCCACACATGACCGTGTAGGTTATAGAAGTGGCTGAAAATGCATCTTCATGCTCCTACACACTTATAGTGAGTTATATAGGCTCAAATATGATCGTGTAAGTTGCAATAACTTCTTTTTTAGAATTATTTATTCCATATTCACTGTAATTCATTTCCTACTTGCTTTCACCAAGGTAAATAAGATTGAACATCGATAGAAAGGCTCTAATGATATGTTTTTTTAGCTTATTTTGGTTCTTGTTCCTCCAACTTGTACCCAGAACAAAATGTGAACCAAAATAAGTATCTTAAGTACATCATAACATTAATCACTAAGAATTATGAAGTAAATATATAGTCAATCAAGCACTTATCAGTGACCAAACTATAGAAAGCTCCTCAACATCTTCGTAATTGTTTTCATAAGCTCTTTGTAAATATAATATGTAAGGACCAATATATATGCCTATAATTTAGAATAAAATTGATGTATTTTACCTTACCATCAAATGAAAGACTATTATTACACTAGCTATTAATCGATTAAATTTTCTCTATCATGGATAAAAAATCTCTATAATAAAGACTCTTACAAGAGATATGAACCTCAAGATCAATAAATTGAAGGTGTTTTATTTAAAGTCCTATCAAATTAGTGATTTAGGGAGTATATACAATATAAAAAAATAAAAGCATAACTTCTCCTTTTCTTTATCTTTAAAGTAGATATCTCCTTAAAACACCTTAAAGCAGTCATCAGTGCACTAATGGAACTATGATCTACACCTTATAGGAGCAAGAGGTGCTCATATTTAAAGTGGTGTCAAAAGTTCTTCTCCTAACTAATCATATGACTACTAGGCCTTAATAAAACTTCCATACTAAAGGTGAATGAATAAGGGAGTTAAGGGATCCTATTACCTTAACCCTTTAGTTTTATTGAAGAATCTAATAGAAACACCATTAGCCAGTAAACTATGTGAGAAAATAGAAATGCATCGAGTGATCTAGTTGATGAATCCAAGAGGAAAGCCTAAAGCGTGTCAAGCATTAATGATGCATCTCTAATCAATTGAGTCAAATGCCTGATTAAAATTCATTTTCATATTACAAATCTTAAAAGAATGTTCCTAATTTTTAAAGAGCTATTAGGCTAAAAGTACATTATCACCAAATTGCCTACTTGTTATAAATACATTTTGTATTTGATTTATCAAAGGCTGAAGAACTCCTTTGAGCTTTAATACCAAAAGCTTTATGATTTTTTAGATATAAGAAATAAGCATGAAATCCTTCAAAGAACTTCGGTTAGGGATCTTTGGCAATAAACTAATAAAATCTTCTTGATTTCCTTCAACAAGCTCTTATTGTTAAAAAAATTACAATATAGCTCCATTAACTAACTATTTCAACAAGTGCCATGACTTATTGAAAAACAATGCATTAAGGTCATCAAGACCTAAGGCCTTATTTAGATAGAGAGAAATAAGATTCTCTATTTCAGATTATATAATAGGCCTAATCAATATATATGCATTAGTCACTGGAGTTCTATATATTAGTGATGAATGATTACAATAACTTAACTAAAGAAGTATAAATAGAGGAGAATCTCAAGGAACTACTAAAATATAATCATAAGACACTTTTAATAATTTAGGATGAGAGGAGATCATAGCTCCATCATGTTTCTAAAGGGAAGAAAGTCCATTGATTTTCCTCCATAAAAGAATAGATTTATGGATAAAGGAGGAATTATCGTCCTATACTGAAGCCATTAAATCCTTGACCTCTACCTAAATATAAGATTATTTCATCTCAACAACTTGCACATAATCAAATAGGGCGCTCTTTTCCTCCAATGGTCTTAAAGGATTCGGAGGATCTTGATATAGCAACTGCTACCTTAGCAAGTTTATCCTTGGATGAAAGAATAGGTACCAGATTGTTTTTTTTATCTTACCTATTTCAAAGCTTTAAGCTCCTTCTTAATCTATTGCAACTTCCTTAAGTAAATAAAACATTTCTGTGCCTTAAAGTGGTGGCTCAAACCCTTAGATATAGCATCCTCAAACCTATGATCATTAATTAGGACATTATTAAACTTGAAAGGGGAATGTCTCCTTTATCTCAAGTTTAAATCATTAATGAATATAGGTGAGTGATAAAAAAAAATTGTTAAATGAAGCTAAACTCTCTAGAAAGCTATTTTACTAATGACTATTCACTCCAACTCTATCAAGTTTATTCTTTAAAAAACCTCCCTTATTACTTATTACTCCATATGAAAATTTATCCCTAGATTTTGAGGGCCAGTGATGCCTATATTGGCTATGTAATATGATTTATTAATAAAGAATTGCCTTCAACATCTAAATGATATGATATGCTATTAAAGTCCTAAACATCATTCATGTGCCATTAACAAAAAAGCAATGGATTTAACTCCTTCAGATAATCATTTAGAAGATGTTGCTTTTGGCCGTTATTTAGCTCCTCACATTCTAGTATAGAATATTCATAATTAAGAGTAAGAGAAGATAAGGATGACACAGTTCTTCCTCTTATATTTCCTTCTTGTTTTGACTTCAAAACCATCCCTATAATTAATACTAACAAGAGCTGCAGAACTAGAAAGGTGTGGAATTTGTATTTAAGATTTCCTTTTCTTATGGTACCACCTTAGTATTGGAAATAGATAAAGGATGAATCATTGTACGAGAATAAGTGTCTCCATTTATAAGATCGTCCTTCCTACCTTGATCCCCTTTCTCAGGGGTTGAAGTTGAAAGGGTAAAGATTGAAGCATAGCCTGCCCTATAAGTTATGAATCTTGAATAGAAGAAGTAACATCACCCGAGACAATTGTTTATTTAGAAGTTAAATCATTAGTGGGAATTTAAAAATGCTCTACAGTTGAAACTTCTTGGGTTGATGTTAAAGAGTTGCTAATTGGAATACTCAGCCTTATTAACTTAAAGTAGTCTTATTTAATGAACTTTGTACGAGTTCACTTCCATGTCTTGCTAACACAATGAATCAAAAGCCTTAATTGATATGAAATAAAGACTATATCCATATAAAGTCCATTCACTTCATTCATCCTTTTCAAAAGATTAAATATGGTAGCTCTTGTTTAATGTTAACAAACATATACACTCCAGCAGAAGTAATCCTTTTTATAGTAGCTATGGGCTCATCCATACCTATTGGTTTGACAATAAAACTTGCTAGGTGACTTAGGCTATATGTTGCAAAATATTTTGAAGGTATGTTATGAATATTAACCTTGATAGGCATTTGGTTAGCCTTAACCTCTTGGAGCTAAATTTAAGGTATCCATTATGGAGAAATATTGGTATATTATTAAAATGTCATGGCCCATTTTCAGGAATCTTTGGAGCATTGTGAGAAGAACAAAGTTTAAATAGAAACATGCCATGTTTAGATCTTCCAAACCAAAACTCTTTAATGCTTATGAGCCTAAAAGCTTAAAGATGAAAAGGTCTGCCTTTTATCAAGGAAAAGTTGATCAGTGTAGAATGTCATTTATGGTTGCTTCATCTCTAAATACATCAAGAGAAGGAGTAACAATTCATTGATCAGCTTCTAAAGAGGGAGGGCAAAAATATGCAAACGAGTTATTGGACAATTATTATTGAGAATTTGTTTTTTAGAGTAAGATATTTGAGGCTAAAAGCCAAAATTTAAGGAGTAAATACATTAGCAACGACGAAAGAATCCTGAACAATATTAGAAGGAAGATGATGAGAAAAAGATAAAAGAGAAGCCAAGAAACTAGAAGTCAAGGTTAAATGGAGTTTGGTAGGCCACAATACTAGGAAAAGAAAATAAAGGACCTAGTATGTGAAAACTTGAAATATCATTACTAAAAATGTAACGGAAAAGAAACGAGAACATAACGAAAGAAGACAAATTAACGATATGGAAAATATGAAGGCAAAGAAAAAATGAGAATAAGAGTATGACTTAAAAAAATTAGAGGAGCAAACAAAGTGAAGATAAAAGAAGCACGAAGCCGGGAGGAGCAGGAAAGAGTGGAAACAAGAAGAAAGAGTAAAGACAAGAAGAAAAAGAAAATATTTAGGTAAAAGAGACTAAGGATGATGAAGAACAAAAGCTAGACGACTTGAAGAAGTAGAAAATACAAATATTTCTACCATCGTAGAATCAAACGAAAAGATTAAAGTGGAGGAAACTCTCATTGTACCACTTTTTAAAAAATGTTCTTATTATTGCCAACATGATATTCTAAGTATTAGTCGATGTAGTTATTTTGGAAACAAATGAATGCCTAAAGTACACAAATATTTTTTAAACTTTAAACATTCATTTATATAAATAAATTTTAATTTTGAAAAGATTTAAGGTTTTAGCTATTTTAGTAATAAATTTTATACTTGAATTATTTAAATAAACAAAAATTTGTAAAATTAATCTATTTACTTATAATGATATTATTATTTAAAAAATACAAAGTTTTCAAAAAATATTATTATTCATTTAGAAGTTGGACATTGACTCAAAAGCTATATACTCAAACGTTAATATAATATTAATATTTAATATTTTATGTCATAATTATGGAGATTATCAATGAGTATTAATGCAACAGCTATCACTGAGTCAATATATTTATTGTATTTGTAATAATGGACGTGTTATTATTGAATTAATATTATTGTCTAATTTAGTTGGAGGAAGCATTAATGTGAAGACATTATAAAAATTAAATATTCTCAAACATGATAAAAAAATTTTAGAACTTTAAATATCACTACATGCGATCCTTATAACCTAAATTTGTTATTATTTTGAAATTTTTTTATATTTGAGTTTGGTCCAAATTTGATAATTAAATTTAACAGGGTTTTTTAAGTAACAAAATTAGAATTAATGTTTTAAAAATCAGACCGAAAGTTAAATTAGTAAGAAAAGAGATTTAAGATTTAAAATATTCAATCGGTATTAAAACAACTCAGGACTGAATAAAATTAGAGAATTTGGAATATGATTGAAAGAGATTATCTTTATCTATCGAAAAATTTGAAATTTAATTGAAAAATATTATTTAATAAAAATTAATTGATTTATTTTAGTTTATAAGAATTTGTTAATTAATAAAATTGATAAATTTATTAATAAATTGATAACTTTTAATAACAAGATTTATTAAAATAAATTAACTTAAAAATTAGATAATTTAAGATTTTATTCCGCAGCTATTAAGTTTTTATTTATTGAATGGAATAAAGTTATTGTAAAAATATTTTTGTGAATGGTTAAATTTGAATTAGGACCAGAGAAGCTTCCGACATATGGATTATATTATGGTGATGACTATTTTGGGCTATCAACATTTCGTGCTCTGGGGTGAATTAACAGAAAGAACATATGGCTTTGGCAACTGTAGCGTTGTCATCATCAGCAGCTGTTGGAGCATGGACGAGGAGAAGAACAACTATCCCCATGCCAACAACTTATTTCTGTACAAATTGCAAGGTCGATAATAACAACACCAACAACATCAAGAAAATGAAGACCTTTGCTTCCCATTTCGAGATTTCTCCACCACCCATTGATCACGATCTCCTCGTATGTATACTTCTTAATGTAATTTTTGTTTTCAGTTGAGGGTTAAGGTTATTTTAGTGGATTTAATTATAGTTATTGAGTTCTCTCGCGTGCCTGCAGGAAACGTTGGCAATGGAAGGCGCGAAGGTTTCAGAAGATGGTATTATTCAAACATATAACAATGATGATGAAGCAATAAATGCATTTGGAACTGGGGTTGTGGTGAGTGTCCATAATGCTAGTTCTTTATATGTATATTGTCGTATAATGATTGAAATGAATATACTTTCTCATCCTCTGAATATCCTAATAGCTCAGCCAAACTAGTGAAATGAAATGTCTGTTGAAATTGAAATTGCTGTAGTTTGACACACAACTCTAAATTATATATCAAATTCTCAAAAACACAGGAGTTCCATGATATTGATTCCAATGTTGATCAACTCAACTTAAATTTTGGCCTTTTACTATTTCGTTGAACAATTTATCAGTTATCTGTTATCACGCTTCTAGGTTTATATTGTCTTAAAACCTGGCATTTCTTCAGTTTGTGGTTGTTGATTTTGTTCTTTTATTTCTTTTTCCATCAATTCTTCTGTGTTGGTTTAGGTTTCCAACTTGTCACATTTTGGGCGGATAAGAGGTATCTTTTTCGCATTTAACTTTCCATATATTTTTTTTCACATTTCCACTTCTGAGTCCTTATCTTATTCTGTAGAGTGTTTGCAGAAATTTTTACTACAAATATCTTGTATTCATTATTTCGTAATTGGGAACTTTCTTCCCATTAATTTCTTCTCCTTACATCACGGCTGTGTGTCTAAAAATCAGGGTTCAATTTCGTGTTTCTTTTGTTAAATGAGACTCTTATTAAACCTTTTTATGTAGTTTTTTATATTTAAAGAAAAAAATTAGAGAATAGAATGACTTCTATT
>JAOSBN010000005.1:20767834-20801687 GCA_027563595.1 Erythroxylum suave
ACTAAAATTATAAATATCTTAATTTAATTTATAAAATTAATTTAATAATTATTAATAAATATAATTAAATTTAAAATTTTTTTAAAAAATATTATATATTTCAAAAAAATTTGATTTAATAATTCAAAATGTATAAAAATAAAATAGACATTAATTTATAAGTACTAATTTTTAAATTATTTATTTAAAAATTAAATATATTTATTAATAAAGTATTAATAAAAATATTTAATTTTTAAATAAATAATTTAAAAATTAAATATTTTTTATTTATTTAAAAATTCAATATTTTTATTAATACTTTATTAATAAATAAGATATTAAATAGTAAAATTAATTTAAATAAAAAATTTATTTTTAATTTTTATTTAATGTATAATTATTATTAGTAATATAATAAAAGTCAAACTAATCAATAAATTTAAAAATATTTGAACCCGGGGGGGAGGACACGGGAGAGTTTAAAATTTTAAAAAATTTTGATTTTTTAAATTAAAAATTACAAATTTTGCAACTTAATCCCTATAGTTTTTAATTTTTTCGATATTTAGCCGAAATTTATAATATCGGCTGGTACCAATCAGTATTAGCCGGTACCGATCGGTATTTAAATCCGGTACTCAAATTAGAATTTCGGTACCATTTTTTTACCGATACGGTACGGAATTCATATCAATGCGAGGCATAGTTAACTTGGATGGTGGGGTTCTGAAATAAATCCTTTGGTTGCAATTCTCGTACATTATAATACTGTTGAAGACAAGTTTCCTTGAGTCGTTCATGGCTGCTTTTACAAACTGGGGTTAAACTTTTAGATATGAGAAAAGGTTTTTTTATTTTTTTCATTCAGTTATTAGGAAAAATACAGTAAAAGTTTACCACATTTTTTCATTCAATATATTGCTCGCTAAACAAGATTTCAACTTTTTTGATCATAATAATCAATCTTAGGCTTTCCTAGTCAATTCTTTATTCTTTTTACTATATTAAAGGCAGTCGACTATTTCCTCTATTTAGAAAATGGGTTGAGGAATATGTAACTACTGCTTCTATGACAATCTTGGTGGATGGCGAGCCTACAAACCTGATCAAAGCAAGGAGGGGCTTGAGGCAAGGGGATCCATTATCTCCTTACCTATTTGTCCTATGCATGGAGGTTTTGTCAACTCTTGTGAATATCATACGACAGCAACCAGAGTTCTAGTTATATGGCAGATGTAAAGGTATGAAGCTCAGACACCTAGCTTCAGCTGATGACCTTCCATTGTTTTGCAAGGCTGAGAAAAACTCAATTGATATAATCATGCAAGCAATAAAGGAATTCCAAGAGATTTCAAGTTTAGGAAGTAATTCTCTGAAGAGTTGTTTTTACTTATCTTGCAACTCAAGAAGAGAGATAGCTTCTATAGCTATCCAGATGGGCTTAACACAAGGGAAACTACCCTTCAAATACTTGGGGGTACCAATTTCTCAATGAAGAATCAATGTTGTAGATTGTGAACCTCTGTTCGACTTAATTCATGAAGAATCAACCAATAGAACAATTGGTTCCTTAGCTATAGAGCCAAGCTATAGCTAATTCAGACAATACTGAGCAATATTACCACTTATTGGATCAACCATTTATCCATCCCCAAAAGTATCCTTAAAGAAATTGACAGGAGACATAGAAATTTCTTGTGGAACGGCTCAAACTAAGGCAGAAGCAAAGCGAAGATCAGTTGGGACAAAATTTGCAGACCTAAGCAATAAGGGGGATTGGGCATCCGATATGAAAGGATGAAACATAAGGTGAGTAGGGGACAAAATTTGTGGTGGTTGTGGTATAAAAAGGAGGATTTATGGGTGAAATGGATACAAAATGTATTCATTAAGCAAGAGTATATAGATCCTACAATCAAGGCAGGATATGTCAATCACTTCTAAAGAAATTCTAGAGACCAGAAAATGGATGTAGAATTAGGTATTCCACAAGATTGGAAATGGAGAAAGCACATTATTTGGTATGATAATTGGCACTGTAAAGGTCCTCTATATAAGTTGGAGGAGATACAAGCCTTGAAATTTGTGGTGAATCTAACTAATAAAGTAAGTGTGCTCATTCGAAATAATTAGTAGATATGGCCCTTACACAATAGTAGAAGTGTCAGCCTCATCATGGAAGAGTTGCCTCGATGTTAGGAAGGAGAGTAGGATGAAATTCAGCGACTAGCAGATAACTCAAGGAAGTTCAACACAAAAGCCTGCAAAACACTGTTACAGGCTACAAGGTTGTTTGTTTATAGTGTTGTCCTTTACCTTCACTCTCGATTTTTTGTTTCCTCAAAGCCTAATTCTCATCTACCTTTCTTCAATGGAAGTCTATATGGTTGGATTGTTGAAGCTCCCAAAATAATGTCAATTCTCCAAACTTTTGTAATAGTCATGGAACTAGGTCGAATCCCTAAAGAACTGAACACTAGTTTCTTAATTTCAAGTAATAAAATTAAAGGAGGATTTTTGATGAAATAACTGATTAACTAAAATTAAAACAAAAACAAATTAAATCAACTAAATTTAAAATTGAGAAAATCAAGATTACCAAACTCTGATTCAAGGGAAAGATCTCATCTAGTTGTAACATTGATCATTGGTTCAAAAAGAATATTTTCACGATTCAAGCAGTTAATCCAAAATATATTAGGATAACCATAATAAGTTTCAAAATTTTTTTAAATTAATTGGTTCAAACCCAACATTCAAACTAAAATTTATCATCTATTGACTGGGTGTGATAACATTCCATATCAAATAAGTGATAGCAATAAGCCCTGTGAAAAAAAACTAAAACCTAATTAAATAATCGAGGTAGCTGCAATAATTCAATTTAGTTTTCTTATTTATCATAAGTTAAATATGAAAAGTCATAAATAACCTATTTGCTAATTGTACCATTCCTTCATGACAATTACACATCTTTGAATTCTTGGACAGTGACAGAATAATCAATATTAAATTAAATTGTCATATTAATTAAATATTAATCATTTATGAAATATGAGAATTCAAAACAAGAAATACTTGAATTAAATGCGAATAAATTTTGAAAACACAAAACCTCACAAGATTACAATTAGAATATTGAATCCCTTGAATCAGAACAATGAGTTTAGCCACACATGACTTTCGCTCTAATAACAAAATAGAATAAAGACTAAGAATTCTGAAAAACGTAAGAAGAGAGAGCCCTTTTATGTTGTGAGAAACGCTTCTTTTATAGGGTTTTCTAATATAATCCTAATCTAACTCTAACTCTAACTCTAACTTGTAAAGATATCTATCTAAATCGAATTCAAAATCAAACTCCTCCATGATAAGGATAAGGCGAAGTCTTCTAGTCAAACTCTAACTCTTCAAATTATCAGTCTTATTTACTGCAACAATCTTTTCACTTTATCCAAAATTTGTCATTATCATCAATAGAGTCCCAATTTGATGCAATCTCTATTTTTCATCTCCTAAAATAAAACAAACATTAATTTCCATATTTAAGCAAAAAAATAAATTCAAAACAAAGGAGATAATATCAAATAATAAGTCAAGATGAGATCTTATCAAATTCCCCCACACTAGACTCATGCTTGTCTTCAAGCATACACCAACTCAATACATTAATCATCTTCACAATAACCTCTCATCTCCTTTCATATCATCCAAAAATATCCAAAAGTTAATTCACATTTAGGGGTTATGATAAAATAACAATCGAGAGAATAAGCATTCATATGACACATTGTTAAAACATAGCATATCATTAATTCTATCAAAATCAATTGAACAAGACTTGACCCCCTCACAAAGATTTCACTCTATACACTCAAAGTGTTTGGGATTCATTAAGTTCTCAACAAAATATAGCAAGTTATTTCTATAAGCTTGCTCAAGAATCATATCTCTACCACTAAACAAAATGAACCTAATGTATAAATCAAAGGGACTTATAAGGGTTGTAACATGGCTTAGGTAAGGTATGACAAAAGGAACTTTTTTATTAAATAAATTGAAGGGAATCGTAAAACAAATTAAATCAGCTGAATTTAAAATTCAGAAATCAAGATTACTAAACTCCAATTCAAGAGAAAGATCTCATCTAATTATATATTGATCATTAGTTTAAAAAGAATATTTTTACGATTCAAGCAGTTAGTTTGAAACATATCAAGATAACTGTAATAAGCCTCAAGTTTTCCTAAATGAATTAGTTCAAACTCAGCATTCAAACCAAAACTTAGCATCTATTGACTGGGTGTAATAGCATTCTATATCAAATAAGTGATAGCAATAATCTTTGTGAAAAAGACTAAATCCTCAATTAAATAATCGAGATAGTTGCAATTATCTAATTTGATTTTCTTGTTTATCATAAGTTAAATATGAAAATTCAAAAATAACCTATTTGTTACTTGTACCATTCCTTCATGACAACTACGGATCTCTAAATTCCTAGATAGTGATAAAATAATTAATATTAAACTAAATTATCAGATTAATCAAATATTAATCATTCATGAAATATGATAATTCAAAATAAGAAATATTTGAATTAAAACATAAATACAAGTTTGAAAACACAAAACTTCACAAGGTTACAATTAAAATATTGAATCCAATTAAAACGATGAGTTTAGTCACATATGACTTTCGCTCCAGTAACAGAATAGAAGAAAGACTAAGGCTCTATTTGGTTTCACTTTGTTTTTTGTTTTTCGTTGTGGTTTTCATTAAAAAATAAATCATTCATTAAAACATGTTTGGACAAGTATTGTTGCCGCTTCCAGTTTCTAAAAATAAAAAACTGCAATAGGTTTACAAAAACGTAAAAAAGATGTTTTTGTAAGATTTTAAAACAGGTTTTCTTTTATTCCAAAACTGTTTCTACATCGACCCTTCTTCATCTTCAGGTTCTACTACGATTTTTCTTTTTCTGGTCTAGGTTTATGTTTGCTTTTATTACTTGTTACTCTGTTATTCTGTTTCTACGATTTATGCTTTCGTATATCTCCACTACCGCGTTGCATATGCTTGCTTTCATATCTCTTTTATTTTGTTTATGCAAGTATTAAACGTGAAGGCCACACACAAAGACACTAGTTTCGTAAAACCTCAAACCAGAGTACCTCATGCTTTCATGGTTTTCAGGTCTTCAACACGAAACTTGAAACTACCCAATATTAGAGATGATTAAGTACTCATGTCTTCCATCTTCTTCTTCCTTCTCTCTCTATAATAATCCTAGAAGCACACTTTTTAATAATATTTGATTTGTATATATTTTAATTTTAACTACAATGATAATTAATTAGATTAAAAATACACTGTATTATATTATCATTGTTACACATAAAGAGTATAATTACAAACAAAAAAAAAAGAAACAGGATGATAAAACTAAATATATTTTTATTTTTAGTTTTTTTATTACAAATCTCAACCAAATAGGTTTTTGTTTTCGATTTTTTATATTATAAATCTCAACCAAACAGAATTTCGTTTTTTTAAGGAAAAAAATAGAAACCAAAAACAGGAAACAAAAACCCAAAACAACAACAGAACAACAGAAGTAGAACCAAACGACCACTAAGAATTCTGAAAAACGTAAGAAGAAAGAACCCTTTTTTGATGTTAGAAACGCCTCTTTTATAGGGCTTCTAATCTAATCCGAATCTACTTTAACTTTTTAGAATTCAAAATCAAACTCCTTCAAATTAAGGATAAGGCAAAGTCTTCCAGTCAAACTCCAACTCTTCAAGTAATCAGCCTTATCTACTATAACAATCTCTTCACTTAATCCAAAATTTGTCATTATCATCAATAGAGTCCCAATTTGATGCAATCTTTGCTTTTCATCTCCTAAAACAAAACAAACATTAATTTTCATATTTAAGCACAAAAATAAATTCAAAACAAAGAAGATAATATCAAATAGTTAGTTAAGATGAGATCTTATCAATATGCTGTAGTCAGAGCAATGAAAAACTAGGTAAGTAGATGAAAACACCAAGAACCAACCTTATCAAGAATTTATACGAACCAAATATCCATTCTTTTAGCCTAAAATCTCCATCAAGTTGACTATTCGACCTACAAATCTAATCAATTTTCAAAGTCCAGCCAAATCTTCTTAACAATTTAAATCCCTAAACTCAAAATAATTTATAGACAGATCCATGGAATTTGCCTGGCTTCAACAATGTTAGGAAAAAGAGAAATTGCTGAATACGAAGACCTATGCTAATACATAGGTGATCACATGCAAACATTTGCTAACCTTCGTTGAGTCTGCTTGCAAAATAATGGAATATATAAACAGTGCCAAATAATTGGCAAAATAATAGACAAAAACAAAAATGACAAGAATAAATGCCAATGTCCAACTAAGAAGCTACTAAAGCTCACCTGCTAACGTAGGTGTCATCATCAGTATTGACAATAATTTCTTCACCAGCCTCTAAATAGGAAGGTACCTGCACAATTAAAGAAAGGAAGCTTATATATCCTGTACAAGAATACTGCAGATTTTAAATTAAATAATAATTAACAAAAGGATCCAAAAACTCGAGCAGACACGGGGCCATAATGTACTATTGTGTATAAGGGTATAATATATTTTAAATCCAAAGTCTAATTTTGCAATATTAACCAGAACTATCAAAAATATCAATCAAATGCTCAAATCTTCAATTTGTTGCAAATATAGCCTACTGTAAACTTCTGTTAAGGTTGAACGTCAAATTCCTTTCTAAATTGATAATTCAAATCCTTTTTAGAAATGATATTAACAAGGATCACTATATAGGTTTTGTCCCTTTACAAGTCAGCTGAAATTTATATAATTATATAATAAAAATAATTTGAAACCAAAAAAAACTCCCCTACTCTCACTCTCTTCTCCGTTTAGCAGTCTATAGTGTGTCCATAACTTGATATCAGACTCTATGCAAAAGGCTGATAAAACTATACTTGGACAACAAAGGAATGTTGCCACAAGAAAATAGAACAAGTTGTTCATTATTTTCCCTACAAAGTAAAACGATGCTCACAGCCAATAAGGATTTATGCATAAAACTGCAAAAAATTCCCAACATCATGATGAATGACACCATATAGCTTATGTTGAAGACATTCATGTCTATGAAACCATATTCTTTTTCTTCACGATTAGGGGAACTATAGGATAGCAGTGTTGCATTGCAACTTTTTGACAATGGTAGTCCACACAGGAAACATTTCCCTCTTAGCTTCTATTTTCAATTGTTCCAAAATTGTGCAACCATATCAAGTGCCCTTCTTGATAAATTATTGTGCGCAGCAATGAAAACATCAAGAAAATGTAGTTAAGTGAGCTGGGGAGGTATGTCCCTGTCCAATTTTTTTCTTTGAAAGGTTCAGACTTTCAATTTGCTAAAGATTTGAGAGTGTCAATTGTATTGGTCCAACAAAATTGTTGTAAGAAAGATTCAATTACTTGATTTTGAACAGGATGAGTGAATCAGGATATCAGAGAAGAGAGGGAGAGTAGGTGAATTTTTGGGTTTTATATTTGTTTTTATTATATAATTATTTAAATGTTGCATGGGTGCTGGTATGTAAAGGGACTACTCTATAAGGCGATTCACATCAACATCATTAAAGATAGAGTTAACGGTGTATTATATTTGCAACAAATTGAAAGTTTGACTATTTAATTATGACTAGTATCACAAAATCAGGCAAAATTTCAGATTTAAATTATAAAAAGACACAACATATCCCATTGCACAAGGCTTTCCTGTTTTGTGAGGCAATGTATACTGTCTTTCCTTTGTATATATATATATTTTTTTTTACAAAGTCTATTTCAGTGACCCGAACCTGTGACATTCTGGTCAGAAAGGAGCAACCTTTACCAGTTGCTCTAAGGCTCGCCCTCAAATTTAAATTATAAACATTAGACATTTTGCTACTCAACAGGCTTCACCAAGCATCATATTGATGCCCATATTGGACATTTTACCCAATTAGCATTCTCAAGTGTTAGCCTGTCAAGCAGTTCATAAACTCACCAACTTTATCTTCTAATTCAAGCTTTCCAATACTACAACTAAATTATGGCACTAATACTAGAAAAGATAAAGAACAAAAGAAGTGAATATGCCTACTTACTTGAACATTAAGACCATTATCCAGCAAAGCCTTAATATACCTACATTTAAGGCAAGTATTAACAACATAGTTTCGTAGAAAATGGAAAATACACCACTAACAATAAGTTTCATACAATTAATTATTATGTACGAAGAATTATGCAATCATGAAAAAACAAAATGCCAAAGGAACACAGAAAAATCACCCAAAAAAAAAAACAAAAACCATAAATGGCTGAATAATCTCACAAAACCAAAATTATGGGGAAAAAATGACACCATGTAACTTCATGCTCACTCATTTAAGAACACAATTAATGAGACTTCCATTTTTACGCCTCATGTACCTCAATTCAACTCTAAAGAAATTATCCCTAAAGTGAACAAACTAAAACTTCAAAAATTGTTGTAACTTCAAAACTTTCAAGTTATTAAGAGTATCAAGATTGTAAAATTGAAATTCTCAAATACCGTTTTATTATTTTGCACTAGGTATACAAATGTTAACGATTTATGATAAAATAAATATTTTCAATCCAAATGTTTACTATTTATGATAACAATAAATATTTGCAATCAACAACAATATGAGAAACAGGAATTGTCACCAATAATCAAATATGATTAGGGAGCTATGAGGATGATTAAGCCACCTAATAGTATGCACGTAAAGAATGAAAAAATAATTAATGAATTTCATTGATAACATAGATCTCCAAACAAAATTAAAACACATTGGATCATGATAGCGTCTATTAATAATTATAAAAACTTTAACAAGTAAAAGAACCAAAAAAATTGTAGCAAGGGATAATATCTTCGTGAATATACATGCAAAGAGAAGAAATGAACAAGGAATGCCTGTAGTAGACAAACTAAGCATCTGAACTTACCTAGGAGTGACTGTAAGCCCCTTTGGATTAGCCTGTGTCTCCTTAATTAAGCATGTCACTTTCTTGGGAACTAATCCAGACAAAGGTCTCCCATCAAATAATTGCAACTTAATTTTCATTTCCTCTGTGACCATAAGATTGTTCCTTTAGTGCTAAAATACTAAGGGCAGAGGAACATGAAAAGAATGCAGAGAAAGAGGTAGTAACGAGAAAGAAGGGAAAGGGGAAGCAAAGTAGAGAGAGAGGGTGTGCGTGTGGGAGAAACAAGGAGCTGGGACTAATTTTAATTCAAAAGCAAAGTCTAACTATCAAAACACACTAAACCAAAATAACAAACTGCAAAACAACTTTATATACTCAAATGTTAAAGTAACCAAATACAAACCTTATGAGAAAGTTAATAAATTCATGTAACTCATAAGTGATTAGAATAAAAGTCCAAGATCAATCAAATCCTTCGAATCAAGACCTAATCTCACTTGACTGATGTTATCCAAAAATCAGCTCTACACTTAAATTAAAAATATATACTCACTACATTTACATAACTAAGTCAATCTTTGAACAAGATAAACTTAATAACTCTACATGAAGACCATGTCACTTAAATTAAGTATATACTCACTATGTTTACAAAACTAAGTTAATCTCTGAACAACACAAACTTAAAAATAATTCATAATCAACACCATAGCACTAGTGCATTCAAATTGCCTTGAGAAGGTCCTACATCATGAAATTTAATTGAAAGATACCAAATTAGCTAATAAGTTGGTAAAATTCCATCCAGAATGGTGATTATGGTACCAGATGTAAGAAGTTGCATTCCAAAAGTTTTTGGACAGATGAGAATGTGGTAAAATCGCAATCATGCATTGAATGTCAAAAGCAGGTTAAGGAAATATGGCAAGTCATGATGCCACTTAAATAAAAGCAACCCTATCCAAAGACATATGCACTAATCATGTTAGTTGAAAGGATGATACTAAGTAAATGTGGCCATAAGATTGAACTTCCAATAATAAATAGAAAGATAAGAGCGTAAAAGGGATTTGTTCATTAAATTATGAGAAGAATAAGCTCCCTCAAGGCCCTTAATGAAGTGTGTTACTATAATATAACAGTGAATATCACAACAAAAGACAAAAACCTCCTTGTTGAGTTTTACCAACCTTTAAGATACGCAGCGGCCTTGCCGAATATATGTATTGGCACTTCTAATTGTTCAAATCTTTCAGAGCTGAGAAAAGTTATAAACAAAGAGAATGTTATTCACAAGATTATGATATCTGCATGGGAATAGTCTATCTCATGAAGTGTGGGATACTAGACATGGAACTCACTCCATAAGATATGCCATTTCACCTTCTGTATACAAACATGTGAAAGACCTCTCCTCTACATATACCCCTGTAGCGAGTTTTATCAGAATACAACTAGTGAGAAATTAGCAACATATAAAGATTTTTCTTTTATGAGATTTGACCTAAATCAGATTACAAGCTTGTTTTCAATTAGGTTAAGAATCAAATAATGGCTAGCAAGGAATAGGACAAACTCCTACTTGGCTCAGCAAATTTGAGTTTCCAACCAGCAATAAGATAGGCATATCTATTTACAACACTACTAATTAACTTCATCCATGAGAGTAGCTATTAGTTGTTACACCAAAAGACAACAAAACTAAAGAGTCAAACAACACCATGAGGATTCTCAACTTCTCAAAATCAGGCTCCTGACAGTTTATTGTTGTATATTATGAACATAAACGTGTAAAATGGCAATGCAAGTTCCCTTTCATAAAAAATGGTTTGAACAAGATATATCAACAGTGATATTACATCACTTGAGTTTATTATTTTAGGATAGGCAATTTGTAGTGTATATCCCTAACATGTCATTTGGTAGAAGTTGAAATAATGGCTTTTTCAATTAATATACCAAAAGGGGTTATTATTTCCTTTGCTAGTCTAAGAAGTTAAAGTGGAATAAAGTAGCTCCCGATGCATGAAGCTGTGAAAAGACGTGTGTGTAAGATCACCAATTCCTTTCCTTTATGTACACAAAATAAAGAAAAAACAGATGTAAACAAATTAAAGAATCAACAATTTTTAAATTTCTTGCAATATATCAAAAAACAATGACAAAATTCTTTCCAAGCCTTCCATCTACACGCTAAGAAATCCAAAGAAAGGGATTACCATCACAAGTTCTCAAAAAATGGTGGCATTGGTATGGCTCAAGCCAAACTTGACTTTGATAATTCCATGTTCACCTAGAGTTGGGTCCATTGATCATATAAGACAGAAGATTCATCTAATTACCCAACAAGTACTATAACTAGTTAAAGTGTAGATCCATGCTTAAAAGCATCATTATGGACAAAGAAATAAAACCACCAATAATATAGAAGTACAATGCCTGAAGAGAAATATCTCATGAAGAATAAATGGAGGAGAATTTTAGAGGTATAATACAACAAATTCTGCTAAGGAACTGATGGCGAGCAACATACTTTCAACAGCTTCTTCTGTACCAAACCGTAAGTTTTGTTTGCTTCCATTATCAACATCACGAAGCTCCAACTACAAGAAAAAGAGCACATTTTATAAATGAATATAATTAGAATATTAAAAAAGAATGGATCAACAATCCCTTAGAATATCAATTTAATAAGCAAGCAAGCAATGTTTGGCAAACAAATAACAATACAATAGTCAAATAACCATATAAACATAAAAAAGGAAAGAAGGAATGAAAAGACAAAAATCAGATGAACTATGCCACATGTTGAGATACTAAACAGCTGTAAATAGATTATGCTAAGATACAGAAAGGTTGTAAATATATAAGATAGAATAAGTTTAAAATCCCTTAAATTAAGGGATTACATTAGATAGCTTTAGATAACTTTCCATATTTAAATTCCTACTTGTAATATCCTATATATGGCTGTATTCTTCCTATTCAATATATGAGAATATATGAAAATTCTTTCCCACATGGTATCAGAGCCATAGGACTTCTTTTTCTGGGATTTGTCCTTTGAGCAGCCTTTATTGCTGCACTACTGAAACCCTTTTTCTTTTTCGGTTCTTCTCTCGTGTGTTCCAGCCTTCATCGCTGCATTCCTCCTTACCTCTCTTGTGTGATTCTCATTAGGGTAGCCTTAATTGCTGCAGTATTTTCTTCTTCACTACAGTATCTTCTTCTCAATCATGTCAACCTCCCAAACCATGTACGGGGTAAGCCTTATTAGCAAAAACTGATCATCAAGACAAGGGAAATAGTGATCTATCCGAGCATTCTGGTAGAGAAAACCAGGGGAAGGAGAATAAGGACAACCTTTGGTGCACCCACTGCAAGAAACCGAGGCACAGAAAGGAAACATGTTGGAAAATACACAATAAACCACCAAGTCGAGAATGGGAAACCGTGGGGGACAGCAGAGGTCCCAAGGACATATGGTAGATCAGCCCAAAGTTAAGGAAAATTCAGGAACAAGAGAATTAAATAGTGAAGAAATTGAGAAGCTGAGAAGCTTGTTGGGGACGATTGAAAAAGACCTTTCTAAGACTTCTTCTTTGGCTCTTTTAGGTAAACCTTTACTCCCTATTTGCATGAATGCCTCAGAAAATCTTCACACCAACTCTTGGATAATAGACTCGGGTGGCACAGACCATATGACACCCACATCTTAACTCTTTCACACTTATACCCCATGCCCAAGTAACAAAAAGCTTGTAGTGGCCAATGGCTCTGTAGTTACTATCACAGGTTTCGGAGATATACACATCAATAGAAAATGGTTCTCCATATTCCAAAACTATCGGCTAGCCTACTTTCCATTCAAAAGCTTACCCATGATCTTAAATGTTATGCTACTTTCTTTCCTTCCCACTATGTTTTTCAAGATCATGTCTCAGGGTCCTAGGTTGGACTTGCTAAGGAAAGGCGTGGCCTGTACCTACTTGAATTTCCTCAAAGTGTTAGGAGCAACCTATCTTTGTCATTTCTTAGTTCCTCAAATAAAGATACCATTTGGCTATATGATCTATGCCTAGGTCATCCATCTTTTAAAGTTTTAAAGGTCATGTTTCCTCATTTGTTTCAAGAATTAGATACTTCTGAATTTCATTGTGGTGTTTGTGAATCTGCAAAACATAGTCGAGTATCTTTTCCTATTAGCAATAAAAGAAGCTCTCATCCTTTTCATTTGATTCATAGTGACATATGGGGTCCTTCTACTATACCTGTCTCACTGGTTTGTATCCTTAATTGATGATTGCACTCGGGTAACATGGCTCTTTCTTCTTAAACAAAAATCTGATGTTAGCCTTGTTATACCTAATTTTCACTCTATGATTCAAAACCAATTTGGGGTTAAAATAAAAAGCTTTAGGACAGACAATGCCAGAGACTATTCAACAAGACTTGTCGCCTTTCTTTCAATCACAGGGCATTATCCATGATTAATCACATGTTAACACACTTTAACAAAACGTGGTAGCAGAAAGGAAAAATGGGCACTTACTCAACACCACCCAGCATTACTCTTTCAAGGGAATGTCCCTAAATCCTACTGGGGAAAGGCAGTTCTTACAACCACATAAATGATAAATAGACTTCCATCACATGTGTTAGACAACAAAAGTCCCACATAAATTCTTAATAGCTTCTACCCAAACTTCAGAACCTCAAATGGCCTCACACCTAGGGTATTTGGATGCACTGCCCTTGTTCAAATTCATAACCAACATAGAGACAAACTAGACCCCTGAGCCATTAAATGTGTCTTCCTCGATTACTCACCTACTCAAAATGGATACAAGTGTTACAATTTGTCATCTAGGAAATTTTATATCTCTACAGATGTCACCTTCACAGAAAATACACCTTTTTTCTCCAAGTCCTCTCTTCAGGGGGAGACTTCAATGATAGAAGATAGCACTTATGAGTCTTTCAAACCACTTAAAACCCTTGGCCTTCGTCCTGCTCTAGCTCATACTGTTGAAACAACCGAGCCCTCTGAACCAATTACATTTGAGTTCCACAATTCTACTACTGAACCTGTGTCATCACATGTCCCAACCAATGTTACTCAAGTGTATTCAAGGAGAAAGGTCATTCCAGAACAGACACGGGTCCAAGAATCCAACTCAGACTCTGGAAATGAAATCATGATAAGATCTGACTCACCTTTACACACACAATTTTATGAACCTATTGCTGTTACGAAAGGAACTAGAGAATGCACTAAACAACCACTTTATCCTGGATCTCACTATGTTTCTCTTAAGCGCCTGTCACCAACCGACCAAAACTTCTTTGTGAGTTTAAATATCATTGTTATCCCTAACATCGTTTCTAAGGCATTGTCAAAAAGGGAATGGAGGGATGCTATGAGCGAGGAGATGGATGCATTGGAAAAGAATAGAACAGGGGAGATTGTTGATAAACCGAAAGGGAAAAACATTGTTGACTGTAAGTGGATTTTCACACCCAAATATAAGGCTGATGGATCTCTTGAGAGATATAAAGTTAGGTTGGTGGCCAAGGGGTACAATCAGACGCACAGTATTGATTATCAATAGACTTTTTCCCCAGTTGCAAAGATGAACACTGTGAAAATTCTGTTATCATTGGCTACCCACTTTAATTGGCAACTCCTACAATATGATGTTAAGAATGCATTTCTCCATAGAGACTCAGATGATGAAATCTATACGAACATCCCGCTAGGATTTGAGGGAGACACGGGTAACAAAGTTTGCAAGCTGATCAAGGCCCTTTATTGGTTAAAACAATCTCATAGAGCTTAGTTTGGAAGATTAGCAAAAGTCATGAGGGTGTCTGGGTATAAATAAAAGCCAAGGTGATCAAACCCTTTATGATAGACATTACGGGGGAGATAGTGATTTAGCAAATAAGAGGGCCAATGGAAGAGGGATTAAGCCGTTAGTTTGGAAGGTGAATTCCAGAAGAAAGAACAGTGGGCTAGGGGGAAGTTAGTTATCAGCTGAGGTGGCAAATTAGTTAGAATAACAGAATGTACTGGGGTAGGGGATTTAAAACAGGGGGGAGAGAGAAGGGAGGGGAGGAGAGAAGTGAGAACAATTTGTAACAGAAGGATATTCATACCTTCTGAGGAGCAATTCTGCTCTGGTTAGGGAGATACTCTATAGTTCTATACTGTACTGATCTTTCTATACGATCATATTATAATAATACAGTAAATCTCTAGCATTCTAAGGCTAGAGTTCTATCACATATTGATGGTGATGTGTGCCACAGTGGTGTTAATTCATTGTTTTACATCTTCTGGTTTAAATTTGCGAAGGCTTGGACTGACATACGGTTTCAAGTTCAGTTTTGTTTTCTCTTCACAAAGACTATTGTTCAGATGATGCTCCATTAATATGGACAATAAATATTTTCTTTTGTTGTCAGTTGATGGAATTTTCGTTTTCAGCTTTTAGATTGAATGGGATTTTAGTGATAACTCAATATGGCAATTTGATTGAATTATATGACCATTCAGGATATAATGCTCAACAGGAGTATCAAGGATGCGCTTGCAGCTGAGGAGAAATTCTTTCGTAGTCGTCCAGTATGAAAGCCCATCTTTCTTCAACTATTTTATTAGTGAAGTTAATAGAGAAGTGATGGAATTTGCTACTGTACTTGTGCAGGTCTATAATGGTCTGGCTGATCGTTGTGGTGTTCCTCAATTGGCTAAGAAATTGAACCAGGTCCTTGAATTCCTGTTGCAATAAGAACACTGCTATTTTCCTTTCTTACCTTTTCTGTAGACTTATGAGACATTGCTTCTTTATCTCTTTGATTTGTTTTGATTATGTGAATATGATGATGTAGTCAACAAAAATTGCTGTTGAGTTCATTCTAACACTTTCTGTTTCCAGATTTTAGTGCAGCACATCAAAGCAATACTTCCAGGGCTGAAGTCACGTATAAGCACTGCTTTGGTTTCTGTTGCAAAGGAACATGCTAGCTACGGAGAAATTACGGAATCAAAGGCATGCTTTATTTCTCTTTCTGGAGATTACTTGGTCGAGACTGCTTCATATTTGGTGCATTATTGTTGGCAAAACAACTATGTTGTGGTTTAGCATTATTATTTGGATCTGTCCATATTTGGGTGTAGAGGGCTAATATAAATGCTCAAAAAGTGTAAATCAACCTAGTAACTAGTATTTTTGCTTAAGCTGTTGTCTCGTTACTGCCTAACCTGTTAAAGATGTTCAACAGTTCAATTGCAGACGAGACTTGTGTGCTTAGGCGTTTAAAGATGACTACGGTTTACTGCTTTTCTGTTTATGTTGTGTAGATGCGCCCTTGCTGATTATTTCTCCATTTTTTACTAATTTCTTGTTTCTAACTTTTTATAATTTAACAGGCTGGTCAGGGAGCTCTATTGCTGAACATTTTGTCAAAATACTGTGAATGTAAGTTTCTAATTTCTTATCTTGTTCATTTTGCTCTATATTCTGTTGTATGTCTTCATTCAAATAATTTGTTATATGTTGCATGTACTTAAGGTCATTAACTATATTGTCATTGGAAACAGCATTTTCATCAATGGTAGAGGGCAAAAATGAGGAAATGTCAACAGCTGAGCTGTCTGGTGGAGCAAGAATTCACTATATTTTTCAATCCATCTTTGTTAAATGCCTAGAGGTGAATTCATTGATCCTATAGAATTGAATAATTTGATGAGCAATTTAGAAGTAGACCCTTTGAAGGAAAATTAAAATATTTCTTTCTGGTGATTACTGTTTCCAAACCAGAAAACAATTTTGCCTCTTTCTTGAATGCCAAAAATTGAAATGCTGGAGTTATTGGCGTTGGCTGTCTGGTTAATGAAAAATTGTTTCATGGGCAACCTACTGATATATTGTTGGATATAGAATGGCAGGTTTGGTGATATTATGTATTCTTGTGAGATACCTGATACATGAATTTTCTTTTTTTCTGCAGGACGTTGATCCTTGTGAGGACTTGACTGATGATGATATTCGAACTGCAATTCAAAACGCAACTGGTCCAAAAAGTGCACTCTTTGTTCCAGAAGTAGGTTTTGCTCTTTCTTCTTAATTTTTTAAATTCTTCCTTTTGACCTTTTGCCTACATTATTCTCAAATTATGAATCATATGCTTCTGATTGATGTTTGCTTACATAGGTACCTTTTGAAGTTCTTGTCCGGAGGCAGATAGCACGTCTATTAGATCCAAGCCTTCAATGTGCCAGGTTCATATACGATGAATTAATTAAGGTAGACACTTCGTCTTTATGGCTTTTCGCAGTGTCATCTGCATCCTTGAAAACTAGAGTTTCATTTCTGTCTCTTCAGATTAGCCATCGGTGTCTAGTAAATGAGTTGCAGAGGTTTCCTGTTCTGAGAAAGCGTATGGATGAAGTTATAGGGAACTTCTTGCGAGATGGTCTCGAACCATCAGAGACAATGATTGGTCACATAATTGAAATGGAGGTAACTTGAAATTTAAATGCCCCAATCTTAAGTGGGTGGTTTTCCTCTGAATATTAAGCAATGGTTTTGCTTGTTGGTGCTTTTTGTTACTGAAGCATATTTATTCTTATCAGAAAAGATCTGGGAAATGTTGATCAATTAGAATATAGGTTATACGTTTGATGGTTCTGTGGTGGCTGGTTCAGTCTTCGTTTTCCCATTGTTGGGTATTGCTATTAAGTTTTTCTTGCTTTATGTTTGGTAACAAACTCACTCTAAATCATACATGTTCAGTTTTAGGCCTATACTCGTGCATGTTCCAACTTGGGCCTTTTATTACTGAATTTACTGATGATTAAAAATGTTTTCTTATCTTAGGCTAGTAGTATCATAATTGATTTATTAATACTCTTTTATGATTATCAAAGTGGTTTAACCGATAGTTTGAAAAAGCAATTTACTTATGATTATGGTGTACATCACTAACAACAACAACAACATCAATGATAACTTCTCAGTAGGAATCCTGTTGAGATGCAGGGTTTAGGGAGATTTAAAAGTATGCAGTCTTATCTCTAACTAGTAGAGTCGCTGTTTTCGATAGGCTTATGGTTATGATGTATTCACCAATATAAGTACGTAATCTGGAACCAGAACCCTAATCCACTCCTATTCCGCAGAAAATCCTATCATTTTTTTTTGCAGTTTATAAGCTGTGAAATCTTTCCGGAATAAAATGGATATTTAGTATTAACTGTCCATCATATCTCTACACAATTAATTTACATGCAACTGGGCTTTTTGTACCACTTGTTTTCTTTTGTCTGCATAATTATTCATATTTGCTGTGCAAGTACTCTGTAATGATTGGTTTCGCTAACTGCATTTCAAAATTTCAGAATCTTTCAACACTTTTTGCAGATGGATTACATCAACACTTCTCACCCAAACTTTATTGGTGGAAGCAAGGCAGTGGAAGTTGCACTTCAACAGATCAAGTCTTCCAGGGTTCCTCTACCCATCTCCAGGCAAAAGGCATGTTCTTGTTGTAGAATTCATTGGTATTGTTGTATGTTTATAATTCATTCAGTTGGATCACTCCCTCAATTTTTTTGTTAAGTAGGATGGTGTAGAGGCGGACAAGCCATCAACATCTGAGAGGAGCCTGAAGTCTCGGGCTATTCTTGCTAGACAGATTAATGGTATTCTACCTGAACAGGCATGCCTTTTCTCCCTCATTTTTCTCTGGTTCCTTGTTTTTTTTTTTTGGAGTTATTTTGCCTGAGCTACGCTTGCTATAGAAGTTAGGTCTGGTTTCTCCATCCTTACTTTATATAATTTCTTCCATATTTCTGGTTGGTTGGTGATAACTGATTCTATCATATGGTTTCATTTGTTCAACTTGCAGGGAATTCGTCCTGCTGCGGATGTTGAAAAAGTTGCACCTTCTGGTAATTGTTATCCAGAAGATAGTAACAAGAATACCTTATTTGCATACTTGATCATATCTATTTTTCACATACTTTTTCTCACACTTTAACTAGGTGTAAGTATCCCAACATGATATTATTGTTGATGCAAATGTTGTTAATTAGGAAATACAAGTTGGGGTATTTCATCTATCTTTGGTGGAGGTGAAAATTCTCGTGTTGCTAAAGATAATATAGCAGGTAAGTCATATAATGAACCTATTCAGGGCATGGATGCCATGGAACAAAGCCTCTCCATGATTCATTTGAGAGAGGTATGCAGATGAGCTATTTTTGTTTAGACAATCTTCATTCTTGTAGTTATTTTTTTCCTAACATCTTTTGTGTTCTTTTCCCTAAGCCCCCAACTATTTTGAGGCCCCCGGAGAGCCATTCAGAGCAGGAATCAATTGAGATTTCTGTCACTAAATTGCTTTTGAGATCATATTATGATATTGTTCGAAAGAATATTGAAGACTCGGTGCCAAAAGCAATTATGCATTTCCTGGTAATTTAAGTCGTAAGGACATTGTTGCTAATTATCTATTCTTTCTTTAAAATTTCCTGTTCCTCTTTGTTTTGCCTTCCCTGTCAAATTATTTGAATCTTGTAGGAAGTAGTACAGAACCCTTAAAGAATCACCCGAACTGCTTTCTCATTGTTTAAGCGTTATTGGTAAATGGGCTTCAAAAAATTGAAGTTAACTTCTCTTTTATCAAATGTGCCTCCATTGTGAGATAGAATTTTTGCTTTTTACTTTTCTATGTTCGCTTTGAAGTCATAAAAAACATGTTTATTCCTAGACCACAATCATGTTAAATCTTCTCAGCAACATGCTTTACTATCTTCCTTCTGCTGCAATCCTTGTAGCTTCACTGACTTCAATGTAGCATTTAATATTTTCTAATGCTGCTTGGTTATTGATGATGTAGGTGAACCATACAAAGCGTGAACTACACAATGTCTTCATTAAGAAACTCTACAGGTTATTTAAGATGATATTGGTCTTATTTACAGTTCTGATTTCTTCCTCTGAATTATACTGTGCACTGCTTTTATCTGACGTGACACTGTATTGTGACATCTGTCTTGTCTAAAACAGGGAAAATCTTTTTGAAGAGATGTTGCAGGAACCTGATGAGATAGCAATGAAGAGAAAGCGGACAAGGGAAACACTTCGAGTTCTTCAGCAAGCATTTAGGGTGAGTTCTAATTTTCAGATGCCTGTAAGTTGTCTGAATCTGGGTTTTCCTCTGGTCTTCTTTTCATACCGGTATGCGGTTTACTTTAGCAATATTCAATTTTTAATATGAAAGGAAGGAGGAAAATGAAAGTATTTAATGTTGATGAACGTACAAATATGGAAGTCAACATAATTCAACATGCTCGTGTTCATTGGGACTGTATGGGGACTTAACTAGCTTAGTAATACTGACTGATTGGGTGAATGACAAGGGGTTCTGTTGTATGAAATGAACTTCTGAACTGAATTTCTGAAGTTCCAGCTTCTTGATTCACACAGCCTTAAGTTGGGTGCCCTAAATTGTTTTTTGACTTTTGTCTCGTACTAGACATTGGATGAATTGCCATTGGAAGCTGAGACTGTTGAAAAGGGATATAGTTTTGGTGGGGATCCAACAGGATTGCCAAGGATTCATGGACTGCCAACTTCATCAATGTATTCCACTAGCAGCGGTTCCAATGATTCCTACTCAGCTTCTCCTAAGAATCTCAGGACTCGAAAGTCATCTAATTCAAATTCAGGAGAGTTGTATTCGCACTTGGCTGATTCTAATGGAAGTGGACGTTCGTATATGCCTGGTCTCTATCCAGCAGTTGAATGAGCATCGGTGTTTATTATGCAGTCGTATGACAATTCATTTCTTAATTCTGAAACACTATTGCATATTCTTAAAGTCCAGTTCCGGCAGCTAGCAACAGAATTGATATTTTCAAGCCCACAAGTTTAGAATGCTCTCCATGTCTCTGTTATAGTGTAGGGCTTTACACGTCAATTTTTTTTTTCCCCGTAAGGTCCCTGCAAGAATAGTTAGGTGCAAGTAATCCAGGGTGTGAAAAAATGAGGAGATGTTCGTTAACTCTTGCATTTATATGCCTTGTAGAGAGGTGTTCTGTTGATCACGGTCATTGTTGTGTAGATCT
This sequence comes from Erythroxylum suave, assembly GCA_027563595.1. NCBI lineage: Eukaryota > Viridiplantae > Streptophyta > Magnoliopsida > Malpighiales > Erythroxylaceae > Erythroxylum > Erythroxylum suave. Next base: position 20,789,011 of record JAOSBN010000005.1, read on the forward strand.
CCATCTAATACTGGAGCTTGTGCCTTGTTTCATATTTGGTTTATCAAGTATTGAGTTGCAGTAATAATATTGTAACACGAAGGAAGGGATTTTGATTTGTCGTCCAAGCGGCCGATCTTTGTGGTATGCCATTAAAGAACAGCATATGCGTATAACATCCTTTTTATGATTGTGCCTTTAAAAGCTTATAAGCCTTGGTTTTCTAGGGCATGTTGCCTTCCCCAATCGAATTTAGAAAAGACTTGTCACTAATATTTGACTACAAGAAAAGACAGAAGACGCGATATGAGAAAAGGGTAAGACCCTATTTATTTTATACTATGTGGAGCACTAAAGTACCAAAAAGAATTTGTGATAAAACTCGAATAAGAGATGCTTCTCTTTCTATGGGATACAGAAGTAACAATTACAGTTGATGCCAAGTAAAAGAAAATCTGAACCAATTACTCTTAAAAGTTAAACTTGGAAGCTGGAACCTTGTGCATCCTTTTCTCTTTTATTGTTAAAAACTTAATTCTGTTACTAATCGATCCTATTCCCCCTTTGGAAAAGAATGCTGAAAGTTGAGAGATGCTTTACTCAGGTGCACAATGGACACAACTAGTATGATTATGGACTCATAAGTGGTTGCTTAATTAAACCCACTCCTAGGAGAAGGCTTGAGCATGGACAGCTCCATACTTCGTAAGCTAGCAGAAATCTTAGATCATAGATTAATTCTTGAAGAAGCCAATCTAGGTGGATAACAGAAAGAAGGTCCTTCTCTATCAAATCCGGATTCAACTTTTTTATTCAAGACGAAAGAGTGAGGCTTGAGGAGAAAAATGGTCTCACCTATTCTGTTCAGACCACAAACTTTCTGGTCGCTGGAAAATAGCTTACTCTCGCCTGCCTACTTACGACATGATTTATAAGCGAGGTAAGTCACCTACTTCTATCTGTCCGACCGATTCAATTACACTTGCCACTTCAAAACATATTGTACTACCACCTAAACTTCGGCCTATTTAACCACTGGCTCTTTTGTGCGTAACATAAGAAGTTCCTCTAGTTTAAAATCCAATCACCAAAGGAATCTATAATGGTTTACCGTCTCAATGACTTTCTTTTCCTATCAATCTTTTCTATCAAATAAAAGATAAACATCCCATGTAACAGGTGCTTCTGTACATTTAATTGATTCAATGTCTTATTTTACTTTTTAAATTAAAAGACTAACTTACCTCGTGATCACCCACCCTGGTCTAATTAGTAATTACATTTTCTATTTTCCACGTCATGTACAAGTTTATATCTTTTATCGTCCTACAGGATTAACTTTTAATGATCTTAGATGACGTTCCTCTAAAATGCATCATTTGAAACTGAATTTTAGGTCAACAAAACGGCAAACGGGTGATCAAAAGTAGAGCCACAAATGACAGACCCTACAGCTCTATTACACGAATGGAAATTATAAAGACCACAAATGGCTGACTCTCCATGAACATGGTTAGACGGATATTTCCTCTGGCTCTACGGGACGATAGAGAATATTTGGAAAATACTAAAAGTTAACTATTCACATTTAATTTTTTTAAAGGCAACAAAACTATGTTCAACGGATTTCATACAAAGGAAAACTGTGTCTGTAAGAAAAGGGAAAAAACCTCTGGTATCTAACGTTAGTATAAACCAGCTTTGCGCCTGCATCCATGTGAAGAAACCATATACAAGAGTTATCATCATGGGCTCGGAGCATCATCTCCAAATTGTCGCCACTGAGCCACAGCATTAGAATCTCCAACATCAACCTGCAAGTTGGTGTCATGAACTTAAGACAGGTAACTGCATAGCCGAAGGATACAATTAGTCCCAACATGCTTGATGGAAAGTCACCAAAAAGCCAGTACCTGATCGTCAAAATTCCCAGGAATCTCAAATTCTGACACTGAAACGTTTCCCAGTTCATCCAAAGTTCCCTGGAATTCCTCCTACATTAAAAGTCATAATCATACAGATTTAGATTTAAGCTACCGAGTTTGCCATGCATTAGAGATGTTTAGTTCAAGCAGTCAAGTTGTGGTGTCACTCTAAATGGTACGAACAACAATTTAAGGATGTTCTAAGAAAATTCTCCTCTTTTCTATGCCTCACAAATAATCACTTCACATTTGGAATCCTCGCTGAAAAGCAAAAGGATATTGTATAGAACTAGTAGCATTTATTTAGTTTTTATTCAGTAATCAGATTACCTCCTCATCAAGGATAATTGATGAATTCTCCACATGCATAGGAATAGGATTAGCAAGATTTTCATCAGCTTCCAGAAATTCCTGAAGACAAGATTTGTGAATTACAAAACTAAAAGCAAGAGAAGATTCCTAATACAGTAAGTAGATAACATATTATCAAAGACAGATGAGTGATTCATATGATCCAGGTCTATGATATGGAAACAAAACCATTTCAGTCAAAAGCAATCAGCTCCCAGCTCATTACTTGCCAGATGGTAGATATTATTTTTTATAATCTAGTATGAACCTCGATTTTCTGAACACCAAGAAAAAAGAACAGATATAAGTAAACAAGAGAACTAATACGATCAACCTGAAATGCATAAAGAGACATTATTGTAGAGTGGTTTTGAGACATCATATCACGATGTTTACAGTTTGTTTTTTCACATCATTGTTACCAAAATCAAGCAATATATAATTACAAAGTGTTAACCCACTCTTGGAAGCCCCAAACAGGAGATACCTGCTCATGTGGCTTCACATAATTTTCTGAATCTAATGGTAAAGGCTTATTATCTTCTGGGCTTCCCTGAAAAATGGACAAATATTTTCAAGAGCCGTGTTATCAATATATACAGAAATACAAATCATAAAAATTTCACATAACATCATATCAGTATATGAAAATAGATGAATAAGCCATGTCAGTATTCTGTGAGTTTGAACTGTGTTTGAAAATTAGTATGTATTTTACGAAGTAGAAACATATTATCGCCATTTAGAAACGATGTTATACCTCTTCATCCTGGTTCACATAGGAATTTTCCCTTCCAATGGCTGAAGGCTTAACATCAGGAGTTCCCTAAAACCAAAGAAGAGTGATCACTCCAAACACTTACGATACATATGGCTAATCTTACTATAACTGCAGAAAGAGGCTGTCAAAAACTGTCTTAGATCAGTGAAATGAACCAGAAAACAAGTAATAACTGCTCATAGTACATACCGGTTCATTTTGATCATAAGAATGCCTCCCTCCTTTTGTAAGATCTCTCAAAGTACCCTTCAAGACAGCATTACAACCAAATGTAAGTCACACAAAAGTCAAGAATGGTGTCATCCCAGTTTAAAGGATGTTGTATCAGAAAATTGTTGACAGAGTTGATTAACACATTTCAATATCAATATCTCTCATAAGCAACAACCATTATGACTTGAAAAGTTTCATATAAGACATGGTATTAGAAAAGAGAATTAAACAATCTTTGGTGCATGAATGCTCGCAAGTTGTGGATCAAATTGAATAGGAATAAACATATTTTTGCAAGAATATTGACCAATCAACTTAACCACGAATAACAAAATCCAAGGAGCCTATGAAACATGCAGGAAAAACCCATGGTAGTTTTAGAATTGTAATTCAAAGCTTGAAGTACAATAATACCAAGATAAATATTTTCAACACTAGGATAACAAATAAGTTAAAGATGGATTGGTGACCCCTTGCATCCTGTTAGAGGAAAGTTTTTTGCAGCTTTAGCTAACCAAGAAACAAATATGAATCAATGGTTAGACTATTCTCAAATGGCCTTTCAACTTTCACCTCCCAGATCTATTCCAACAAATCATCAGCCCTGAAAAAGCCCAATATCTATTCCCTGCCATTCAAGAAAACATGCTATTGAGAATGCAAAAGAAAATATCAGCCTGAAATCCTATCAGCAAAATCCAGTAAATAGTGTTAGACAATTCTGACTGCAGATTTCTCAAGGAAACTTGGATACAATTTTGGAGGAAGAAGGTGGCAAGTGAAGTTCTGTATCCAATAAAGAACCACACATAATATGTGCATACAGCACATTGGTCAAAACTTATAAACTACCTTGTTTGCCCACATCAGGCCACAAGCATTGCAGAGAGTCCTTGGACCAGCTGGGCCCCGACGCATTGCTGGAGTAGCTTTCTCACTAGTTCCACAGTGTTGACAACTACGTGGACTTTAAAACATGAACACGAACATAATTGTAAAATAAGAGTCAGTTAGTATTCAACAAATTATTCTTAAGACAAGCACCATGTCATCTTCAGCTGATGTAACTGTAGTACAAATGCAAGCTTACACCGTGTCTGGAAGAGCAGATCCATTGCTGGGTTCCCACTTTTCAACATCTGTGGTTTCACAATCTTTCAGCGAAGCAAACTGTCCATTTTTACGGTGCATCCTATGAGAAACATAATTCTCTACGGTCAGTAAGAATCCTAGATGCTGATCCACACAATTCCTTTACATGCTCTCATGAACAAGAGAGAGACAGAGAGAGAAAGGTGCCGAATTAAACCTAGCAAATGCAGAAATGATTATCTTCGTCTGATATGTTCTACACCTCACCTCTGAGCAACCTCCTTCCGGCAAGTGTACCGAATTTTTTTCTCAAAGCATCTCTCTTTCCGTTTTTCACGAAACCTAACCAAGGACGCAAATCTTCGGGAAAGTTTGGAGCCTTGTGACATATCAGAAATACTCTGAGATATGCAAAGAAAAATATAATTGATTGTGTGCAGGTTCGCATATGCAATTACTACTTTAGTAACATTTAGAAATACCTGCGAATTCTGCTGCAGCAGAAATTCAGAACTTGGAACACTAGTAGGTGCATCAGAACCTCCAAGGAGAAGTAACACTGCTTGCACCTGCATAAATTCCACTAATCAGCTTAAGAAGATTCCCATCAAAGCCTCCTCAAAAACAAATAAATGGATGAAAATTATAACATGCAGATAAAGAAAAAGGAACTGAAGAAAAAAGGGAACCAACAATCAGAATAGGAATAGCAGTAATTTGAATATGAAGTTTAAAAACAAGATGAATCCAAAAAGCAACATTAATACCATAGAAAGGGAACAGATCATATGTTAACCAACGTTGAAAATTCCCACAAAGATGTAACATAAAACAAATGCAATGAATCTTAAAAATAAGCCATCTTCATCTTGCAAATTTAGACAAAGGGAAGGGAAATGACTAGTGGAACCTAGAATTTCAACTCATCCACAAGATTTTGACTACATACCGTCTCTGAAAGATACCTCATAGACATCAAACCCACAGGATGGATGTGCAATTCAAGAAGTAAAAAGTATAATCCTTTCCACATTGAAGAGGAATAAACTACAATTCAGCAGCGGAAATCAGTTCCCAATTAGTGCCAAAGACATCCAATTTTCATGAAATCTTAACCAAATTTAACAACAAACTATAGTATGTTTATCTTTCCAATCGATTTTCACCGCAAAATAACAAACAAAATCAAGGCCACCATTTCCCATCCCTTATCATTGACATGGAAGTTTCCCTGTAATAAACTACTCCATTTTTAATCCCAAAACTCCACAAAATTTCCACCGACAAACAAACTAACAACACAGAATTATAACAAAAGTTATACACAAACTCAAAATCAAAATTAAAATCAGCTGGCACAACAAAATTAGAACAGCAGGATTGAAGCATGCAAGCGAAAAGAGGCGTGACCTTCTGAGGAGAAACCGCCGGGAAAACATAAACCTCTCCTTCAAAAGCGATAGTGAGCTCACTGGTCCGACTAGTACTACTCCTCCTCTCCAGCATTTCACCCAAATTTCTCTTTTGACCTACTTCTTCCTCCACTCCGTCTTCCTCCAGCTCGTAAGGTCTCGCCATTTGAAGCGGCCGCGGATTCACCGGTTCCATCACTTAACACATCAAGAAATAAACACTATTCTCTGACGCTTTCTGTATTTGTGTTTAACGTAAGTATGCTGTGAACTGAAATTGACTGCAATTGACTACAAATCAAAGCTAAAAAAGAAAAAGGAAAAAAAGAAGGCAAGCAATCTGCAAATGAGCAAGTTGATTTTGTTTTGGCTCGGGATAGAAATAGTGCCTTAATACTATCATGGCCGTTGCCTCAGTGGGGTCCGCATAGAGGAGGCATCACGTGAACTGTATCCCTAGTTGCGGTCTGACGGTGTATGTATTACGCTTACCATTATCAGTCGTCGGTTGGTTGTACGTGGGAGCAGATTGCACGTGTTTCATTGTGTTTTTTTTTCACAACAATGTCAACAAAAAGAAATGCATTTTACTCCCCAACACTACGATGACATGGGAAGACTAGTAACAACCCAATTTTTACTTTCTTTTAATTACGAGGATTCTAATCTTATTCATAAGGAAAAGTCAGAGTTGTAAGTCTATCTAAGACCCATTCTATATCATTCTTTACTCATCTAATAGAGGACCTAGATTAATTGGTTTAAGAAGGGAGATAGAGTTCCAAATTCTTTTTCAATTCCTTATCAGACAAAAGAAATGCTAATAAGATTTATCTTATAATTAGTATAGATGAAAGACTCCTCTATGATCAACCAAACATAATAGAGAAGAACGCCAATTTCTATAGGGACCTTTTGGATTGAGACCTTGATCCTTTTACTTATGTGGTCTTTGTTTCTAACAAAATCCCTCCCAAAACCTTTTAGGAGTTGGTGAAACCTATATTTGATGATGACATTAATGCTACTATGTTTGCTATGAATGAGACGAAAGCCTCACGACCTGGTCGTTTAAATGGTCTTTTCTTTTAAAAGACCTGGTCTATTATTGGACCTATAATTAGAGAGGCTATTCATGAGTTCTGTAGAAAGGGAATCGTCCTAAAGGAGTTTAATAAAACATTTATCTAGTTAATTGCTAATATTTCTAACCCTTATACTTTTGGTGATTTCAGGCCAATAGCATGCATAAGCTTCATTTACAAAATTATTGCTAAGATGTTAGCTAATATATTGAAGCAGGTTCTTAGTCTCATTGTCAGTGAGAATTAGAATGCCTTTATGAAGGATCGAAGCATTGGTGACAATATTCTAATTGCTCAAGAACTTCTAAAGGGTTATAACATAAGGAACTCTCCCCCAAATTGTGCTATTAAGATTGAATTCAATAAAACCTTTGATTATTGGTCTTTCTTTTTCCAGGTATTTTAGGCTTTTAGCTTCCTTGACATTTTTATCAACTAGATTAATACTTGTGTCTCCACTACAGCCTATCGTGTTCTGATTAATGACATCCCTTCTGAAATTATTAAGGGGAAGAGAGTAATTAGACAGGGAGATCTTGTATCCCCTTATTTGTTTATTCTATATATGGAAGTACTCTCTTAAATGTTGAAGATTAATGTCTCTCATAATCCCAAATTCAAGTTCTATCCCAAATGCAGAAAAGTTTCTCTTACCTATCTCTGTTTTATATTAATAAACGTCATTTTGTCTTCTCATCAATTGTGAAATCTCTACATGTTGTTATTTTCACCCTAATGGGAATGAATAAGAAATTTCTAACTTTGCAATATCTGAGTCTACCAATTACAACTAGAAGACTTGAATGTCTTCCACTAATTACAAGCATTTAAAGGAGAATTAGCAAATGGATGAATAGATTTTTTCCTTTGGAGGTAAAGTTTAGTTAATTAAGTCTATCATATGCCTTCACTTATATCGGAGCACACATTTTCCTCTTTCTAAGAAATTAGTCAAATCCATTGAGAAAATGATAATAGACTTTCTATGGGGTAAAGCAAATAGAAATTCAAGTCTTCCTAAAGTTAAATGGGCAGATTTGTGTAAACCTAAAGAGAAAGGAGGGTTGAGAATCATCTTTGTAAGGGTAGTTAATAAAATCTTTTAGATAAAAAAACTTTGGAGAGTGATTCAAGCAAACGTTCCCTTTGGATAAGATTGCTTCATAACTACTTTCTGAAATGGAACTTCCTATGGTCTTTTCCCCTATATCAACCTTTTCTTGTTTACTAAATCAACTTTTAAAGATAAGGGATTAGGTAGTCAACGAAGTATGCTGCAAAATAGGAAATGAAAAATCTACCTTTTTATGGCATGATAATTGGACTGGTTTTGGTCCTTTATCCCAAAACCCCAATGTTGTGTTAGCTTTTTTAGGGTTAGATTACAAAGCTAAGGTTTCATGCTTATCAATCATTGTAACTGGATGCACTTTCTTGAAGCAATATAGTAGCTGAAACCTTCTTACTCTCCTAATCCTAATATTCAAGACAACTATCTTTGGCTTAGAATACTTGTTGAGAGATTTTCAAACAAAGCCTATAGGAAACGAGTATATAGTTCAGAACAAGATGTTCCCTGGTTTAGAGTTATTTGGAGTAACTTCCTAAGACTTAGTACAACTTTTCTTTTATGACTAATGGTTAAAAACATAACTGCTAATATGGACAAACTACATTGCATGTTAAACCTAGATAGGATTTGTTGTTCATGCAAAGAAGGAATAGAAATAAGTGACCATTTGTTCTTTCTTTGCCCCTTCTCTAACTCTATTTGGAATAGGACTAGAGAATGTTTCTCATGGTATGAGTTATCATACTAGCTCATGGAGATTGTTAGTATCCTAACTGAAGCACAACCAACAATTTCACTCTATAAGCAAAAGGTACCAATTCTAGCCATAACTTCTCTTAGAAGTTTTTGGAAAGCGATGAATCTGAGGAAGTTCCAAAGCAAGGAAAGTTCCCAAATGTCGAGATCTAGGTATGTTCACTATTCTCTGCAAAATTGATAACACTGTGATTAACAGAACTATGTTAGATTTAGGAGCTTCAATTAATGTTATGTCTCGTTCAATTTATGCTTCCTTGAATTTAGGCCCTTTGAAAGAAACAAGTGTAATCATATAATTAGCTGACAACACTAACACTTACCCTAATGATGCGGTTGAGGATGTTTTGGTGCAGGTGAATAAGTTAGTATTTCATGCATATTTTTATGTTGTTGATATAAATGATGACATTTCGTACAATCCAATACCTATTTTGTTGGAGGGATCGTTTCTCAAGACAACTCAGACTAAGGTAGATGGTCGTGAAGGCACCCTCACAATGGCTTTTGAGGGGGAAGTGATTCATTTTAACATTTTTTATGCCATAAATCATCCTCATGATGCTCACTTTGTTTTCTCCATTGATGTGATTGATCATCTAGTGCAGAAAATTTCTAAATTAAGTTGCAAGGATCATTTAGAAATAGACTTAACTGAGCATATGAAAGCAAAAACCAACAATGATGTTGAAGTGGGAGAATAGCTAATGGAAGCGGTAGCTACATTGGATTTGTTGGAGCACTTTCCCAAAAGGTATGATTTGACTTCCATACAGTTACTCTAATCTTACCAAAAGTTATTACCTTCAGATATGTAGGCACCTAAAGTGGAACCAAAGTCACTCCCCATACACCTCAACTATGCCTATTTGGAAGATAAGCAGACTCTCCCATTTATCATTTCAACATAGTTGACTTCTTGGTTCGAATGAGGAGAGAGTATAAGAAGGTCATTGGATGGACAGTTGCAAATATCCAAGGAATAAGCCCTTTTATATGCATACGTCGTATTTTATTGGAGGAAGATGCCAAGTGCACAAGGTAAGCTCAACATAGACTGAATCCTCCGATGATAGAAGTTGTAAAGAAGGAAGTACTGAAGCTTGTAGATGTTAGGGTATTTACCCGATCTTTGACAATAAGTAGGTAAGTGTTGTCCAGGTGGTTCCAAAGAAGTCTGGGATCACAGTTGTGATCAATCAAGAAGGTGAGTTGGTTCCTATTTGAGTGCAAACAGATTGGCCAATTTGTATTAACTATAGGAAATTGAACTTAATGACTTGTAAAGACCATTTCTCCTTCCCTTTATTGATCAAATGCTTGAGAGATTGGCTGGTTGTGGGTATTACTTTTTTCTAGATGATTTTTCAGGTTATCTTCAAATACCGATCACATCGGGAGATCAACAAAAGACCATCTACATATGGTCATTCGGTATATTTGCTAACCGAAGGATGTCAATTGGATCATACAACGCACCTGCGATGTCCCAAAGATGTATGGTGAGCATATTTTCTGAGTATGTTGAGAAAATCATTAAGGTATTCATGAATGATTTTAGCGTTTATGGTTCTTCCTTTGATGAATGCCTTCAGAATCTTGCTCTTTTCTTAGAAAGACGTCTTGAAACTAACCATGTGCTTAATTGGGAAAATGTCATTTCACGGTAGATCAAGCTATAATTTTAAGGCATGTTATATTTGTTAGGGGCATAGAGGTAGACAAATCTAAAGTTGATCTCATTTCCTCTTTACCTTACCCTTCAAATGTGTGGGAAGTACGTTCTTTTCTTGATTATACAGGTTTCTATCATAGATTCATCAGGGACTTTTCGAAGATAGTTGTACCGTTATGCAAGTTGTTATAACAAAATGTCTCTTTTGAGTTCGATGATAAGTGTAAGGAAACCTTTAACACACTTAAGGTGTAACATCCCGTTTCCATACTATGAGTTAGACTCCTGGATAATAGCATATGAGAGATATTATTGAGAAAATAGAAAATGCATTTTATGCTCATGTATAGTATTAACATACACATATGTAAATTGTATTTTTACACATATTATAATGACTGTTCATGCACTCATATGACATTTTTCTGTGTATAAATGAATTTTAAAGTAATTAAGATGTGATTAGTGAATGAAATGTCTTGAAAATTGTTTCAGTGAGTATAATTATTGATTTAGAATTTTTGGTGAGATTTGATAAATTTCTGACATTTTTAAGTATTTTTGAATTAGGAAAAAGGCCAAGTAACAAGTTAATTGATAAATAAAAGTAGAATTAAGTATCAAATGGTAGTAGAAATTACTAATAAGTGGCACTAGGATTTAATGACAAGTGTCGTAGAAAATTTAGAGACAACTGAATTAGAAATTGGAAACAAATGAACTGGCTATTTAAAAGACAAAAAGGAGACCACAAGGTGGTGGCATGTAGTAAGTGACAAGTGACAAGTGTCACTTGCCTTGCCACACACCTCACATACATAGAGCTTAATTGAAAGACAATCATTTTGGTCTTTCATTTTATTTCTTTGGCTAAAGCTCTCTCTTCATTCATTCTCCATCTTCTTCTTTCCTCCTTTACACAACACTCTCTTCTTCCCAACCATTAATGTTAATCTTTGATATTACTCTTCAACTTGCCACTCCATATATTCATGCCTTCACCTTGATGATGAAAGCCAACCTTTTCCCTCCTTACAATGGTGAAGTTCGTGAGAGTTGGAGGAGGCTAGGGTTTCATAGTGATTATTGAAGAAGAGTGGAGCTAATCAAGTAAGTAGCACCCAAATCTTCATGGGTTGTTATAAATGAGACAAATATGGTGATTATTTTGGGATTGAGTGATTAGGAAAATCATGTTTTATATATATATATATATATATGGTTCTGTCTGATTGTGGTCGTGGCTGGGCGCTGCTACTTGGATCCATAGGATTGATTGATTTGAGCACAGAAATACCTGCAAAACAATAAGGCACACCGGGGGTTGACTACCGGTAGGCCCCTCCGACGCTCAAGTTAGACTTTTTGGGAGAGTTTTGGCGGCTAATGAATAAAGAATACTAGGTTTTTTTAGAGTCGTACCTTTTTTATGATGAGGTAATGAATTTATATAGTTAATACCTGTAGGAATTAGGTCAACCATCAGTGATGGGTGCTTAGTCCATTCGCCGTTCTAAGTCTAGGCTTGGGCCTAGCACGACCGACCCAACTAGGTTGATACAGATTTCATGACATAATTAAAAACATCTTTATCTTATATGTTTATCTCATTTACTATCATGTAAGATAAAGTCTGTGAGGTAAATATATTTTGCAAATAAAATTATAATGAGATAATAATTATGATATTCATATTGTATTTTAGTATTACTCATAAATTGTTTTTGATCATTGCTCTATTAAGACTAGACATTAATATAACAAAAAGATCAGCGCATTGCTTCTTCCTTATAAAGGAAGTAGTAGATCTCATTAAGTATGAAGATACTTAAACTAATATTGAGTACTTATCAGAAAATAGACACATTGAATTGACCCAATTATAAAAATCTCAAATAGAATATAACTTATGTATTTGTGGATTTTTTTTCTTGATATTACCAAGATATGTGATATAAGAATTATTATATTTTGAGACTACTTATAATATATTCTAATCATAGTAGCTCAGTCGGTACTACTTGATAAAGTATAAACTATATAGAGATAATTAATTAAGTCAATAAAGGATTGTTTACCCAAAAATAATTAGAGAGAATATTTTGCTATTCTTGATTGGTAATAATTTAAGGAATCTTTTGTTCAGGCTGAATTAAGATTTGAAAAGAATATTTTTAAATATCAATTATAAATTAATCAATAGTTAGCAAGAACAAATTTGATTAAATTTAAATGGAGTAAACATTAATTTCATATTCAATATATAATCGGAATATTAGATGATAAAAGGATTAAATTATATGTTATAACCATTTATGGGCAAGTTAAGTTAAACT
>JAOSBN010000005.1:20817215-20830477 GCA_027563595.1 Erythroxylum suave
TAAATAGATCAATGGAAATAGGATTAGCTCCACATAATAAAATCAAATCATCAGCAAAGGAGAGCTAGAAAATTCTTGACTTTCACACCTGTCATATTATTTGAATCTAGGTTCTTTTCCATATAGCTTAAATGGTTTTTGGGAGTTGATAAATAGATCAATGGAAATAGGATTAGCTCCACATAATAAAATCAAATCATCAGCAAAGGAGAGCTAGAAAATTCTTAACCTTGACTAAAATCAAAAATGGAAAGTTTGATTTTATTGAACCTTTAAAGACACTCCATATAAATGAAAAAGAATAGGGTTATAAGGGATCACCCTGCCTTATGTATCTTGCAACTATAAATGTATTTGAGAGCTCACCATCTATAAAAATGGAGTACGACACCGATCCTATATGAATTTTGATCGGAGAAACATATTTCAAGGGAAGGTTCATAGCTTGAAATGCGGAGATGATTTAGCTTTAACTTAAAGAATGAAAAGCCTTAGTAAAATATATCTTTATGAATCAACTTTTAATAAAGGGTTTTTTAAAGCTATAACACTTAAAAACTTCCTACAAGATATTAACGTTATCACCAATGTTCTTACTTGGAACATAGGCACTTTGGTTTGGATTGATGAAATCAGGTAAATTCTTCAATTTGCTAGCCAAAATTTTTGCAATAATTTTATATACCACACTAAAACATATTATGGGTCTACAACCATTCATTGATTAATATTATATACCACATTAAACATAAAAGTAAGTTCTGTTCACTTTAATTAATATATTACCCGATCTAAAGACTACCAATATAACATTAATTACCAATTCAATAGTATAATTTTTGAAAAAAAGAATCTAGTATTTAGTTGTTAGGACCTGAGGCCTTATCAAGTAGGAAGGAGAAAAGAGTGGCTTTAATCTCTGTAGTATTGACTTGTCTAGTAAGAGCTTCAATTGAAAAAAGTGAGAAAGAAATCCTTAACATGTTTTTAAGCTTATCAGTTAGAGGATGAGTTTCATGATAAGTGGCTAGAAGTTATTAGAAATGATCACAAGATATTTTCTTCAGGTTAGATTGACCTAAAATCAAACTACCATAAGAACTAGATGTAATAATATTATTATAGTTTCTTCTTACTTGGATTTTCCTTAATAAGAACTTGGAATTTTTGTCTCCCTCCTTTAACCTATTGGTGCCAGATTTTTTCCAAATTTGGGAGTTATAGTCTTCTATTACATTAGTGTATTTTCTTAATTCAATAAGTTCTTGTGTTTTAACCATTGAATCCATAAGATTGATAGCTAGATGTTTGTTGAGCAAGTTTTACATTTTATAAAACCCTCAATAACTGTAAGCGCATAGGTTGTACTATTTAGTATTAAAGTGGTACTAGCCTAATTCTAAGTCATCTAAGGCTCAAAGAAAAGAATAAAAAGAAATACAACTACATAAGTGAATACGGAAACTAATTACAAGAAGTTGATTCAAGAATTGTAACATTAAAATTTCAACAAACAAAATTAAATTTTGCAGTCACATAGGTCACAGTGGAAATCTGTCAAGAGAGTTAATTAGGTTATGAGAGATGGAATTTTACTTATCATTAATGCTAATCTGGCCATTTATGTGTGTATGGGGTGTTGATTCTAGATGGTCGTAGGGTTGGTTACTCTCTCTTGAGTTATAACTATTAAACCCTAAATTGTAAACCCTAATCAAATTATGGAACTTGTAATCTCTAGATTCACAAATTACCTATAATTCTAATTAGTTCTAAAGCTCTCTTATAAACAAGCAAGTCTCGCATAGGATCGCTTTCTGTGAAATTACCGACTAAATTGATTAAGTGGTCAATTAAATCGCTCAACTCTCATTAATCCGATTTAATCAATTTTATCTGGCTAACCCTCTCAGTTTCTTACTAAAACATGAAATTACATTAATCAATCATAACACCCAAAACAATAAACAAAAAATAACTAAATCAACATTAACTCAAAGTAAAATCCTGAAGGAGAGTTTAGAATATTGTCAACAACCTGAAATCCATTTCCATACAATCCATTTCAACTTTATATATTTAAATGAAATGGGACATGAAGAAAAAATGGAACTTAGGTTGGACAAATCAGGAAGGCAACAGTGTCGGGATCCACTTCTCTTTCCTCCTTCTTCCTCTTCTTCTTCTCTCTCTCTCTTCTTTCTCTCCCTTTAGGGTTTCCAAGAGTGGCTGAATGTAAAACTCATTCTTTCTATTCTTGTCGTTGTATTTATGCTCTTCTGTGTTTAGGGTTAAACTAGGGTTTTTTTGGGGTTTGAAATGTCCAAAAAACCTCTCGAAATGCAAAGTTTGGAAGTGACTACACATCTGCCTGATATAGGCCACGATCGTGGCTTATGTCTGCATGGCCCACGATTGTGACCCATAGGCTACGATCGTGGCTTATGTCAGGCCGTTCTGTCATGATCGTAGCAATCATGGGCCATGCAATTGGTCCCAATTTGCTCTTAAACTCTTACATTCTTCGATCTTCACCCTAAAATACTACCAAACATATCAAGGCACCTCAAAAATATCATATTTAAGCTCAAAAGATTGTTCTAACCCATAAAGCACTTAAAACACAATCTAAGACAATTCTACCCTAAGCAAATAATAAACAATCAAATAAATGGTTAAACACATATCAAACTGTACCTTAAAATACGATGCATTTCACACCTAATACACCCAGCCTTCGCAATGGAGTTCCATGCCTTACACATCAACTTGACAAGCTACACATGTCAATTGGTCCAATTACAATGCAACAAGCTTCAAGGATTAAACAAGCAATGCAAGCTTCTGTTCGAGCCCAAATCACAAGTCAAGTACATGAGGAGGCCGAAACATCCATGTAGGAACACTAACGCACATCCAAGCTTATGACTTTGATAGAGGAGGCGTTGGAAGAGGCTAGTACTTAGCCATTATGGGAAACAAGCTCAAGTCTTGTTTGGGGCGCATTTTTTTTAGACTTATTTGTTTTAATCTGTTTAGCCCATTCCTAAAAAGACTTGGATCAGATTATGTTCAATGGGCTAGATACTCCTAGATTTGTTAGGACTAGCCTAGTTTTCATTAAATGGGCTTACAAACCCATTTCTATTAGGGTTAGGACTTGGTTAAGTGTATTTGTACCTTATTATATCCTTTTAACCTTAAATTTGACAATTAATAAAATTTTAGATTTGAATTCTTCAAGTGAGGCATGAATGTCTTCATGGTTACTTCCAAAAATTGATATGCATCAATAAGTAAGTACTTGCAACGTAAATTGATTTATGATTTCTTTGGGATTTGGTCTTAAACTTAAGATTTAGGTTTTGATCTAGCATGTTTAATCGAATAGAAAGTTGGGGGTTTGATCAATAGCATTAAAGGGTTTCAAGAACCTTGTTTCCTTGGGGTTTCTATATCATCTTGGTATCAGAGCTTTGGCTTAATTATATTGAACTCATACGTATCTTTATTGTGTTTTTCTTATTTGTTTCTTTAGAAAAAAAACATGAACAATACCCGAAAAAATGTGAATAGTATTGGAAAAAATGTGAAAAGTACCAAAAAAAGTGAACAATAGCCAAAAAAATTCAAAAAACCATTGAAAAGTACGTTTAGTTGCCTTACTTTAAACCTTAGGCAGATTTGATATTTGCTCTTTAAGCTCTCGGGTTTTTTTAGTTTTACAATATATTGAGTGTTTTTTTGAATTCTTAGTTTACTTTCTTGTTTATGCCTTTCTTTACTTCCACTACATTGAATTGGACAATCTTGCATTCATATTGTTCAATTATAAACAAAAATCATTGCATACTCATCTTTTCCATTTGCGTATTAATATACTATTTTATTTATGTCCGTGCATTACTTTGCTTCTAAAATTGTAATTATTTCGTTTCTTGTTAGGATTTACTTGTTCTTTCCAATTAATTTGTGTTGCTTGCTATTTGCTTAGTTTTGTTGAATTGGTTTCCGAAAAGTAACTTTAAAGACATCACTTGAGAGGTAAAAGGAAAGAGGGTGAGCTTATATAGTGAAAAGCCATTAATATTGTGTGAAAACACGAGTGTACAATCTGATTTGAGGGAAACACATAGGGAGTGATTGTGAGGTCCTTTCTAATGTTTTCTTATAGGTTTACACCATGTCTAAGACAAATGATAAGGATGTTAATGGTGATGGGAAGTCTAACGAAGGAAAAAGAAATGATGAACAACAAAATGAGACTTTCTTTACTTTAGTATCTATGCAAAATTAGTTTCTAAGAATAAAGGACATGTTTAGAGATGTCAGTGACAAGTTTAAAAGATAAGATAGATTGATCAGAGCTTTGCAAGAGTTTTTAGTTAATAATGTAGCAAGAGAAAGAGCTTCAACTATAGCTCGAAATCCCTAAAACTATGAAGAAGTTGCTGGTTATGAAGAAGATGATGAGAGGGGGTGGCATGAAGTTCAAAACTATGGAAGAGGAGGAAGAGGAGATAGAGGCCGAAATAATTCACCAAGAGAAAGAGCCTCAACTATAGCCCGAAATCCCCAAAATTATGAAGAAAAAGTTGCTAGTTATGAAGAAGATGATAAGAGGGGGTGGCATGAAGTTCAAAACTATGGAAGAGGAGGAAAAGGAGATAGAGGCTAAAATAGAGGAGGCTATAGAGGGAAAGTTGAAAGGGGCAGAGATGAGGAAGAAATTGAGAGAGTTGATAGATATATAGGAAGCACCAAAATGAAGATTTCATCTTTCCAAGGGAGGAATGACGCAGAAACCTACTTGGAGTGGGAAAGGAAATTAGAGATGATATTTGCTTGCCATAACTACTCAGTAGAAAATAAGGTGAAGTTGGCAACAGTTGAATTCTTTGACTATGCAGTTGTTTGGTGGGATTAACTACTTCTGAATAGAAAAAGGGCTAAAGATAGACCTATTGAAATATGGGCGGAGATGAAGTCCATCATGAAGAGACGTTTTGTGCCTAGTTACTACTATAGGGAGTTGCACCAAAAACTCCAGACTTTGAGACAAGTATTAAGAGCGTTGAGGACTACCATAAAAAGATGGAAATGGCTATGATAAGGGCTGATATTGAAGAAAAAAAGGAAGCCACCATGGCTCGGTTTCTTACTGGTTTGAATAAGGAGATAGCCCACATTGTAGAGTTGCATCACTATATGGAACTTGATGAAATGATCAGCATGGCCATGAAAATTGAAAACTAATTGAAGAGTAAAAGCAAGGCTTGCAATTTTGGTTCTTCAAGTTCTTGGAGTTCTAAGTAGCCTAAGAAGGAAGAAAAGAGCAAGGACAAGTCCAATGACTACAGGGATAAGTCCAAAGATAAGGGGGATAACCTCTAAAGGTACGAATTCTCACCCAAATAGTGTTAATGCATCTACTAAGCATAAGGATATCAAATGCTTTAAGTGTTTGGGATCTGGTTATATTGCTTCACAATGTCCAAATAGAAAAGTTATGCTTTTGAGAGATGATGGGGGAATTGAGTCCCAGGAGAGTGATGGAGAAGAAATGCCTGAGCTTGAGGATTGCAGTGATGTGGAGGTAGAGGAACTTGTCCAAGCTGAAGCCCTTGTGGTTAGGCATGCTCTCAATGTGCAGGAGAAGGTAGAAGTAAATGAGCGGAGGGAAAAAATCTTCCATACACGTTGCTTAATCAATGGTAAGATGTGTAGTATGATAATTGATGGATGAGTTGTACAAATGTAGCTGGTACAATTTTGGTGGAAAAGTTGGGGTTGCTTATTAGCCCATACAAGCTACAATGGCTCAATGAATGTGGAGAAGTAAGGGTACACAAGCAAGTGAAGGTTGCATTCTCTATTGGGAGGTATTCTGATGAGGTTTTGTGTGATATAGTACCAATGTAGGTGGGTCACATATTGTTGAGAAGGCCTTAGCAATATGATAGGCGTGTGATCTATGATACTACAAGAATAGGTACTCATTCAAGATGGGAGATCAAACCTTTGTTTTGGCACCTCTAAAACCAAAGGAGGTTCATGAGGATCAAATGAGGCTTGCAAAAGCCATGGAAGAACAAAAACTAATGGAGGCTGAGAGTTTGAAAAATAGCAAAGGAAAAGAAGCCATTCAAAAAAATAAAAATAAAGGCCCAATTGAAAGAGATTGCACTAGTGAGAAAAAAATAGAGGGAAGTCAATAGAAAAAGGAGAGTTGAGTGAAAAGAAGAGTGAAAGAAAAAAAAGTACCTTCTTTGCAATCAAGAGATCTGAGATAAGTGCTGTATGCACCTAAGCCTTTAATTTTGCTTAACTATAGAGAAATTCTTTATAATGAGGTTGACCTTGACTCTTCCATACCTAGTGTTATTAAATCCATTTTGCAAGAATACTCAACTATCTTTCCAGATGAGATGCCCAAGGGACTCCCACCTTTGAGAGGTATTGAACACCAGATAGATTTTGTGATAGGAGCTTAAATTCCAAACCGCCCAGCTTATAGGAGTAATCCTGAGGAGACAAAGAGCTTCAAAAGCAAGTGGAAAACTTTTAGAGAGGGAGCACGTGAGAGAAAGCTTAAGCCCATGTGTAGTTCCAATATTATTAGTGCCAAAGAAAGATGGAACTTGGCGTATGTGTGTGGATTGCAGTGCAGTGACTAAGATAATGGTAAAGTATCACCATTCAATTCCTAGATTAGATAATATGCTTGATGAATTACATAGTGCTTATTACTTTACAAAGATTGACCTTATGAGTGGCTATCATCAAATTAGGATGAAAGTACGAGATAATGGGAAACAACCTTTAAAATTAAATATGGTTTATATGAATGGTTGGTCATGCCTTTTGGTTTGACAAATGCACCTAGCACTTTCATGAGATTGATGAACTATGTTTTGAGTGAATTTATTGGCAAGTTTGTGGTTGTATATTTTGATGATATTCTGATTGACAAGAAAAGCCTTGATAAGCATGTTTTACATCTTAAATCTGTACTACAGGCACATAGGTGTGAAAAGGTTTTTGCTAAATTTAAAAAGTGTCCTTTTTGTATGGATAAAGTTGTATTTCTTGGCTTATTTCTAGCCATGGTGTTCATGTTGATGAGGAGAAAGCTAAAGCTATCGCCAACTCCTAAGTCTGTTGGTGATGTGCGTAGTTTTCATGATTTGGCTAACTTTTATAGGCGATTTATGAAAGATTTTAGCACCATTGCTGCTACATTAACTGAAATCATTAAAAAAGATATTGGCTTTAAATGTAGTGAGGCCCAAGAACTTGCATTTAATGCTTTGAAAGATAAGTTATGTTATGCACTTGTTTTAAGTCTGCCTAACTTCAATGAAGCTCTTGAGATTGAATGTCATGCTTTCGGGTTAGGTATTGGTGTTGTTTTGATGCGAGGTAGGCGTCCCATTGCATACTTCGGTGAGAAGCTTTATGGGCCACAACTGAGTTATTTCACTTATGACAAGGAATTATATGCCTTAGTGAGAGCATTGGAACTTGGCAACACCATCTATGGCCAAAGGAGTTTGTGGTTCATTTTGACCATCAACCACTCAAGCATTTGAAGGTCCAAGGTAAGTTGAACAAGAGATATATGAAATGGCTAGAGTCTATTGAAACTTTTCCATATGTGATCAAGTACAAGCAAGGAAAGGAAAATGTAGTGGCTGATGCACTATCAAGAAGGTACACTCTAATCAATACTTTTAGTTCTAAAATGTTTAGATTTGAGTTTATTAGAGAATGTATGCTTTGGATTCTGATTTTGGGAATGTTTATGGTGCATGTAAGCATGTTGCATTTCAAAATTTTTGTAGGCATGATGGATACTTGTTTAGGGAGAATAAGCTTTGTGTGCCTATTTGCTCTATCTGTGAAATACTTGTGCGTGAATCACATTGTGGAGGATTAATAGGTCACTTTGGCATGCAAAAGACATATGACATTCTTTTTGAACATTTTTATTGGCCTAACATGAGAAAAGATGTTGCAAAAATCTGTTCTAGGTGTGATGCACGTAGACAACCGAAATCAAAGACCCATCTATATGGTTTGTATACTCCTTTGCCTGTGCCTAAGCATCCTTGGACTGACATATCTATGAACTTCGTATTGGGGCTGCCTAGGACAACAAAAAGATAGGGGTAGCATATTTGTAGTTATTGATAGGTTTAGTAAAATGGCACACTTTATTGCATGTCATAAAACTAACGCTACCACTTATATTGCTAATTTGTTCTTTAGGGATGTTGTGCGTTTCCATGGTGTTCCTAAAACCATTGTTTCAGACCATGATGTAAAGTTCTTCAGTCACTTTTGGTGTGTTCTTTGGGGAAAGTTAGGAACTATTCTTTTGTTTTCTACTAC
The DNA here is from genome assembly GCA_027563595.1 of Erythroxylum suave. Classification (NCBI taxonomy): domain Eukaryota; kingdom Viridiplantae; phylum Streptophyta; class Magnoliopsida; order Malpighiales; family Erythroxylaceae; genus Erythroxylum; species Erythroxylum suave. The sequence goes on from JAOSBN010000005.1 coordinate 20,825,610, forward strand.
TTGTCATCCTCAAATAGATGGCCAAACCGAAGTGGTCAATAGAACTTTAGGATTTTTTTTGCGTGTTGTTATAGGGAAAAATCTTAAAACTTGGGAACAATGTTTGCCATTAGTTGAATTTGCATATAACATGAGCATTCATTCTACTACTAGTTATTCATCATTTGAGATAGTTTATGGATTTAACCCTTTGACGCCTTTGAATTTGCGTCATTTGCCATTACATGAGTTATCTAGCAGGGACAGAAGGTCGAATTGGTGAAGAGCATTTATGAGAAAGCAAGGCAGCAAATAGAGAAGCGGAATGAAGAAAATGGGCACAGGGCTAATCAAGGGCGCAAGTTGTTGAGGTTTGAGCCTGGAGATTGGGTTTGGGTGCATTTCAGGAAAGAGAGGTTTCCTAAGCAAAGGGAATCCAAGTTGGATCCTAGAGGCGATGGGCCATTCCAAGTGCTTGGGAGAATTAATGATACTGCCTATAGAATTGATTTGCCAGGTGAGTATCAAGTGTCTGCTACCTTTGATGTTGCTGATCTCTCTCCCTTTAATAATGTAGGGTCTGATTCGAGGACGGATCTTTTTGAGGACGGAGGGAATGATACACCCAGCCTTAGCAATGGAGTTCCACACCTTACACAGCCTTCACAATGGAGTTCCACACCTTAGACATCAACCTGACAAGCTACACATACCAAATGGTCCAATTACAACGCAACAAGCTTTAAGGCTTAAACAAGCAAAGCAAGCTTTTATTCAAGCCCAAATCACAAGTCAAGTACATAAGGAGGCCAAAACATTTATGGCGGAACACCAAGACATGCCCAAGCTTACGAGTTTGTTAGAGGAGGCGTTAGAAGAGGCTAGTACTTAGCCATTTTGGGAAACAAGCTCAAGTCTTGTTTAGGGCACATTTTTTTAGACTTATTTGTTTTAATGTGTTTAGCCCATTCCTAAAAGAAATTAGATCATATTATGTTCAATGGGCTAGATACTCCTAGATTTGTTAGGATTAGCCTAGTTTTCATTAAATAGGCTTGCAAACCCATTCCTATTAGGGTTAGGACTTGGTCAAGGGTATTTATACCTTATTATATCCTTGTAACCTTAGATTTGATGATTAATAAAATTTCAAAATTGAATTCTTCAAGTGAGGCATGAATGTCTTCATGGTTACTTCAAGAAATTGATTTGCATTAATAAGTAAGTACTTGCAACGTAGATTAATTTCTGATTTCTTTGGGATTGGGTCTCAAACTTAAGATTTGGGGTTTGATCTAGCATGTTTAATTGAATAGAAAGTTGGGGGTTTGATCAATAGGATTAGGGGGTTTCAAGAACCTTGTTTTCTTGGGGTTTCCGTATCAACACCTATCAATGTTCCTAATAAGGCTTTTTAAGCTTTATTCTTTTGTTAGATAATAGGATCCATACCCCTTACTTGTAACTTAATTAACTCCAATTTAATAGCCTTGAGCTTAGGCAAACATTTATAAGCATTTGAGCATCTAAAATCTGCTCTAAGGCTATTACTTATGTAGTATTGAAATTTGTATGCTTTAATAAAGAGTTTAAACACCTAAAAGGTATTTTCCTTCTCCTTTCTAGTGGAACAATGTGTATGCTAATAGGGGGTGGTCTAAGGTTTTGGTTTCCAAAATTTATATGGCTAAGTGGGTACTAAGCTAGTCGTTTAGAGTTTACTAGGAATCTGTCCAACTTCTTCTGTTAGAACCAATCACTAGATTACCTATTTAACCATATGTAGAATTTACCTAAGTACTTTAGATCAATCAACCCAATTAAGCTCCTCAAAATATAGGTTAAGGATTCTCCTATTACCCTATGCTTCATTAGGAAATAATATCTAGTTGAAATAACCAGTAATAATATATGGAAGAGAATTGATGTTTCCTAAGTGCTTAAAGTCCTCTCAAAGTTTCCTTATTTAAAATTCCAAGTTAGAGGCATATATGGCAGTTACGTAGAAAGGAGTATGGTTCTATTTTACCATCATCTTATAATGTAGGTATTGATTAGAACATTTTCAACTTTAAAAAGCAAAATTCGAGGGGTCCAAGGAGAATAAGATCCTTTTATTGAAGTGTGTGACATCATTGATGATTATGATCCACTCTTTATCCAAAAACCAGAGACCCCTTTTAGAATAGGATAAGCTTGGTTTTTGTTTCAATTAAACCACAAAGTGTGACTTATTTAGAGTAATAAACTCCTAAAGGGTTGTTTGCTTTGTAAAGTTATTTAAGCTTTAAATTTTCCATATGAGAAACTTCATAGATTAAAGGTAGCTAGTTTTTTCTTTTAGCTTTTCTACCAGATTACCGTTGCCAGTGCTAAGCTTAGGGATTAGAGGGATACTAGTACTTCTAGTGCCAAGTTCATAGCTACATTAGCCAAAATCAAGATGAATAAGGCTTTTATTTTATAGTTCCACCGTATCTTGGATATTGAGGGTGTTATTAGTCTTAGTTACTCCCTTTTTAAGTTTAAAAGGAGCTACAATTATGGTGTCTAAAATAGTCAATGTTGCATCTACACCTACATTAGTAACAGTGATAACCTTAATAAAAGTTATAGTAACATTAGGAGAAGCAATAGGTACATTTTCAGTTATAGGGGTTTATATCCTCAACAATAACTACAGATGAATCAGGAGAAGCAATAGGTACAGTTTTAAGTATAGGGGATTTATCTCAATAGATTGTAGTTCCTTTTACTTAGGTTTCTAAACCTACATTTGCTCCTTTTTCTTTGTCTTCCAAAAACAATAACCCTTTATGGAATCTTCAAATAGTTGATTTTCCTGATTGGGTCTTATAATCCTGAAGTAGTTAGGGAGTTCACTGTCAAGACATATCTCAACACATACTTTAACATGTCCTATCCTTTAGAGGCTGGTCGTGTTCTTATCCAAGTAGATAGGTTTGCCCAAAGCACTTGCCAAATAGCTTATTCCTTCCTGACCAATACTCAAAGAAACATTGTGGATATTAGCCCAAATTAGAACTGATCAAAGACATTTTCTGTCAAGGATAGTACTTGGATACTGTTTGGTTACAAATAGAGTTCTTCCATAGCTGTGCCAAGTTCCTTGTTCCTAAATCTTCAGGACACTTGTGATTGAAGTAAATTTGAAAATAAAGAGCTCATCATCACTCATTAGAACCTTTTAGAACCAAATATTTTTTAGGTTATGAGGGCCCATTATTGCATAATAAGAAAGGACAATCTTTTCTCTAGGAAGTAGCCTACTGATATAGAGCTCCACTTCTTAGTACCTAGTTGGAGGACTTCATAGGAGGATTAACAAGAGTACTTAAATATAAAGGCTTTACAAACTTTAGTGTACCAAAGTTTTTATGGTTACTTACCACCTTACTTTGTATGCCTCTAAGGGGGACATCAACTTGCTCTTTGCTCGAGGAAGGTGCCTTATTGGAATTAGCATGTAAAGGTTCCAAAAAGCAGTGGAGATTGATGGGGGCTTCGGTGAAGAAGAAAGAGGAGGAAAAGCAATGTTTGAACACAAAGGCGTGGGGGGATTGAGGGATAGTTCCTAAAGGTGGGTCAGAGGAGAGGAGTAGTGTTGGATATTGGGCAATGGTTGTTTTACCTATATCAATAAAAATAAAAAAGGTAGGAGCTAATGGACAGGAAACGAAAATAACGGGTGGGTTACTAAGTTAGAAAAAAAAAATTGAGCTATGAGAGCTGAGAAACAAAGGGGGTTAAAGAGAGGAGAGAGCAAACAATCGATAATTCATATAAGCAAGATCATATTATGAACATAAGCATGATGCTTGCAAGAGTTAGCATCAAAGTATTACATTATATGCTCTTGAAAGCTAACATCATGGATTCTCATTATCTAGATTGATATTAGTGGTTAGGTTTGGGCTATTTATCGAGGAAGCATTGAGTTAAACTTCAAATAATTTCGTATAAAATAATATACTCTAAAAAAATTTCAATGTGTTAATTAATAAATTTTAGGTTTTATATATGTGTGTGTGTACTTTTTTTTTTGTTTCCCTAAAATTCTCTCCTTCACGTTTTTGCTTGGCATGTACCTTTTGATTCACTACAAGAAAAATCGGATTTAGGAACGGACAAAAAATGCAAAATTCGTCCCAATTTCGGTTCCAAATTCAATCAGGAACGGATTTTGGGACCGAAATTTATCCGTCGGTATTTGATTGGTTGCAAATCTTAGGGACGGAATTTAATCCGTTCCTAAAACATAGGAATCAAAAAATCTGTCCCAAAAACTGTTTGCAATATGGATACAATCGAATTATTGTATTTGTTTTGGAACAGAATTGGAGACGGAATTGGGGACGGACATGTTTTGCAGAAGGAATTAGGGACGGAATTGGGGACGGAATTACGAACGAACAACTGGTTATAAGATTGATTTGGGATGGAATGTGGGCCAAAAATTGGGGCGGATTGTTGGACGTAGGGACGGAATTACGGACTGACAAGTGGTTGTGAGATTGATTTGGGGATGGAATGTGGGACGAAATTGGGGACAGAATGGGGGACAAAATTGGGGACAGAATGGCGGACGGAATTGGGGACGGACAACTGGTTATGAGATTGATTTGGGGACAGAATGTGGGATAGAAATTGTGACGAAATTGGGGACGGACTTCTTGTTATTGAGATGAAATTGGGGATGGATTTAGGGACTGAATTAGGGACCAAGTTAGGGACTGAATTAGGGACTGACATGTGGTTTGTTTTAGCCCATTTTGGGACGGATTTAAGGATAGAATTCTTTTTGTTCGGAACTGATTTAGGAACGGATGTTTCATTTATTTTGAATACATTTTGAATTTTATTTTTAT
>JAOSBN010000005.1:20830577-20859466 GCA_027563595.1 Erythroxylum suave
ATTACCAATTGAGAGCAATAAATAACCAAATGTTCATCAACAACACAAAACCCAAACCATAAATCACCTTAATTTTCTATTGTTAAACTCAAAATGTAAAGATGTGATAATTATTAAAGGGGAACATATAATTTGCAAAAGAAATTACCTTAATGAGCTTGTGATGCCAACCTTTCAACAACTTCAAACACTCTGATGGCTAGTTTCGTGAATCAAAACTAAGCAACTCCACCTTTAAGATAAAATCTCAAGATTTTCACAATACTTTTGAAGAAAATATACGGTTTCAGTTGCTGGAGGGGCGCTGATTCTCGACCTTTCGGAATTAATAAAGGGGGAAAACAAAAAACGCACCGTTTCACTTGCTGGAAAAGTGGAGAAATCATAGGGACAGAAATTGGGACGGATTTAGGTACCAAAATAGGGACCGATTTACGAACGGATATAGGGACGGCTTTAGGAACGGATTTAGGAACGGAAAAACTTTGGCCCAACATAATTGTTATAGTTGGAGGGAAAAGTTGGTTCAAAATAGGAACCGATTTTCAGACGGGAATGCGAACGGATTTAGGGACGGATTTCGGAACGGACAACTTTGGCCTACCATAGTTGTTACGGTTCTAAAGACGGCAAAAGTTTCCTACGAATTGGTTGGAAATTCCGTCTGATATTTGGGACGGAGATGTTCGGTCCGTAATTATCCGTCTTTAAATCCGCCCCTATGTGAAAATCCGTCCAAATTTCCGTGCCCAACCATCCGTCCAAAAAACGGTTGCAAATTAGTAACTGATTTGGGGACGGTTTTTCTTCTTTCGTATATTTGGTCCGGAATTCGGGACGGATTCTTAAGAATTTTATTTTGGAGGTTTTGGCGCCAAACTTTGCAACTGATTTAGGAACGAAAAATTTGATCGGTGCATATGTAGGGACGGATTTGGGGACGGTTTAGTTTTTTTGTCATTGTCGGTTCCAAATTCCGTTCCTAATTAGGGACGGAAATCCCTAAATTCCGTCCCTATTTGCTATTTTTCTTGTAGTGATTATTTAAGATGAGAATTAATCTTCGGAAGATGTGTATATGTTTCCATTGGTGAAGAGTTATATCTCACATAAAGAGAAACATGAAGACTTTTGTTTTCTACGTTCTATCTTTTCTTAAGGCAGGCATTATCGTGGTTCATTAAACAGATCGATCTAATAACCCTCTATTAGAAATAAATTACGAGGGGAACAGCTGTTTATGCCTCTGCGCTTTCTCTTCTCTTTTCCTTTCCCTGAAAATTTCTTCATCTGGCTGCCACTTTCTCACTCAAGGTGTGCATTAATCTCCAGCAACAACCGTACTATACGACATAACTTTTATCAAGTATTTACTTGTTTTTTTTTCCTGTAGCCAGTTTAAAAACAGCATATTAAACAATCAAAGTGCTGAGTAAACAGCCACCTGAACAAACTACAGCGGAAAAGCAGGTGTTCTGAGAGCCAATTAATACAGTCCAACCAATACGAACCAAGTTATTATATATGTTTACTATACGAGTTAAAGCATGATTTGCGGCCTGCTTTGTTGGACAGTGATGATCCAGAATCAGATTCATCTCACATGTAGCTTGGCGACATCATCTGTTGATGATTGTTGTTTTACACATTACATAGAGTAGTGTTTTAGCTAGTTGGGGTCATTTTGTATTTAATTAAAGGTTGAGGGTGTTAGTTTGTAAATACTGAGCACAGGTAGTTAGTCTTGTTGCTTAAGTCATGTATATATACGTACTCTTCTTGTATAATTTTGTAGATCTGATTTTACCCCTTGAATGAATACACGGTTTTCCTTGAATCTCTTAACCGCCATGGCTGTTTCTCCCAACCTTCTGTTCATTTACCTACATTTTATGTATTACTTTAACCACGTGAATTGGGTTAACTTATTACTTTTATCAAATAGTACATCTCGTAAACTCTGCTTCTTTTGTCTTCATATTCTCATCATATGCATTTCATGTGTAACGACGAGTACTCTGGAATACTGTTTCACAGGACAATATAAACATATGTATAGACAAAACAAACGGACGCATTTCAAGAAAAGGAAGAAGATTATTAAAAAAAAACGTGTTGAATTGCCATTAGGTTTTTGACCAGAAGTTGGGTGCCACTACTTCAGGAGGCAAGGCAACTGAGGTAGTTAGCAATTGGCATTGGCTATAAGTAAGGTTTCGCTCTTCACCGACACACATGCATGTAATTAACCTAACCACGCTCACACTCTCACAGAAGCTATAGTTGTGAAATTTTCACAACAATTATAACTGGAGACATGGGAAGGAGGCCTTGCTGTGTGAAAGAAGGACTGAACAAAGGAGCTTGGACAGAACATGAAGACAGAACTCTCATTGACTATATCAGCCTCCATGGTGAAGGCAAATGGAGAGACGTTCCACAACGAGCTGGTATATATTTCGAGTACCTATATCCATTATTACCTTTCCATTGTTGTTTAATGGCTTCTCATGTGTAATCCTTTATATGCGCATATGTGCAAGAATAGGGTTGAAGCGATGTGGGAAAAGTTGTAGGCTTCGATGGGTGAATTATCTGAGACCAGACATCAAGAGAGGCAACATTTCTCAGGAAGAAGAAGAACTCATCATCAAACTCCATAGCCTCCTTGGTAATAGGTATATTTTTCTTTTTTCATTGCATTGCTTAGAATCCTAACTAGGATATATTTTCTAGTTGACATCATAAAAAAACAAGCATGCTTTCCAATGTTTCTGAGCCAATGTATATCATTTATAGCTCGATTCATATAAAATATGATGAACTCAAGTATGGTGAAAATTGGTGATTAGTACTGTCTTACATCAAGGGGGAAAAAAAGTTATATAGAAAGATAATAATTCATTTTTTTGTTGAGATATACTTCAACATTAGTACTTGGATAAGATTGATTCCTCGAAATGCCTAAGAAACCCAACATTTTCAGTCCTTGAATAAAAATGAAAGCAAGATTAAGTAATCCTTTATTTCATTCAGGTGGTCGCTCATTGCTGGAAGGTTACCTGGTCGAACTGACAATGAGATTAAGAATTACTGGAACACCAATTTGAGCAAAAGAGTTCACGGAAATGCTACTCATCAAGATTTCCCTGAACAACTACACAATTCGGAAGAGAATAAGGGCATCCAAGATTTCCATGAGCAATCGCACAATTCGGAAGGGACTAAGGGCATCGAAAATGTCTCAAACATGGAGGGTGAGAAATTAGTAGAATCAAACAAAGTAATACGAACCAAGGCAGTGCGATTGACAAGGGTCATTACCATTCCTCAAAGACTGCATAATCTACACGATAACATCAGGAAAATAGCAAATGATCATCACAACCCAAGCTCATGGTCGCCGTTGGATGATAATTCATTTGATTTTCCAAAGGGGTTTAACGGTAATGATTTCCTTTTGTTGGAAACTCTAAGCTCAGAGTTCAACCTAAACAATGAGATGAATGAGATTGAGAATCACGAGAAATTGATTGTTAGTGATGGTGATAAAAATGGCTGCAGTAACGAACCGTTCTTGGAGCATCTTTCAGGTTTAGAAGAGAATGCAAAGGTCAACATTGTGACGAGTGATACGAGGCTACCAGAAGCTCGGACCACATGCGAGGTCGACCCTTTTGAGCGAATAGAAAATGCCTCATATCTCGATAGTTTAGAAACCTTTCTGTGCTCTGAAGATGCTTGGAATAGTTGAGGCAGTGGATATAAGCTAGCTGATTCAATCGATGGCTTTTAAAGGACACTGAATTTGTTCTTTTTGCCTTCGACAGATAAATAAGGCTGCTATGATACTTCTTAATTGTCTTCAATGCTATTCAGTATTATTACGTTGGTTTCAGATTTTTCAAGTCAGTGCGTATTTTCTCAAAGAATTGGTATTTTCTCTTGAAATTTGAATCACGAACAAGTTGATAGCTATGCTAGTTCAGCAATGGAAACCAAAAGCTGATTATGGTCCTCTCGTGGTTAGTCTAGCTATAGATGTTTGCAATATGGTTCAAGATTAGTACATCACAAAACATCTTTTCCTTTCTAATTACTTATTTTAATGCATATTGAAGTCATCTAATTAATCTAAATGGCTAGTTAAAGATTTAATTGTTGGACAGAGGTGCTAGGTGCACTGAAACATAGCTTAGTACTGCTTCCGTTTTGAATAGTTGCTATGGTATCTTTTCCTGTAAAATTAAGCTGAACCAGAAAATGTACTTTGCGGAAGCATGATTGTAACCTTCCTCCATGCTATCACTTGTTTATAAATTTTAAGTTTTTACGAACGCAAAAGTTGGATCCTTTTTTACGTTCTTCCTCTGGTAGCTTATTTTTTGACCAGCCTTCACCTTTTGTCAAATCTGTCACTCAATTTTGTTTCTTATCGGTTTAAGAAAAGGAATCACGCCTGGTTGAGGCATGATCTTTTCTTCCCCGTAGCCAACCCCATTGCTTCATTCTCCTTAGCTTCTCTTCTCAACTCAGGAGCTAATCTTGAGCTGTCTCGTTCTCTACTTTCTTCTTCCTCTCACCGTCAGTCAGCATCTACTTTTATATGCCATCTTTCTTAGAATTCTTCACCTAAGATTACTGATTTTCGTCTCTTGCCTCAACTTCTTCTGTCAACTCCTAATCTTTCCTTTCAAATACGTATTCTACCTTTCCCTCACGTAGTTACTAGTTTAAGCTACTCTTTACCTAAACCAGGTTTTGCACCTTTAAATATTCCAATGGGCTCCTCAGAGACGGCGGCTGGTTCTTCAAGTTTCTAATTCCTTTTCTCCAGTAGTGAACAAGCTATCTTAAAGACTAGCGGTGGGAAATTCTACAGGTTAATGTCTTGTAACCAATCGCTTTGGTTATAATTTAGTGACAAATTATTTAAAGATATTATTTATCTTTTACATATTTAGATGCATATTATAAAGATTAGAAATAATTGTACATTGAAAATAAAATTATAATGAGAATCATATTATATTTATGTATTATGCTTAAATTGTTCCTAGTCACTGTTCTATTAGTATTGGACATTAATATAATGCAAAAAACTAGCACATGTACTTCTTTATGAAGGAAGTAGTTGATCTTATAGGCTAAAATTTAGAGATACTTAAACAAACATGTGAGTGTTTGTTAGTAAACAAGTTCTTTGAACAGACCTAATATGAAAATTTTATTTGCAGCATTACTCACATGTTTATGTAATTCTCATTGCAATGATTGTATAAGTGATAATTTAACTTGAGGCCATCAAAGTTATCTTTATATGGGGATTATCTACTTATAATCTATTTAATCATGGGTATTTAATCGGTAGTCATTAAACGTAGCATGAACTATATGAAGATAGTTAAGTGATCAAGATATGATTTCGTATCTTAAAGTAATTAGGGAGAATGTTTTATTGTTTTCGATTAGTATTTATTTAAGAAAACTTTGATTTAGGTAAAATGACGCTTTGTAAATATATAGTTTACAAATGTCATTAATTGAATCGATAGTTAACGACGGCGAACTAGTATGATTAGACTTAAAATATAGTAGATATTAATTTCATGCTCTATGTCTAATTGGAATATTGTATAATAAAATGATTGAATTATACAAAAAAATTATACATGGAAAAGTTAGTCAAAATCACTTTGACATTTCTAAATATTTGAGTGATCATGATGCGTTGATAAACTTCAATCTTGATCTGTGATTATAAATTGTCTAATTGAAAACTTAAAGATAAATTCTGATGATGAATTAGAATTATAATTTATAATCATTACTATCATATTTGAGAACCTAATGGATCTCACATTTAAAATGAGTTGAAGAGAACAAAATTATTTTAATCAAGTTGGACTTGATTGTAAAATTTAAGAAACTTTATGGATAAATATGAGATATTTAATAAATAAGGATCAATATGAGATATTGAATCTTATTTGAGCGTAATTGGTATTTAATTAGAATTATTTATAATTCTAATTAAATTTTACTTGAAATTATAATTTAATTTCAATTAAATTACTAAAACGTTCGAAGCTTTTATAAATGTGCTTAAACTCTGTGGAGCAAACATTTCTTGCTTAATCTTCTCTGTAAGAGTTACAAAATTCTCTCAACTCATTCTGTAGATAACATTAGAGGCTGGACATTTATATGACTAAGGTGGTTGAGACATATCGGTTTCGGAAATAATTCGAGGGATTCAACAAAATTATGATCAAGCTTCGGAATAAAGCATAAATTAAGTTTTTGCTTTATTATTATTTGTATCAATTATTTTATAGACTTAAAGAGATCTTGATTTTCGAGAAATCAAAGGTTACGAAAAAGATTCGTAATTATTTCACTATGGTCAGAATGGAATCTTGAACCGATTTTCGAAGGAATACACCATTGTTGTTAAGATTTGTTCTCCAACTTCTAAAAATGCATTTATTTATAAGGAATCCCAAAAAATAAATAAAATAATTAAAAAAGATAGAGGTCATAGGTATTAGGAAATAATTTATATTTCCAACTGCTTTCAGGACATTTATATAAACATCGGGTGAGTAAGAGATGGATCTCCTCAAAGATCGTTACTTTCTCGAACGTTTAAAACAAAAAGAAAAAGAAAGGCAAATGAAGTTCAGAAAACAAGTTATTTAATATTACCACGTGAGATTAGTGTCAGTATATCAAATTCGTACTTCAAATGGATTTGACTTTTATTCTCTCGCTCTTTTTGTTTTTCGACTGTTTAATTTGTTTGGAACTTCTTAATTGAATATCCGACTTAGGTTTTTCCTTTTGGTCAACTTGTGAATTACCAGTATTGAAATTGAAAATTTTAATAGAATATCACAACAATTTTTACTGTACTCTGTTGATGTTACAATCTATAAAATAAAAAAATTCAACTTAAGTTCAATAGAAAAGATTCGGAAACTAAATTAAGAATAGAAAACGGTTTTTAATAAAATATATTTATGTACACCATAGTCAGATTGCTCAAATCTTGCAATGAAGTTTTGCTGGAAATCATACCTGTAAGGAAATAAAATATCAACATTTCCAATTAATTAAGTGATACTTCTCTTCCTTGGCTTCACCTAAATTATGCAAGGTGGCAAATCCATCTACGAGGCAATCAAATTGGCTGTCTTCCTCTCATAAACTAAGCTAAGGTCACAAATTATTAGGATCGTCTTGAAAACCAATTACTTTGCATGATCAGAGTTGTGAAAGACGTAGAATTAAACTATATATTGCTACACATTTAACTAAATAGTGATTCACATGGTCGGCCAACTGGCATAGTAATTATTTATTCCATCACTACTGTTAAAATAATTAAAAATCTTACCATTAGAGTATTGATTCTTACTCTCATGAATTAGAATAGACCAAAATTTACTTCTCTTATTTGTCAATTGGAACTCGTTATTAACAGTCAAACAAAGAAAGTACATTCCCATCTAACTTTAAGTTCACCCACTACTCTGCTTGCATATTAACAGTTATTAAACACGATTTTTCGGGTATTTATTATCAGAAACATTCCTTTTTTACCCTATAACGAATGTAATGCGTAAAAGAAGAAAAACAAAAGTGAAAACATAGAAACTATTTGTAGACTTTAATTATAAAAGAACAAAACCCCAACTGAAACCAATCTAAAACAAATATAATGCACATAATAATTTTATTTTAGATTAAAAAAAAGAAAAATGATCCAGAACAAAAATAATTTTGAATGGACATCTACAAACTACAAAATGTGAACGTTGTATGCATGAACTAGAAAATGTACTCTGCATATGCATGATTGTGACCTTCTTCCATGCTATCGCTTGTTATAAATTTTAAGTTTTTTTACGAATGTAAAAGGAGTTGGACCCTTTTTCTACATTGTTCCTTGTCTCCTTTTAACTTGTTTTTGCAGCTTTCGTTTCTTTCTTTTTTATCTCCTTACGATCCAAATCAGTACAACATGTGAAACTGATACCAATCCCAGCTCAGCTCAAGATGATCTTGAAGTGCCAGAAATTACTGCTGCAAATCTGGAACCAACATTGCTTCGGAGGGGATTACGTGATTGACGTCCATCCACAAGATTGCATGATTATATTTAGATTGTTATCTCAATTTCCTCACGTTTATTAATAAGGTTTTATCCAAATGAGTCAGCATATATGCATGCTTTAATAAATACTGATGTAACCCTTCTTAGGAAGGCAAGGAATAAAATATATTTTCACTATTTATCTTCTTTGGAGTTTGTGGCCGCTTGAAGTGCCTCTTTACGATATCAGTTGTATATCATTGGTGCTTTCATGGCGTCTGATCCCTATAAAGCTTCTTCTTCGGACGATGGAGTGTCCAAAATTCTGGATCGACTGGAGGATATGGACAGCAGATTGGAGTCCTATCAACAGGCTACGAATCGGGCATATGAATTTCTCCATAATCAGTTGCAGCAGCACATTTCGCTGATGGAGAATCAACCAAACCAATCTCCAACCGGACGTCGACCTCCACTCAATCAAGGGCATGGAGACAACAATCGATTGAATTTCACTCTGAAACTACGCCTCAAGCCTCCCAAATTTTCTGGAACAGATCCCAACGGTTGGTTATTTCGAGTGCAGGAATACTTTGATTACTATGAGACACCCATCGATCAACGTTTAAGTCTTGTAGGTTTGTTGCTTGAAGGTATGGCGTCGGACTGGTTTCATTACTTAAAGAACAATAATTTGTTAGTACATGGCCTGATTTTCTGCAGAATTTAAAGCATCGTTTTGACCCAGAATATTACCATGATTACTTTGGGCTGTTATCCAAACTTACCCAGAAAACTACGGTTTTAGCATACCAGGAGGAGTTCGAATCCTTAATGAACAAGGTTACAGGTATCTTAGAAACCTAGCTTATTTCTATTTTTCAGTCTGGTTTAAAGGCTCCTTTGAATCGTGAATTGGAGTTAAGACGTCCACTCTCGTTAATGTCGGATTCTCCATGGCTCGGGAGCTAGACGCTTCTTTTTCGGAGCAATTTCAATCTTTTGTGCAGGCTTAGAGGAAGCCATGGTCATCGAGTTGGACGAAAAACATGGCTGATCATCTGGCAGGGGGCTCCAAAATGGGCACTGTTTCTAGGGCGACGGTTACCATTGCTCATGGTGCTTCGCAGACCGCTACTAAAGAATTCTTTATCCGAAAGTTGTCATTGGCAGAACGTGTGGAAAGGCAAAAAAAAGGCCTCTGCTTTAATTGTGATAACAAATGGCATAAGGGGCATGGCTGTGGCAAAATTTTGTTATTATGTGACTCAGCTGAAGGTGACAATGTGATCACGAAGGAAGCCTCATCTGCGGACGAAATTGATGACACGGTGCTAGCAATAGACATTTCCAGTTTGCACAGTCTGGCGGGAGCATCTCATCCCCGTTCTTTGCGGATTACTGACATAATTGGGGATCATTCCGTATTAGTCCTCATCGACAGTGGGAGCACTCATAGCTTTATCCACCCTCATATCGTAGAAAAGCTTCAGTTGATGGTGGAAGACACGTCACCTTTCTGTGTGTATGTTGGCAATGGCGATTCACTACCGTGCAACTGCAAATGTCCTCGAGTTCATCTCATGATGCAAGGTTCGTTATTTGTTTTGGATCTTTTTGTGCTGGCCATTCATGGTCCCAACATCGTCCTTGACATGCAATGGCTCCAATTACTCGGAAAAGTGACGCATGATTATGCCAATTTATCTAACGCATGATTATGCCAATTGTTTATCTATGGAATTTAGTTGGGAGGACAAAAGGGTATTATTGCACGATGATGTTACTTCCCCTCAATTATTGTATCTTCATCAATTTCATCATTTACGTGCCTCAAATGAATCATGTGAATACTTTGAATTGTTTATGGCTAATACTTCCCCAACCGAAGATAGTGGGGTCTCTTTTGCATCCGATTTGACCCCCCAGGTACAAGATGTGGTTCGCAAATTTTCTCAGGTCTTTACCACTCCTATGGAGCTGCCATCGCATCGGTTTCATGACCATAGAATTCATCTCGTACCCGGATCATCGCCAGTTAACGTCCGCCCTTACAGGTACCCTCAGTTCCAAAAAAATGAGATTGAGGCTATGGTTCGCAAAATGCTATCACAAGGTTTGATCCAACCTAGTAGAAGCCCTTGCTCGTCGCCGGTACTCTTGGTGAAAAAGAAAGACGGCAGTTTTCGCTTTTGCGTGGATTATCGCGCATTAAATGCATTTACGGTTCCCGATAGATTTTCGATCCCCACTATCGATGAATTATTCGATGAACTTGGCCATGCACGTGTTTTTTCAAAACTTGACTTACGGTCGGGGTATCACCAATTGAGGATGGCTACAGCAGATATTCATAAAACGGCCGTCCGCACACACGAAGGTCATTATCAGTTTGTTGTCATGCCTTTTGGCCTGACGAATGCCCCATCTACATTTCAAGCATGCATGAATCATTTATTTGCCCCGTTTTTGCGTAAGTTCTTCATTGTATTTTTTGATGACATTTTGATCTACAGTGGCACGAAGAAGCAACATTTGGAGCATTTATCGGCAAATTTGCATTTGTTATGTACTAACAAATTTTATGTGAAGGCTTCAAAATGTTCGTTTTATAAATCCACAATTGATTACTTGGGCCATGTGATTTCGGAGGGGAACTTGTTACCCGATGCTAACAAAATTACGACTATGACTCAATGGCCGTTGCCTACGTCCGTAAAGCAGTTACGAGGTTTTTTGGGCCTCATTGGATATTACTGGTGCTTCATTCGGTGTTACTCTCATATTGCGGCTCCCCTCATGGACCTTTTAAAAAAGGACGGCTTTTAGTGGTCTGAGTCAGCTATGTCGGCCTTCGAGGCTCTCAAGTCTGCTATGTCAACTGCACCTATTCTCCGCCTATCCGATTTTTCAAAGCAATTCGTTATGGAAACCGACGCCTCCTTCAGTGGCATTGGTGCAGTATTATTGCAGGATAATCTCCCTTTGGCCTTTTTCAGCAAAAAGTTAGGGCCACAGAAGCAGGCATCCTCAACATATCATCGGGAATTGTTCGCGATTATGGAAGCCATCCAAAAGTGGCGTCAATACCTGTTGGGTAGAGATTTTATTGTCCGCATAGATCATAGAAGTTTGACGGAGCTTTTTCAACAGGTAATTCAAACACCTGACCAACAATATTACATTCGTAAGTTGCTTGGTTTCCGTTTTACCATTGAACACAAGGTGGGCTCCTCTAACAAAGTTGCAGACGCGTTGTCTCGCCAACATGAGTCTCCTCAATTTTTCACTATGTTCTGCCAACCACCAGCCATCCTTTTAGAGACACTTAGGAAAGAAAATCAGACTCTACCTAATTTGTTGGCCCTTCACGAAGGCTTTGCGAAAGGTACTCTTATTTCTCCATTTTCTGTTCATAGGGGACTAATTTATTACAAGCACAGATTATGCTTAGGGGAGTCTTCCACACTGAAGATGTCGTTGCTAGAGGAACACCATGCATCGCCCACAGCAGGTCATGTCGGCATTGACCGTACCTTTCATAGACTCGCTGTGTCCTTTTATTGGCCTAAGATGCGCCATAATGTCCGAAATTATGTGCGTTCCTATTTAATTTGCCAGGCGACAAAGTATTCAACCGATCCACCTTCCGGTCTGCTCCAACCACTCCCCATCCCTTCTCAAGTGTGGGAAGACATCTCCATGGATTTTATAGTAGGTTTGCCGCCTTCCAAGGGCTACACAGCCATTATGGTCGTCGTCGATCGCCTTTCCAAATACTACCATTTTGGACCATTACCTACAGCTTTCGACGCGCCACGGGTAGCATCTCTCTACATTGACATGGTTGTCCGCCATCATGGATTTCCGCTCACCATCGTCACAAACAGAGATTCCATCTTCTACGACAATTTCTGGACGGAATTAATGGCTCTAAGTGGTACAAAGTTAAAGCGTAGTATCTCTTATCATCCAAAGACTGACGGGCAAACCGAAGTTATGAATTGGTGTTTTGAACAATACCTTCGTGCCTTCACTCACCAACGGCCTCATCTACGGGTAAAGTATCTTCCTTGGGCTGAATATTTTGATAACACGACATTTCATGAAGCCCTTAAAATGACTCCATATCAAGCCTTATACGACAGAGCTCCACCTTCACTGGTTCCATTTACGGTGGGCAGAACACGTGTTTCATCTGTTGAAGACATCTTGAAGGACCGTGACCAAGTGTTGCAGCAATTGCACCGCAATTTAGAAGTTGCTCAACTGCGAATGAAGCGTCAAGCGGACAAGAAACGCAAAGAGGTTACATTTCAGGTTAGGGATTACGTCTGGCTGAAATTACAACAGTACAGACAACACTCAGTAGGTCGACCTCTTTCAGCAAAATTAGCTCCTCGCTTTTATGGTCCTTTCAAAATTTTGCAGTGTATCGGGGAGGTGGCGTATCATCTTCAACTGCCCGAATCAGAATGCATACATCCAGTTTTTCATGTCTCCCTCCTTAAGCAATTCATTGGGCCTCCTTCTGCTTCTCCTATTCTTTCTCTGCCAAAGAATTTTGAACAAGGCCACCCATGTGTTCGTCCAGCACGTGCTATTGATAGTTGGCGTGTGCTTTTTCAGGGAGAACCCCAAGAATAATGGTTAGTTATTTGGGACGGCGGTGATCTATCAGATGCATTGTGGGAGCCCGTCGAGATGTTGCGCATTCAATTTCCCACTCTCCGCCTTGAGGACAAGGCGATTTTTGATGGGGGGGTGATACCAATCCTAGCTCAGCTCAAGATGATCTTGAAGTGCCAGAAATCATTGCTACAAATCTGGAACCAACATTGCTTCGGAGGGGATTACGTGATCGACGTCCAACCATAAGATTGCATGATTATGTTTAAATTGTTATCTCAATTTCCTCACGTTTATTAATAAGGTTTTATCCAAATGAGTCAGCATATATGCATGCTTTAATAAATACTGATGTAACCCTTCTTGGGAAGGCAAGGAATAAAATATATTTTCACTATTTATCTTCTTTGAAGTTTGTGGCCGCTCGAAGTGCCTCTTTACAATATCAGTTGTATATCAGAAACTTAACGTTTGACATCTTGCCATCTTCTGCGCGATAAAGTTTAACCTTCAAGTAAATGTAGTAACCAAGTCTATCATAATTATAAAAGACAACTACAGTAAGTTATGTCGTATGTAAGTGAATATGCATGTTTTTATCAGTCAACCGTTGGATTTATTTTTGGGTGGACTAACATATATGTATAATTAAAATCATGGGCTATTGTAAGATATGACCTAAATATAAGTGATATAATAAAGTTTTGAGTTATTGGGTCCAAATCATCTAATTAAAGTATGACCTAAGATATGTGTAGAAACCTAATGCTATATTTCTAATTTATGATGTGCAAATTAGTAATTGACACTAAATATATAAATATGTGGTTATGGTCCCCAAGAGAGGCTTAAGGGTTTTCTTTCTTTAATCCCATCAAGAGAAAGACAAAACAACCAAAAAGACATCTCTTGGAAGATCAACACACACCGTAACATCCTGTACGTGATTATTCCGATGGATTCAGGTACGCTTCCGCTATCTAGTCACTCTTAATAATCTGATATGATCGATCTTGATTTTTTATGTGTTGTGATTTGATTGAATCTTACAAGTGGTATATTATTAAGAATACATATTATATATTTTCGGTCAGGATTCGCTAGTTTCTTTATTCAAATTTATGAAGGTTTTGTTGTGTTAATTGTTGGACTGAATCTGGCATTGCAGTTTCCGAAAATAATTATGTTCTCCTGGTTTGCCTTGGTTTATTTGCGTTTATGGAGTATGGAGTGATGTTGATATTTTTTTGGTGCTTCGTTATGTTTAACAATTAAAAAAAAAGTTCGAAAAGACTTTGTAACACATGGGTTGCACTTCGGTTTTCGTTTGAAGAAGAATGAGTAATGCATATGTTGCACTTCGATTTTTGCGTACTTTCTTTATAAAGTTTGCAAAGGGGTTGACAAGTCAAAGTGTTTCGTTTTATATAGCTTTGTCTTATCGTATGTACTTTCTTTACAAAAGGGGTTGACAAGGTTAAGTGTTTTGTTTTATATGGCTTTGTTTAAACGTTTTGTTTTTTCATAGTCTTGATTTGTGCTTTGTTTTAAAGGCTTAGTATCTTAATCAAAATCAATTATGGTTAAATTAATGGATTCAATTTTTGGCATTTTTTTAATTGTTATTTTGAATAAATTGATTTAAACAATATGTTGCCAAAGTAACCTCTATTGTGTAAATTACTTAATTTTAAAATATCAAGCCGGTTGTGTATGGATGAATTTTATGCGAATAATGATCAGCTGAAGAAAGGTTGTTATTTGGTAAAAATTCAAACATACTTGTGGTTATAAATATGTGATAATTATTTAGTTTTTTATGTACTTATAAGTCGGTCCAAAGAAAGGCTTATATTTGACATGAATTTATTGCCAATATCTGCTACAATAAGAGTACCAATTACAAATTGATATTTCTATCCAAAGACTAAATCTCAATGTTGTGTTAGGTATCTTGTGATGGGATTGCCATTATTTGAATTTATTAATTATAGAGCATTCAGATTTTGATTATGAGCTTATCTTGTTTGTTTTATTCTCGATTCGGTTAACACATCTGCTACTTCTATATCTGCCAACATCAACTCTATTCTTGTACTAAATGGCAAAAACTTCAAGATTTGGAAGGAGAATGTTATGATCGTTCTTGGCTGCATAGATCTAGATCTTGCTCTTCGGATTTAGCGACCCCTTACCCTTATGGATGTAAGTTCCTTTGATGAAAAGAAGGAGTAGGAAAGATGGGAATGCTCAAATCGTATGAGTCTTATGATCATGAAACATGCAATTTTGGAAACATTCAGGGGCACAATGTTTGAAGGAAAGGATCCCAAATTGTTCCTTGAGGAACTTGAGCAGTGTTTTGCTAAAAACGAAAAGGTGGAAACAAGTTCTGTTTTAACAAAACCTGTTTCCATGAGGTATAAAGGTAATGGGAGCATCAGAGAGTACATTCTAGAAATGTCTCATCTTGCTTCCAAACTAAATGCACTAAAGTTAGAGTTGTCGGAAGACTTGCTTATACATCTGATTTTGATCTTTCTTCCTACACAATTCAGTCAATTTAAAGTTAGTTATAACTGTCAAAAGGAGAAATGGACTCTTAATGAGCTCATTTCACATTGTGTGTAGGAAGAAGAGAGATTAAAGCAAGAGAAGGTTGAAAGTGCTCATTTAGCATCCAATTCTAAGGGCAATATCAAGAAAAGAAAGAAAGATAAGGAAGTTGCGGGTAAAGCACCACAAAAGAAGCAACATAAGGAATTAAAACAACAAGCTAAGGGCTTTAGTTGCTACTTTTGTGAAATTACTTCTCACATGAAAAAGGAGTGTCCCAAGTATCATGCTTATCATGCAAAGAAAGGTACACTTTTTTCTTTGGTTTGTTTTGAGGTTAATTTGATTTCAGTACCTAGACACAGTTGGTAGGTAGATTCTGGTGCTACTACTCACATAAGTATGTCCATGTAGGGCTGCTTGAGCTGTTGAAAACCCAATGATGGTGAAAAATACATCTATGTGGGTGATGGAACGACAATTGAAGTTGAGGCAATAGGGACTTTTAGGTTATCATTAAAGACTGGAAATTATTTGGATCTGAAAGAGACTTATGTTGTATCATCTTTTTAGGTGGAATTTGGTTTCTATTTCCATTTTGGACAATGCTGGTTATTATTGTTCTTTTGGAAATGGATAATTTAATCTTTTTCAGGATTCAAAACTTATTGGTTCAAGTTCTTTATCTAGAGTTGATAACCTTTATTTGCTTGATACAGATGCCTCATCTAATGAATCCTTGCATGTTAATTCACAAGGTACTAAAAGAAAATTGACAAATGAAAATTCTGCTTCATTATGGCATAAACACTTAGGGCATATCTCTAAACAAAGAATGGAAAGGCTTATATCAAGTGGAATTCTTGATCCACTAAATATATCAAAATTTGAAGTTTATATTGAGTGTATTAAGGGGAAGCAGACAAATATAAAAAGATTGGGTGCCAAAAGATTTTCAGATGTATTATAAATAATACATACAGATATTTGTGGGCCATTTCTTACACCTGCTTGGAATGGTCAAAGGTATTTCATTACGTTCATAGTTGATTGTTCATGCTACGGGTACCTTTATCTCATTCGTGAGAAATCACAAGCATTGGATATGCTTAAAGTTTTTAAAGATGAAGTTGAAAATCAACTTGGCAAAAGGATTAAAAGTGTCAGATCTGACCGTGGTAGTGAATATTATGGTAGAGATGACAGTTCTAATGAACAATGTCCAGGACCATTTGACAAATTCTTAGAGGAATACGGTATCGTCCCATAGTACACTATATCAGGGAATCCTAGCATGAATGATGTTGATGAGAGATGAAACAGAACACTTAAGGACATGATAAGGAGTATGATTATTCGCAGTATCTTACCAGATTTGCTCTAAGGAGAGGCGCTAAAGATCACAACTTATATTCTTAATAGAGTTCCAACTAAGACAACAACTAAAACCCCTTGTGAATTATGGACAGGAAAAAATCCTAGTATAAAGCCTTTTCACATTTGGAGTTGTCCGGTTGAGGCAAGGCCTTATAGGCCAAATGAAAGGAAACTAGACTCAAGAACAATTAGTAGCTACTTTGTTGGATACTCTGAACGATCAAAGGGGTATAAATTTTATGATCCCATAAATAAATCAATTTTTGAGACGGGAAATGCAAGATTTTTTGAGGATGTTGAGTTTGAAGGGGGAGATAAGAATAAGGTTAGAGACTTTATCTTTGAAGAGGAATTTGTTTCTCTTCCTAAAGTTGTTATTGCTCATAATCAAGATATTTTTCTTGTCGTTGTTCAAGAAGGAACTTTAGAGCAACAAGACAATGTTGAACATCTTCCTATTCACGATCAATTGAATATACTTGAGGGATAAACTCAACAACCTCGAGAACAAGTGCCATTAAGGAGATCCACTAGAGAAAGGGGAAGTGCAATTCCAGATGATTATGTTATCTTTCTCAAAGAACATAATATGGACATTGGCATAGTAGAAGATGATCCAATCAACTTCTATAAAGTCATTGTAAGTTATAATTCTCAAAAGCGGATTAATGCAATGGATAAGGAAATTAAGTCCATGAGTGACAATGACATTTGGGATCTTGTTTCATTGCTTAAAGGTGTGAAACCCACTAATTGCAAATGGATATTTAATACCAAAAGGGATTCAAAAGGAAATGTAAAAAGATATAAGGCTCGTCTTGTCGCAAAGGGCTTTTTTCATAAAGAAGGTATCGATTATAAAGAAACTTTCTCACTAGTATCTTCAAAAGATTCCTTTAGGATTATAATGGCATAGTGTTTCTCAATGGAGACATTGATGAAACAATTTATATGGAGCAGCCTGAAAGCTTTGTTTCCAAAGATTCAAAGCAGATGGTTTGCAAATTAAAGAAACCCTTCTATGGACTCAATTAAGCTTCTCATCAATGGTATTACAAGTTTCATTAGGTTATCATCTTCTTTGGTTTTGAGATGAATCTGATTGATGACTGTGTATACCATAAGTTCAGTGGGAGTAAGTATATTTGTTTGGTTTTTATATATTGATGACATACTGCTTGCTAG
Organism: Erythroxylum suave; assembly: GCA_027563595.1. Lineage (NCBI taxonomy): Eukaryota > Viridiplantae > Streptophyta > Magnoliopsida > Malpighiales > Erythroxylaceae > Erythroxylum > Erythroxylum suave. The sequence goes on from JAOSBN010000005.1 coordinate 20,848,423, forward strand.
CAACGATATAGGCTTACTGCATGAAACCAAGAAATTTATATTAAAGAGTTTTGAAATGAAAGATCTCGGCGAAGCATCTTTTGTATTAGGAATTCAAATACATCGAGATCACTCTCGAGGTACTCTTGGGTTATCACAAAAGAGCTATATCGAGAAAATACTTAAGAGATTTGACATGTAGGATTCTAAACCAGGTGATACCCTAGGGCCTTGTTTGGTTGGCGTGGATTCTTGTTTGGGAAGTAATCATTTTCTTAAAATTTATATTATTATGTTTGATTTATTTTTTTGAGTAGTTAGGAAAGTAAAAACTTTTCTAATATAAGGAAAGTAGTAGCGCTTTACTTGGATTCTAAATCCTACCATCCCCTTAGTATTTAGAATATTTTCCTCAGGAATTTAATCTAAAAAATATACTAGCCAATTCAACCCTTCCTTCTCTCTCAACTTTACGACAACTCTTTTATAATAATAAGGAATTTGATGATGACGATGATGATAATAATAATAATAACAATAATAATAATAAAATAAATAAATAAATAAATAAATAATAATAATAATATGTATAATATGTATAATAGTAATAAAATTAATAATATTGATGATGATGATGGTGGTGGTGGTGGTGGTGATGATGATGATAAATGTAATTGATAAAATAATAAATTTAGTAATAATAAAATTAATAATAAGTAGAAAATTAATAATAATAGTTAATAATATTAAGAATAATAAAATTAATAAGAATAATAAATTTAATAATAATGCACTATTGTATTTTTATTTTCAATGTTAGAAAATTTTTTAATATTTGATTTAAATTTTAAGATTTATCTTTGTACTCGGTTGAGGTCTATTTATGATATAGCAGTATTATATGATTAAAATATTAGAAATGAAAAAATTAAAATTTAATAATATAACTCGTATTAAAAATTAACGTTATTTAACGATTTCAATTTTTATTCGGTTTGTAGGTATATAAATGGAAACACAAGTCAAAATTAAATTACATTCCTAACTCGTACTAAAATTAACGTTATTTAACGATTTCAATTTTTATTCAGTTTGTAGGTATATAAATGGAAACACAAGTCAAAATTAAATTACATTTCATAAAATACTGTTGTATACTAAATACTATAATAAGAATTCACTCAACTTTTCTATTAGAATTCTTATAAGTATCCAAACATGTGAATATCTTTTCTTTCCATAAATTTATTTTCCGAGGAATCAGATTCCAAATTCACTTTACTTTCCCACCAACCAAACGGGGCCTTATAGCTAAAGGAGACAAATTTAGTCTCAATCAATGCCAAGAATGATTTAGAAACTAAAGAAATGCAGAAGATTCCTTATGCTTTGGCTATAGGGCGTCTAATGTATGCTCAAGTATGTATGCGCCCGAATATTGCGTACATTGTTGGAATGTTAGACAGATATTTAAGCAATCCCGGATTGGATCATTGGAAAGTTGCCAAAAAGGTTATGCGGTATTTCAAGAGAACAAAAGATTACATGCTTACATATAGGAGATCGAATCAGTTGGAGATAACTGGGTATTCTGATTCCGATTTTGCGGGATGTCAAGACAGTCGTAAATCCACTTCAGGCTATATCTATATACTTGTTGAAGGAGCTATTTCTTAGAAGATTGTTAAACAAATATTCATAGCTTCTTCCACCATGGCAGCCGAGTTTATAGCGTGTTATGAGGCATCCAGTTGTGGGATATGGCTGTGAAATTTTATCACTGGGTTGCGAATTATAAATGGCATTGAAAGACCATTAAAGTTACTTTGTGATAGTAAATCGACAGTGCTATATTCTAGTAACAAAAGATGCTCGTTAAAGTCCAAACACATCGACATCAAGTTCCTAGTTGTTAAAGAAAGAATTCAGAGTGGTCAGTTGTCTATAGAACATATTGGAACAAACTCCATAATTGTGGATCCGTTGACTAAAGGTTTACCACCCAAGGTCTTTCATGAGCTCACAAATCATATGGATGTTTTTTCTTTTAATGATATGTTGATTTAATGGGAGTTTGTATACAATTATGGTTATAGACATGTCTTGCAGATTTTGTATGATTTGGTAATTCAATATAAAGTTTTGTTTTGTGAATTTACACTCTAATTTCATTCGGTTTGATCTCATTAAGGAATAAAGTAGGACCAGTTGGAAATAGGCATGTTAAAGATCATATAACATGAAATTTCCATGTTACACATCCATACTTGATCCATGTCATTGTTTTATTAATGTATGTGACCGTTGATGAGTTTAGTCATGGTGATTGTGACGAAGATTGCTTTGATCCTGATATGATTAATGGACCAGATTGTTTAAAGGTGATTAAAAAATGATAACAATTTTGAGCTTATAAGGTTTATCATGACATATAATTATAAGAAACTATATATATGTAGTCCAAGTGGGAGATTGTTGGATTTATTTTTGGGTTGACTAACATATATGTATAATTAAATGTCATGGGCTATTGTAAGGTATGACCCAAATAAAAGTGCTCTAATAAAGTTTTGGGTTATTGGGTCTAAATCATCTAATTAAAGTATGACCTAAGACATATGTAGAAACCCAATGTTATATTTCTAATTTAGATGGGCAAATTAGTAATTGACACTAAACATATAACTATGTGGTTATGGTCCCCAAGAGAGGCTTAAGGGTTTTCTTTCTTTAATCCTATCAAGAGAAAGATAAAACAACCAGAAAGGCATCTCTTGGAAGATCAACACACACTGCAATATCCTATACATGATTACTCCGATAGATTCAGGTACGCTTCCACTATCTAGTTACTCTGAATAATCTGACATGATCGATCTTGGTTTTTTATGTGTTGTGATTTGATTGAATCTTATAGCCACGACTGGTTCAAGCATGATCTTTTCTTCTCCGGTGCCCAACTCCACTACTTTGTTTTCCTTATCGTCTCTTTTCAACTCAGGAGGTAATCTTGGTTCTTGAGCTGTCTCATTCTCTACTTCCTTCTTCCTCTCACCCTTAATCAGCATCTACTTTTATATGACACGATGCTTAGAATTCTTCACGTAAGATTATAAAATTTCCGCTCTTGCCTTAACCTCTTCTCTCAACTCCTATTCTTTCCTTTCACATATGTCACTATAACAACAATTTTAGCTACTTTTTTGTGGCTATGATTACGTAAAACGTCACAAAAAGATAAGTTTTTAACAACAGGTTCGACCATGTGTGACAATTCTACATTTTCTTAACCAAAGGTCAAGCCTTCACTATAACAAAGAAGGTTTTTGGCACTGAAATATTCCGTTGTTGGAAGACAACAAATTGCACAAAAAAAACTTTTATGTCTTGCACGGAAAAAAAAAGATTAAATAATTGAAGCTTGGTAGCAAAAAAGTATCTGCGATGTTTTTACAGAACCATCGCCTAACTAATTTTGCTACGGTCACTCCTTCGTCGCAAAAAGAAATAGGCAAGGAGAGGAAAAAATGTTGTAAATGACGTATTGAGATGTTTGATTTTGAAGCGTAAAAGTAATTAGCTCTGTTAACGTAGGCGTAGGTAATAATGTTTACCGACGATTACTTTGTGTAGTAGAATATTTTAGCTACGTTTGTGGAAGCGTAGCTAAAGGTTATTAGAGATGTTTTAGGAAACGTAGTTAAAAGGATTTGGTGACAATTTTAAATTTGTAGTTAAAAATTTTTAGTGACGAATTCATATTTTTAATTTTACTCCTCCATTGCCAATTTATCATTTAATTATAATTATTAATAACATTTTTAATTCATGTTATTGTTTCTAAAATAGTTTAAATTATAATTAAGTCACATTTTTAATTATTGTTGGTAACGTTGTTTGAATAATAATTAAGTAAAATAAAAAATGTTTCATAGTTAAAAATTAAATGCATTTTGTAAAAAATTAAAGTAATTAAATGTTAATTGCAAAAGTCAAGAAAAAATTTATGGACAAACTAAGACTTCTAATCGTCCCTACTACTTACATAGTTTGACCTAAGAATTGTTTCACCATCTTTTTAAGCTCAACTCTCTTTCAGTAATTTTTGTTCATTAAGTTGTAATTTTTCTTTAGTACAATCTAATTTTTCTTTATTACATTGTAATTGAGCCTTAAGCGACTGATTCTCCTCTTGAAGCATCGTTACATATGTTGGTTGTGACGATGATGAACCAATTAGCTTAGGCCTATACCCAAGACTTATGATATACGTTGATCTTGTATCAAGGACATTTTTCAAATGTCATCTACCTCGGGCTCATTTCTGTCAGAAAATAATCTCTGCAACAACTCCTGCATCATGTCTTACAATTTAAAACAGAAAATCGAGATGTAATTCAAATATTATAAGTTAGTATTACATAAATAAATAAAATGTAAAATATAAAATTTTATACTTTCATAATTATTTTGTGCTTCTTGAGACGTCTAGCCTTCACCTTCCTTGTTGTGTGTCAATTTGTATAGTGTGATCCTATCATACTCTTGTCCATGGAGTTAAGCCTAAGTCTGTTATATGCATTTAAAAATTTGAAACATAATAGATAATAATTTATTTACTAATATGACAATAACTTTTAAATAAAGAGCTTACAAATTCTTACAGTATGATAACAAATGATTTGGAGCTAGTGTTATAAGGAGTTTTCATTTTTCCTCTGTTAACCTTGGCTTTCCTACACTTTTCCTAAGTAAAGAAAGAGATAGAGATAAGCGTGAATTACATCGTGTTTTAGGGTTTAATTTGATATGTATTTAATGGTTAATTCAATCGTTTAGTATGTGTTTAGGTTAGAATTGTGTTAGTTTGTCAATTATTTATATTTCAAGTGTTTTATAGGTTAGTGTAAGTCTTTGAGCTTGATTATTATGTTTTTAAGGTACTTTGATGTGTTTGTTAGTATTTTAGGGTCAACATCGAAGAGCGGAGAAGTTTTGAAGACATTAGGGCTGAAATAACGACCATAATCATGAAAAAAGCCAAAGACATAGCCCACAATCATGTCCTGCTTGCCACAATCATGACAGAAGGCTTAAATGTGGCCCACAATTGTGGCATGCATTAGGTAGGCGCGCAAACACTAAAAGACATCAAGTTTTGAGGGACTTTTTAGGCCTTTTGGACCCAGAGAAAACCTTAAGGTTGTTGAGAACACAAAAGGTATTTAAAGAATAAGAAAAAGAAGAGGAAGGAGCTTTTGCATCAACCAATTTTTAGAGAAGCCCTAGAGAGAATTGTCGAGAGATAGAGAAAGAGAATAAGGAAGAGAGAAGTGGAGAAGAAGCTAACTCGATGTACTTCCTGGATCAGGACTTTCCTAGCATCATTGCCTCCCATCTCCATTCAGATCGTATTTCCTTTTTATTTTCCATTTTTGTTATTGTATAAAATTGGGAATAACAGTGTAATGAAAGGATTTTTTAATATTAAGATGTTTTAAACTCACCTTCGAGGTTATATTCTTAATTCAATGAAATTTGATTGTTTTATGTTTATTGGATTTATTGTGATTAATTTCTAAGATTACATAATTCAGTAATAAACTGAGAGGGTTAATCAAATGAAAATAATTAAATTAGGCTAACGATAGTTAAGTTATTTAATAAAAAGAGAATTTAATCAAATCAGTAATTGTTAATATTTTTGTGATTGATTCTTGAATTGATTTGCTTAATTGAATTGCAATCTTGTTTTAGGTTTGTTACATTTGAATTTATGTGATTTGGTTTGACCTTAGATTTTAGGATTAGATTATCACTCCTCGTGTGATCGACACCTTAGGTACTATATGAACAACCCCTGTGCTTGCGGATTATCAAGGTTAATAAATTAAATCTTACACATTACGGAAAAAACCACGATCAAGTTTTTGCCACCGTTACTGGGGAGGCGATTAGTTTAATTCTATACTTTAAGGCATTTAATTAGTTTTTAATTTTTGTTTTCATTATTTCTTTCTATTTCTGAAATTATGCTCTTACATGAACATAAGAGTCATGAAAAGATCAAGTCGTGCAACTACAACTTTAAATTTAGACATAACTCGATTAGAACGATCCATTAGGAAAGCTCAGCATCAAAAAGAAGAGGAAATCGTAAAAGCAATAATGGTCGAGGAATTTCATTAAGATTTAGATTATGAAGTAAACCAAAGATGTCAACAACAGACCCTTATAGACTTCATGAGACTAGGGTTCAATGTGGCTAACCAAGGAGTAGCTAGGCCACTTGTACAAGCAGTATCATTTGATATCAAACCAGCCTTCCTAAACATGCTTTAATAGAACATGTAGTTTCATTGACCAACGAAGGAGGATTCTAACGCACATATAGTGAACTTCCTTGAAATATTTGATACCTTTCGGTACCACTAGATGTCGGAAGATATAGTTAAAATTAAGCTTTTCCCTTTTATCCATAGAGATAAAACAAATGCTTGGTATCATTTCCTCAACCTAGCCAATGTCACAACTTAGGATTAGCTAGTTTGTGCCTTTTTAGATAAGAATTTTCCCTTGACTAAGACTATGAAGATCATTAAGGAGATTACCAACTTCTAGCAAATTGACGAGGAATCGATTTATGAAGTGTGAGAACGATAAAAGGGTATGCAATGGAAATGCCCACATTATAACTTAGCCAAGGAATTCTTATTTCAAAAATTCTATAACAAAGTAAACCTACATACGATAAGCATAATTGAAGCAACTTCAGGACGATCATTGATGAGAAAGATAGTAGATGAAGCAGAAGAGTTGATAGAGGAGATGGCGAGTAATACCTGCCTATGGACGAATGAGCGAAGTAGACAAACTACGACTTTTCAAGAACAAAAGGGAATTGTAAACTGTTGATCAAATGACAGAAATGCAAGCAAAATTGACAACTTGACCCAATAGCTCAACAATATGAAGTCTTCGTCCTAGACTTCAGTGAAAGCCATGCAACTTAAGTCTGAACTCTATGGACAAATGGACTGTGATACAGTAGACTGTTTCTTGATGAAGGAAAGCGATCTAGAGCAAGTGAATTATATGGGAGCTCAATATGGACAAGGAGGGGGAAACAATCCCTACTCCAAAAATATACAATCTTGGATGGAAGAATCACTCATGGACAAACAATGTCAAGGACAATTCAAACCTCAAGGATAATCAGGCTTACAACAAAACAAACAAAACTCAATGGAATCCAACATGGATAAGATTATAAATAAAATTAGAGGCATAGAGGATGCACATAGGAGGCTTGAAAGCAAATTCGAGCAAGTAACTAAGAACCAAACCTCTTCAATACACAATCTAGAAGTTCAATTAGGTTAAGTAGTAGAGGAAGTTTTTACTCAGAATGTCGGAACCTTTCCAAGCAATGCCGAATCTAACCCAAAGGAATAAATCATGGCTATTACCCCGACCCAGGAAAAGAAACCCGAACATGTGAAGGAAGACAGACATAAGGGAGAAGGACAAGTATTTATAAAATTCCTTCCAGATGAACTTATAATTGAGCAAATCAAGGGACCTCGATCGAAGTTTTTATACCCTATACTAGCTCAGCGGAAGTCAATTGAAAGTAGGGCTACAAGGAATTCTAGGAAGGTTTAATTAAACAAGGTTGAAGACATAATGTAACATTTACAAATGAAGCTCACACTAAAGGAATAAAATAAGAAGAAGGTTAAGGAGTGCATAGCGGAAGAAAACTCTAATATAGCATAGAAGAAAGAGGACCGAGGGACATTCCTAACAATATCAATGAAGTTGAAATAGATAGAGCATCCGTAGATTTGGGAGCAAGTATCAATATGATGCCCTTTACTTTTAATCAAAAATTGAGGTTAGGAGAGTTAGAATGCATAAAGATACTAGTGAAAATAGCAGACAGAATAGTTCATAAACCAAAGGGGGATCATTAAGGATGTACAGGTACAAATTGATAAATTCATCTTCCCATATACTTCTATATATTGGATATTGGAGAAGATGTAGAAACTCCTATGGTCCTTGGACAACCATTCTTAGCTACTACTTGTTTTATAATTGACGTTGTTGGGGTGGACTAACTCTGAGGGTTGGTAGGCATCAAATAACCTTCAAAGTGTCGAAGAAAGACAACGATTCTTCTTTACCTCTAACTAATATCAAGAAAACCAAACCTCGAGGACAATGGGAAGATATTAAGGATCCTGGAAATGAATCTAAAAAGAAATGATCGCTGAGAAGAAGGCGAAGAAAGGAGAATCATAGGGAGAATGGAATCTAGGGCATGGTAGCTTATATGTAAATTATTAGATCGATGATTGCGCTACCATTACACAATTTATTCGAACCACCTTGATTGCAAGAAGACCATTGAGATATCGACGTTAAAAGAAGCACTACATGGGAGGCAATCCATGGCCAGTTAATTTAATGCTATTTCCTTTTATTTTTAGATTGTTGGATTCTATAGTTAGGTTATTTTATTTCCAAATAAAATCAGGAAGGCATGGGACTCTACATAAATTTAATGATTGAGGAAGTAAGCAAAAGAGAGGTGAAAGGGCCACACAGAGTTAAGAAGTGATTTCGGACAAGTGAAGAAGGACAAAAGAAAAGAAAAAAATTAAAAATTGGTGAAAAAGATCGTGGATTGCGGAAAGGAAAAATGGGGACATGCAAATTTCAGACTCATTTTTTACCATTTTACCCTCTATCTACCTATATATTCATTTCTAACTTCACTTTCTCACGCACTTTCATCTTTAATTTGTCTCTCTAAGTTTAGAATCTCCAAACACTCTTACTTCTCCTTACCTAAAATTTCAAACCCCAAGTCTCTTCCAACTTCTACTTACTCACAAGCCAGTATGCCACACATTAAGCAATCAGTAAAGTGGGGTCAATCATCGAGATGACACCAAGTCTTTGGATGAGGGAGAAGAAATAGGGTAGCAAACTTTGGAGCACCATTCTCAATCTATATAGAGGAGGAAGTTATTCTTTTCCAATCCCTCAATCCTAAACAAATTGTAGTCTCAAAATATTTTGATTTTGATATGCTTGATAGGTTAGAACTACACTATAGGGAAGAAAACTTAGCATAAAGATTCAGTAGGCAAAATTCCTACACTTTTAGTTTCTTATCTACCAGGAGCTCACTTTATAATTCTTTACTTCCCTTTCCTACGAACCTAGGAACCCTAAAGAAATGTGGTTTAGGTTGTGAGGATGAGCTTATGAACTGAACATCAAAATCATGGACGATATATGTGGGTTCCTCGAGTCTTCCATTATCGATCAGCACAATGATTTTCGTTGTTTCTCGCTATTAGAATGAATTTACTAGGTTAGAGCAATTCAATATAAAAAATGCTCAAAACAACATCATAAGGACCCATGAACACTTGTTATTGCACAAATTTTTGCGTCAACTAGTTTTTGATAAATTAGAAACCAACAAGTGCTCAACAAAGAAACTCTTTATATTGTGGTGCATAGATCACAACATTTTAGTTTGCACCTTTACGCATATGTTGAACGCTATTGTTGCGACTTTGTGCAAGAGGAGTTACAATTTAGTTATGGGGTACTTAGTTTCTGGCATTGCTAAGTATTATGGTATGGACTGTAGTGGTTTAATTGTCCATCTCTCAGACTTCCTAAATCATCATCATCTATGGCGTACTAAAATCTTTAAGTCCCATAAAATGGAACTCTAGGATATCAACCAAAAGATGCATATGAAGAATAGGGCTAGTTAGGTGAGTTCAAGTACAGCACCACCTCAATAACCAGAAGAGGACTCAACTAGTGAAGAGTCTAAGGAGGAAGAAGAAACAAAAGAACTGGGCTGGCAAAAAGTCCTTGATACAATCTCCGCGAACACCAAGGTAATCACAGATATGCTTGTGAAGAACTTTAGAAGAATGAATTAGATGACCCGAACTCAATGACGTCAGAGCTGGGACATTCTTCATATCCATCATTATTTTGAGGCTCAAGGTGTCCAACTACTACCTCCAACACCTTCTCTACCTCCATCACCATGAGGCCTTGTTCTATCCCTTTTCTTCTTACCTTTAATCTTTACTTACTTTTTGTTTTTCTTTAATTTTATGTCTCTTCTTTCCATATGTGTTTGTTTGTCCCCTTCTCATATTGAGGACAATGTGTTGTTCAAGTGTGAGTTAGGCACAATTTATTGCCTACCTTGTTATTCTAGCTATTCGTTTTCATGAAAAATACTAGTAAAGCTACTTGAGTTAAAAGACCTCAAATTATGAATGAGTGTGACAATATAGAGGGTGCTAAATTTACACTAAGTCCTAATTAAGCTATATATTTATCCAAAGAACCCTAATTCACTAATTTTGTGAGCTAATGATTATTCATAACCTAATATACTATGGTCAAAATTAAATAAAGTTCACTCCATTTAAGCCATTGACACATTCAAACAATCACACAATGCAACCAAATAATTATTAGACAATATGCAAAATCATATAAAAACAAAACACAGAATCCCTCCCCACACTTGAACAACACATTGTCTTCAATATGAGAAGGAAACACACACATTCATATAAAGAAAGGAAAAGACAAAAATTAAAGTAATCAGAAAATAATAAACATTAATTATAAAGAAAATAGAAATGACAGCTAATTTGCGAAAGGAAAAGAAAAATATGGGTTAGACATTAATCCTATGGAGATGGAGGTGGTGATGGTATCGGAGGCGGCAATTGGACACCTTGAGACTCGAAATACTGATGGATTCATCGGATATCTAGGATCTAGCATCGTTATGTCCGCACCATCTCCACTAGTGTTCTATTAGTTTTGGAGATTGCATCCAAAACCTTCTTCCAACCTGCTTCTTCCTCTTCCTCTTTCGTAAATTCTTCACTGATAAATTCTTCCTATTAAGCTGGTGCTGAACTTGAACTCACCTTATTTTTGACTTGTGTCTTTTGGTTGATATCCCTAAGTTCCATGTTGTGAGACTTAAGGATTTCAGCTT
>JAOSBN010000005.1:20859566-20871622 GCA_027563595.1 Erythroxylum suave
ACTCACCTTATTTTTGACTTGTGTCTTTTGGTTGATATCCCTAAGTTCCATGTTGTGAGACTTAAGGATTTCAGCTTTCCATAAATGGCGGTGTTTTAGAAATTCAAGTGGGTGGATAGTTAGTCCATTATGATACACCACAAAATGTTTCGCAATGGCAGACACTATATACTACATTCCTAAATTATTGCTCTGCTTACACAGAGCTGCAACAATAGCTTGTAGCATATGCGTGGATGTGCATACTGGAATGCTGTGGTCCATGCACCATAATGTGCAAAGTTCCTTGGTGGAACACTTGTTGGTTTCTGACTTGCCAAAAACCAACTGACACATAAATTTGTGCATTAGTAAGTGTTCATGAAACCTAATAATGTTTTTGTGTGCATTCTTAGCATGAAAATGCTTAATTTCAATAAGCTCATTCTAGTATTGAGAGGCATAAAAATCATCATATTGGTATACGATGGTGGATTCGGGGAATTTACACATCTCGCACATGAGTTCTACAGTTAATTCATAAGCCCTTCCTCCCAACCTAAACCACAATTCTTTGGGGTTCTTAGGGTCATAACTCAGTAAAGTAAAGAGTTCCAGTGTAAGCTCTTAATAAACAGGGAATTAGGATCGTATAAACTTGCCTTATTGGATTCTCTCAGCTAGGTTTTCTACCTAGTCACACAATTCTAGCCTATCTAGTGTGCCAACATCAAAATATTTAGGAACGAAATTTTTTTAGTATTTAAATACTAGAAATGAGTACCTTCCTCCTCGGTGTAGATTAGGAAGGGTGCTTCGAAGTTCATCACTCGGTTTCTTCTTCCTTGTTCCACAACTTGCTATCATCCATATAACTCCTGTTGGGCTATTTGCTTAATGCGTGACATAATTGGGTAGAATTTGAAATTTTTTCATAAGGTGAAAATTTGTAGTGAGAGGTGAGAGTGTTTGGATGCTCAAATTCTAGAGAGAAAAAGTGAAAATGAAAGTGAAAGTAAAAGTTAAGTTAGAACTGAATATATAGGTGGTAAAAAAGGTAAAATGGTAAATTTTCATTTAAAAATTGTGTCCTCCCCTTCACTGCATAGTTGCAGGCCACGATTGTGGACTACCACCACTTCCTGATTTGCTTCTTTTGTTCTTTTTTCCAATCTTTTCACTTTTACTACTTGATTCTTTTGTGGCCCCTTTCACTTCTCATTTCATGCTTGAGCATTCATCTAAATAATTATGAAACCTATACCTTTCTCAATTTTATTTTAAAAAAAACAAAATAAACCTAAATATGGAATTCAAACGTTCTAACAAAAATAATCAAAGAAAGTAATTTTCCATAGGTTGCCTCCCATGCAGTGCTTCTTTTAACGTCAGTAGCTCAATGCTTTATCCTTGGAAACTTAGCCAGGATCAAGTATGAGCAGCTTGCTTCCACCTTTTTCATTCAACCTCAGTTTTGTAGCTTGTAGGAAAGCTACAAATTGTAAAATAATCAACAGGACAAAAATGGATAACATTATGGAAACCAAGCAAGCTCAATAATGTCCTTCTTTCAGATAAACTATCAATATAACAAGAAATAACAAAACTCCCTGAATCTTCCATTGAATCCAACAGTTTGTCTTGTATGAAGGTGAGTTCCTTAATCACCTTCGTCTCTTCTGCTTCTTTTGCTTCCCGAATAGAGACTTTATAGTTCCTTCAAACTTGATGGTCATCGTTATCTGTTTTTCGTCCTTTTGTTCTTCAGAACATTTGAACACATCAATTATCTTGAATGAACTACTAACCTTCAGATTCTAAAATACATCATTCATGTTGAATGTCTCTTCATCATCATCAATCCAAAGGATACGGTTATTTGCTTGGACATCTTCCTAAAATTTTTCGATGTTCATATATGGTATATCAAGCATTGGTGAACAACAGGGAGGGTTACCATTCTTTTCTTCGTACACTTTTGTCTTCTCTTGGTTATCATTAAGTTAGGGGCTACATGGTTTTCACTAGTTCTTCTAGCTTTACCCCATTCCTAGGTGTGATACCCTGGCATGACTCTATTAAATTTACTTTCATGCTACGCAGACAATTTTCCACTCTTTGCGATGATTTCTCCATCCAAATTGGGGCTGATTGAATTTCAAAAGCATCCCTTGTTCCTTATAATATACATCCTCCATTATCATTCTTTTTACCTCTTCTTAGCATTTAACTCTTCAGATGTCTCATTCTTACTCTAAGATGTCTTGATGCATCTCTACTTTATGCTCCAAACTCCTTCTCTAATTTTTCTAATTAAAGAAAAACAAATTATAGGGAACAGCCTTAGACCAAAGAACTAAACTAATCATCTCCCCAGCAACGACACCAAAAAAAACTTGATCACAAAGTTAAGTACGCTAAGTTTTAATATTTATTAACCTTGGTAGATCTACAAACGCACGGGCCGTTCACGTAGTACCTAAGGTATCGATCCTATGAGGAGGGAAATCTAGTCCTAATATCTAAGGTTGCATTAAACTACAATATTTCTAAGCAAATAAATTAATACAGAAATAATCAAACAAAAAATTAATTTCAAGATTTAAAGTGCTAAAAGGTAAACAAAATAGCAACTCACACAACCCAATCTGAAATCAACCTAGAAATCACCAAGTGAGAGAAAGGGGATTTTAATTTAAAACCAATGAAAATCTAACCAATTATGCAATTATCGAATTAATGGGTCTAGACGGTCCTAGGCTAGATTATTCTCTCTAGTTATAATCTTACCCTAACTAATGATCCCTAAATTAAATTATGGAATTGTTATCTCTCGACTCACAATTTACCCACAACCTAAAGTAGTTTTAAATTGTTTAATAACCTACCAGGAACCTATGCTTGATCTCTCGTTACATGACTTTACCGATTTGATCCAGTTCTTATCTATCAATTTATCTAACTCTCATTAGCCCAAAATTGATTATTTTCACTCAGCTCACCCTCTCAGTTTATTGTAGAATTATGAAGAACAAATATTGAATCACAATTAAATCCATAAAAACACAATCAATCAAACTTTATTAATATCAAGAATCAAAACTTGAAGATGAATATAGACAAACTCAACATTCAATACAACCTATTCTCAATGAATATTTCAATTTCATACATTAACAAAATTGAATAAACAGAAAATATTGTCAGGAATAGAATTGTGGAGGCAGCAACAGCAGGAAACCACCTATTCTGAGAAGTATGTCTTGTCTAGCTTTGTCTCTGTGTCTCTCTTCCTTTGTCTCCTTCCTTAATCTCTCAATTTCTCTCTAGGTTTTCTCTTAAAATTGGTTGATATAAGGGCTTTCTTGCATGAATCTCTAGGCTACTACTTCTATCACATATTGTTCTATTTATACTTTAGAGGTTTAATTCGGGGTTGAAATGGTCCAAAATGTCTTGAGAAATTCAAGTTTTCAGCCACGATCGTGGTCCAATGTGCACGATCGTAGCCTGACTGGAAGCTCTCTATCACGACCATGCCCCAACTGTACGATCGTGGCCTAGTTGTTGTTGGCTCGTCTGTCTCTATCATGATCGTGGCAGCCTGAAACTCCTTGAATCTTCTTTGTTCTTCACTGTTTACCTTAAAACACTAACGAACTCATCAAGGTAACCCGTAAAAACACTTAAACACCTATACTACTACAAGTAACACATAAACGCGCACTCAACACTCAAATTAACACTAAATACTTAATAAATTGAACCCTAAAACACAATGCATATTACAAATATCAACACCCTCTAGATTGTCACATTCATTCATAATTTAAGGCCTTTCAGCTTAAGGAGTAACTACTATTTTTTCATGAAAACGAATAGCTATAACACCAAGGTAGGCAATAAATTATGAAAAAAAGTTTATGTATGTTTTGTTAATAAATCACTATTCCACTGGAACAGTTATAAAGTTTGAAGGACCAAAGACTTATTAATATGTGTGTACAATTAACAAAAGGGTAAATGAATTAACACTTAGATCTTGATTAAATTGTATATTTAGCTCAAATCCTTTAAACATAAAATTTTCTTATTAATGATTAGATATAACTTAAATTATGTTAAAGGTTAAATTTATTTCATGACGTTAAAGCTATTGTCTCATTATTGCATTGTATGTTTTGCATTTGTTGTATGTTTATTGTTTTATTTGCTTGAGGACAAGCAAACATTTAAGTGTAGGCATGTTGATAGTTGTAGTATACATTGTGTGTTAGAGTTCAATTTAGTGAAATTTGAGTGTTAAGTGTGTGTTTATGTGTTAATCATGTTAGTTTAGGTGTTTAAGTGTTTTCACGAGTTAGTATGAGTCTTTGAGCTTAAATGTGTATTTTTGAGGTACCTTGATAGGTTTGTTAGTGTTTCAGGGTAAATGATGAAGAACAGAGGAGATTCGAGAAGTTTCAAGCCAAAGACATAGCCAGGCCATGATCATGCAATTGGGGGAAGGTCATGACAGAGAGCTTCCAGTCAAGGCATGATCGTGCACATTGGGCCACGATCATGATAGAAAGGTTTAGGCACTGGCCACGATCGGGGCCTACGTCGGGCTGATGCTAAAACTCAAAATTTCAAAAGACTTTTTGGACCGTTTCGACCTTAAATTAAACCTAAGGTTGCCAAAGTATATATAGAACAATATATGACAGAAGTAGCAGCCTAGAGAGCTTTCATATCAACCAATTCTCAGAGAAAACATGGAGAGAAATCGAGAGACTAAGGAAGAAAACAAAGGAAAAGAGACACGGAGATGAAGCTAGACATGACGTACTTCCTAGAATAGGTGGTTTCCCACTGTCGCTGCCTCCGCAATTTCGTTCCCGACAGTATTTTCATTTATTCAATTTTGTTGATGCTTGAAATTGAAATATTCGTTTAGAATAGGTTGTGTTGAATGTTGAATGTTGAGTTTGTCTATACTCACCTTCGGGTTTTGATTCTTGAGATTAATAAAGTTTGGTTGATTGTATTTTTATTGATTTAATTGTGATTCAATATTTGTTCTTTATAATTCGGTAATAGATTGAGAGGGTGAGCCGAGTGAAAATAATCAATTTGGGCTAACGAGAGTTAAATAAATTGATAAATAAGAATTGGATCAAATCGATAGAGTCGTGTAATGAGAGATCGAGCATAGATTCCCGGTAGGTTATTAGACGATTTAGAAATACTTTAGGTTGCGAGTAAATTGTGAGTCAAGATATCAAATGTCCATAATTTAATTTAGGGATCATTAATTAAGGTTAGGGATTATAACTCGACAGTGAGTCATTTATCCTAAGACCGTCTAGACCCTATTAATTCGATAATTGCATAATTGGTTAGATTTTCATTAGTTTCGAAATAAATTCCCCTTTCTCTCACTTGGTGATTTCTAGGTTGACTTCGGATTGGGTTATATGAGTTTCTATTTTGCTTACCTTTCAGCACTTTAAATCTTGAAATTATTGTCTATTTGATTATTTCTGCATTAATTTAATTGCTTAGAATTATTATAGTTTAGTGCAACTTTAGATATTAGGACTAGATTTCCCTCTTCATGGGATCGGTACCTTAGGTACTACATGAACGACCCATGCACTAGTGAATTTAACAAGGTTAATAAATATTAAAACTTAGCGTAGATAACCTTGCGATCACACATCAACACCAAAATTTCCAAATTTTGGCAAAGAAGAGAAAGAGTTTTCTTATTTAATTTTCTATTGAATTTATGTCTTCTAGTCATTGTAAGATGCAATATTTGAATGTTAGTGATGTTATGGATACCATGAGTGGATGATTTATTTTTAGGGATCACTTTTGTACTATCTAGTTAAACTCCTATCTTATTAAATTGAATGACAGTTTTCTTTGATGAATTTTGATTATATACATATACCTTGCAATAAATTGAGAGATTGAATTTGGTAATTTTTGTAGGGTTGTACAACGTGAGTTGGTAACTTATAGACTTATATTCATCATATTAATTAATTACTTGAAAGAGAGATCTTGGCTAATTTAATTGATCACCATGGGATAACTTAATGACAAGTTGAATTGGTCGAGTGATTTGGTAGATTGAGAGATTGCTTAATCAACTTCATTTAATTTTATTAGGTTAAATTAATTACACCCTTAGAGAGGGTAGTTAATACAATTGGACATCTTAGGTAAGATACAATTCTTTTAATAAAATAGAAGGGAGAAAAGATAGGGAGAAAGTGATCTCTAGTCATTAAAACCTTGAATTCCAATTTTCTGCATTTTGGTATTTTCAATTGTCCATTGTTAGTCATTTAGTTTTAATTGAATTTTTTAGTTTATTTCCATAAAACAATTTTGTTTCTTAAGCAAAGATTATTCTGAATTAAGTGTTACATAAGCATCAATCCATGTGAGATTGATATCTACTTTTTAACTACAAGTCATAACCCGTTTACTTGCGATTTTTTAGCATAAAACTAGTGGACCGTTTTGCAATTTCAATAAGTTTTTGGCATCATTGCCATGGATTGTTTGTTTAGCATTTTGTTTAGTTTAGATTACTTTGATTTAAGAGTTTTGATTTAAAATTTTTTGATACTTTTCCTTGTGTACTTTTAGGTGCATGAACACAAAGCACACGAGAAGATCAACAAAATTTGGTGAAGACAAGTTTCCTAATATCAACAGACACAAAAGAGAGTTAAGAAGAGAAAAGCATCAAAATCTTACACAAAGTGACATGACTGAAGAAGGAGACCAAGGAAGAGATGAGAGGACACTGATGGACTGTATGAGGCCAGGATTCAGTCCTCAAGAAGTTGTAAGGTCAGTTGTCCAAGCTAACAATTTCGAGGTCAAGCTGACACTCCCTAACATTTTGCAAAATAGTGTTCAATTCTATGGGCTATCCAATGAAGATCTGAATGCCCACATCACTAATTTTTTAGAGATTTACAATACCTTTCGGGTCAACAGAATGTCCGATGATGTAGTTAAATTGAGATTGATTTCTTTCACGTTGAAAGATTAAGTGAAGGTGTGGTATAATTCACTTAATTTAGGGCAGATCACTATATCGGAGCAGCTAGCCCAATCATTCCTTATGAAGTACTTTCCGCTGATGAAGACCACGAGGATCATAAAGGAGATAATGAATTTTTAGTACAATGATGAGGAATCTCTCTATGAAGTTTGGGAGAGATTTAAATAATTGCAGAGAAGTTGTCCCCACCACAACCTTCCGAGGGAGTTCTTATCGCAGATGCTTTATATTGGTGTGAATCTAAGCTCTAGAGGAACAATTGATGTAGTTACTAGAGGTTCATTGATGAGGAAAACTATTAAAGCAACTCATGATCTTTTGGAGGAGTTGGAAAGCAACAGTTGTATATGGTCAAATAAGTGTAGTAGACAAGGGCAGAAGGAACAAAAAGGTATGATCCCTATTGACTTTGTCACTGCTTTGCATGCACAAATTACAGCCCTTATGAAGTAGTTGAACAACCATACAAGGAGCATCTTCGTCTACAGCTAATGTGATGCAAGTACAATGTGAACTGTGTGGACAGAACAACTATGGCTCAGTTAAGTGTTTTTTATTAGGAGTTGATGGTACTAAATAGGTAAATTACGCAGGCCAACCGCAGAGAGGTAATAACCCTCACTTAAATACTTATAATCTAAAGTGGAAAAACCATCCAAAATTATCCTGAAATACTAACAATGCAGGTGACTAAGCAAGATTGCAAGGACCTCTAGGATTTCAGCAAGATCAAATCGAAGTTATGGAGAGCAAAATGGACAAGATGATGGAAGTTTTGGGTTACAAACTGGCAACTAAAGAAGGAAATTAGATAAGGATGTTTGCTAGCTAGGAGAAAAGTTAAAAGAGGATGGAAGCAAAGTTTGACCAGATCATGAAGAATCATGCTTCACCCATCCACAATTTAGAAGTTCAGGTAGGTCAACTTGCTAATGCTTTATCTTTTGGAAATGCAGGTAGTCTACGGAGCAATACCAAGGTTAACTCGAAGGAACTGACCATGGCCATCACTCAAACACAAGAAAAGGGAAGTGAACACAAGAAGGAAGATGGAGACAAGAGAGAAGGATAAACAGTTTTAGAAGTCTGTCCAAGTGAGCTAGTAAGTGACCCGACCAAGGAGCCTCAACCTGGACTTCCATATCCTATTTTTGCTCAGTGTAAGTCAAGTTAAAGTAGAGCAATGAAGAATTTTAAGGAGGTAGAGTCAAACAAGATTATGGATATAACGAATAAACTCCAAAAAAAGCTCACGTTAAAGAAACCGATCAAGAAAGAGGCTAAGGAGCACATAGAAGAAGGAAATTTGAATATAACGCAAAATAAAGAAGACCTAGGGACTTTTGCATTCCTTATAGTATTAATGGAATCTAGATAGCTAGGCACTTGTGGATTTGGAAGCTAGTATCAACATGATGTCCTACACTTTTAGTCAGAAGTTGGGGTTAGGAGAGCCAAAGACTACAAAGATATTAGTGAAAACGGTTGACAGAACAATGCACCAACCGAAGGGGATTATTAAGAATGTGTAAGTACAAATTGATATATTTATCTTCCCTACAGATTTTTATGTACTAAACGTTGGAGAAGATGTAGAAATTTCTATGGTTCTTGGACGACCATTCTTGACGTTGACGAGGGTAAACTCACTATGATTATAGGGAAGGAGCAATTAACCTTCAAGGTGTCAAGGAAAGACCATCGTTCTCTATTACCCCCATGGATATCAAGGAATCTAAACCTCGAGGAGAATGAGAAGATATTAGGGATCCTGGGAATGAGTTCAGAAAGAAAAGATTGTGTAGAAGAAGGCGATGAAAGGAAAACCACAAGGAAGGTGGAATCCATACTAGGGTAGCTCATTTGCAAAGTTTGAGATGAGTGTCTACACTACCACTGCACAATTCATTTGAGCCACTTTGAGCAAAAAGGAGAGTCGAGCTACTAACATTAAAAGAAGCGTTGCATGGGAGGCGACCCATACAATTCTATTTTCTTTTGACTATCATTGTCTAGTTATCTGTTTGATCTATTTAGTTATAATTATGTTTTATTGATGTTTATTTGGATTTTTGTTTGAATTTTAACTTGTGTTGTCATCGAATTTCTTATTGGTAAGATGATTTTGAGGTGTTTGTAAGTTGTGGGATCATTGAAAATACATGTTAGGCTTGGAAGGAGTTTTATAAGTAGAAACATTGCACCAACCCACGATCCTGGGAATTGGTGAGATTCCCACAATCGTGGGAAATCTCTCCATAATCTTTTTTTAGGGAAAACCCATGATCGTAGGAATGGGTCTGATTCCCACGACTGTGGGAATCTTTTTAGAAAGTTTCTTGAGAGAAAACCTAGAGTCGTGGGAATAAGGGGTATTCCTATGATCATAGGAATCCCATTCAAGGGAAAATTTTAAAACTCCCTCTTCTTTTCTCCTTTCTTCATTCTTCAACTTTTGAAATTCTCTCTCTTTTTCGAAATACAAAACCTACTCTCCTACTCTCTAAAACCCTTCATTTTCCTTTATATTCTTGTTATTTTCATCTCTTTTCATAAATCTTTCAATCCTTTGCTCTTATCATGAATTAATCATTCAAAAATACAAAGATTTGGGTAAGATTTTTTCTCTCTCTTTAAAAAATGATCACATCCATTTCTTTCTTTCTTTTGCAGGTTTTCTTCTTCTAATGGCAACAAAGAAGATGGCAGCTCAGAAACCGATTAACGAATTGTGCCTTCAAGTCTTCAGTGATGGTAAACCCTATTTGGCAGCAATTTTTTGCACCCCATTCCCCATTCGAAGGATGAAGGTAAATGTTTTCAATACGTTAGAGATAGGGAATTTACTACTCCTAGATACCTTAACTTTGAAGTATTAGAAGCTATAGGAGTGAGATGTAAAGTTGAGCAATTAGTTGCAAATATAGGTTGGAATAGATTCATTTGTTGTGATTTGCCGATTTACCCTATGATGACTATAGAGGTTTTCACTATAGTATGCTATACCCTAAAATGGATGTATTTTGGTTTAAGATGGATGGCAATGTTTATAATTTGGATTATAATGTCATTCAAGAACTTTTCAAATTATCGAACACTTAAGTATTAGATGATCACAATGACTTTTATCTTGATGATTATTGGAAAACTCTAACAGGTGAAGAACATTTTGACTGTCAAAATGCACTAAACACTTCAATCCAAAGTGCCGAGCATTTACTTTTGCATAAATTTATGTGCTTAATGGTGTTTAATAAAACTAAAAGTAATAAAGGCTTGACCAAAGAATTTTTCTTCCTTTGGTGCATAGATAAAAAAAAATCAATACGCCTTAGCGGATTTTCAATCGATAGTGAGTCATGTGACTAAGAAGAGCTCACATTTTATCATGACTCATCTTGTTACTACTTTGGCTTTGTTTTACAACCTTGATGTGTTTACAACCTTGATGTGGAGAGTTTATGTAAAACCCTATACGATATATTTGACAGATCTTACTTTAGGCGTTTTGAGATTTTGGAGCTCCATTCTATAGAACTCCAAAATCATTAGATGCGCACTGTAGTGAAGAACAGGAAGACCAAGGATACTACCGCTTCTCGACCCTCTACATCCCAAGTGGTCCCATAGCCATAAGAAGAAGCAATGCAAGAGGAGCCAACTATACCAATAGAGGTCAACATATTTCAGTAAATCCTCGACCAAATGGCCTCCAAGCATAGACAAATGGCATTTGTTTAACGAGCTCGGTACCCAGATAAGGCAAGTTTATAAGGAGCAGCAGTACTTGAAGAAGAAATTCCCCAAGTTCTTCCAAAGGAATAATTTTTAAACTCCTTCACCAACACCGTCGCCACCACAATCTCCATAAGCCCTTCTTACCCTAAACTTTTAAATTGTGTTAATTTCTTTTATTTAGTTTAAAGTCTTTTATTTGGTTTGATGTCATTTGTTTGTTTGATTTATTATGTTTGGTTTAATGTCTTTTATTTAATTTTATTTATTTTGTTTGGTTTGATGTCATTTTTCTTTATTTGGTGGTTGATTTTTCACATTAAGGACAATGTGATCTTCAAGTCTGGGGAGGCGATATTGACTTTGTCAATTGCATTGTTTTATTTTATTAATTACGATGCATTTTTGGGCATATCATGTTGTTTTGCGTTAAGCAATGGAACTGCACTTAAATCATTTTGATTTACTTTTCCTTGAGATTCTATCATGCTAGTTGGAATGAGACTGAATGTAGGCTTGAACTTGGATTAGACTACTTAAGTAAAAAGTGAATAATGTTGAGTGATCAAAACTAGTTGGTTTCATAAGTTTTCTAACAATTTGACATTTAAGCAATAAGGTAGTGTAGAGATGCATAATGAATTTTCGTTTGAGCCAATGTGAGGATTGAGCCTATATGACTCCATCTATAGTCATTTTACTTCTTTATATGTGATGCTTCTGTAGGTTATTACCTTCACAACTTGCTTTGAATCGGTTTGAGTCTATTGGATGTATGCTTAATAGAGATGATTAAGGTCATTTTTGTGTTAACCCTTTACTTAAATGACCTACTCTTTGATTATCCCTTACTACCCCCGTTAAACCTTAACCATTTTGTTTCTTCAAGTTACCTAAAAGTTTTAACACCCAAAACCCCATTAACCTACCCATTCACAAACTTAGTAAAGAATTAAGTAATGCATTAGTTGGAATCATTGTGAAAACTTTTACCGAGATGAGATGAGGATACTTCTGCCCAATGTTTTAAAAATCGAACCGGACATCGAACCGATCAAAGGAAAGGTTTAAGGTTTAGAGGTTCGACCGGTAGCGAACCGTTATAAAATCGGCATATAATAAATAAGATGTAAAATTTATAAGAATAAATAAAAATAAAAATAGTTCTTGAATTGGGTGATAAATATGTCAACATTCTCACTACTTTTTCTTAATATCGATAGATAATTCAGGTATATTAACTTCGAATTAATTTTAAAAAGTCGAGTAT
>JAOSBN010000005.1:20871722-20883878 GCA_027563595.1 Erythroxylum suave
GTATATTAATTTCTTGTATTTTTAGAAATTAGTGTTTCTCTATCATTAAAATTTGCTCTTTGTTTTTTCATTTTTAATATTAGATATTAAATTTATTTATTTATTTTTTCCTCTATTACACATATAATACCATTGATGTATCTTTGTGATATATTATGAAACTATTGGTGTTTGGTTGTGCCTGCATATTTCTTCCAGTTCCATACAAGTGCATTTGTTTTTTTTTTAGTCCAACTGTATTATAATTGGTTTATATTATGTTGCCTAAAAAGCATTGGTTTGGAAGTGGAAAAAGGAAAATAATAAAACAAGTAAAACAATTGATAGAATCCCAAAAGAGAGCAATTAATAAATTTATTAAAAGAGTAGGGTCCTTTAGTCAAAGTCCTGAGGAATTAGTCATTTATGTAGACTTATAAATTGAGTCATTTATGTTTCATACAAACATGTAAACTTTAATTTTACATGTTTATATTTTGTCAATTTATTGGAGCCCTTTTTGTTATTTCGCCCAGGGCCTATAAAATGATAGGAACGGCCCTGGATACTTCTCCTTCATGGCTTCCAAAGGTTCCCATGTCGCTTCTTCTCTTGCATGGTTCTTCCATAAAACTTTAACTAGCTTAGCATTCTTGTTTTTCAAGACCTTTTCTTTGAATCTAATATCTCCACTGGTTGTTCTTCATAATTCAAATCCTCCCTTAATTGAACTTCTGAAGGTTGGACTATGTGTGAAGAATCCGATCTATATCTCCTCAACATTGATACATGAAAGACATCATGAATCTCGGATAATTCTGACGGTAAGGCTAACTTATAGGCTAAAGGCCCAATCCTCTCAATAATTTCATGAGGGCCTATGTATCTTGGACTGAGCTTGCCCTTTTTACCAAATCTTAAGACTCCTTTTCATGTTGAGGTTCTAAGAAATACTTTATCTCTAACCTCATATTCCATCTCGTTTCTATGTGCATCCATATAGCTCTTCATCCTGTCTTAAGCTGCCTTGAGTCTCTGCTTCACCAAATTAATCTTGTCAACTGTATCTTGTACCAACTCAAGTCCTAAAAGTCTCCTTTTACCTTCCTTATCCCAAGAAATAGGAGTTCTGCACCTCTTACTATATGAAGCTTCATAAGGTGCCTTTTGAATTCCCGAGTGGTAGGAATTGTTGTAAGCAAACTCAATTAAAGGAAGATGATCATCCCATGAACCTTTGAAGTCTATAACATAAGCTCTTAACATTTCCTCTAATGTCCTTATTATCCTCTCTGATTGGTCATCAGTCTACGGATAGAAAGCTGTACTAAAATACAACTTGGTTCCCAAAGCCTCTTGCAAACTTTTCCAGAATCTGCAGGTGAATCTGGGATCTTTATCTAAGACTATAGAAATCGGAATCCTATGAAGTCTGATTTTTTCGTCTATGTATATCTTGGCTAAGGCATTCAAAGAATCAATCCGTTTAATTGGCTGGAAATGTGTTGACTTGGTTAGCCTATCGACAATAACCTATATTGCATCATGCTTCATGTTGGTCCTTGGTAACCCTGTTAAGAAATCCATTCTAATCTTCTCCCACTTCCATTTTGAAATAGACAAAGGCTTAAGCTTATTGGCGGGTGTTTAATGTTTTGCTTTAACTTGTTGACACGCCAAATATTTTCCAACATACTCTGCAATATCTTTCTTCATTCCTCTCCACTAGAAGTGCTCTTTTAAACCTCTATACATTCTTGTACTCCTCAAATGCATTGCATATGGAACATTATGTGCCTCATCAAGAATTTCATCATTTAACTTTTGCATATTCGGAATACATAATCTGTTGCCTACCACCATTAATCTAGCTTCTGTTACCTCTATTTTCGAAGGCTTACCATTTTTAATTTCTTCTCTGAGCTTGCTCACGTACTCATCTTGCTCATGCAATTCCTTAATCTTCTTATTCAATACTGGCTTTATTCTAAAATTAGCCAATATACTACCAGATTCGGCTTACCTCAATGTCACCTTAAGTTTGGCTAATTCTTTTAACAATGGAAGATATAGTCTTCACATATGTCATAGTACATTTCCTACTTAGTGTATCCACTACTATATTAGCTTTTCCCAAGTGGTAGTCTATTATCAAGTTATAATGCTTCAGTAGTTCTTACCACCTTCTTTGCCTTAAATTTAACTCTTTTTGGCTCATCAAATATTTAAGACTCTTGTGGTCTGTAAATACCTTAGTGTTGACTCCATATAACTAATGTCTCCATATTTTCAATGCAAAAATTATGGCAGCTAAATCTAGGCCATATGTAGGATAATTCATCTCATAGTGTTTTAATTGCCTAAAAGCATAAGTAATCACTTTATCTCCTTACATCAACACACACCCTAATTCTTTTCTTAAGGCATCACTATATACTGTATATCCATCACTACCAGAAGGCAAGGTCAGAACTGGTGTAGTTATGAGCCTATTCTTCTATTCCTCAAAGCTCTTATGATATTCTTCTGTCCACATAAACTTCTGACTCTTTCTTGTCAATTTGGTGAGCGAAGCTGCTGTTATAGAAAAGCCTTATATAAATCTTCTGTAATAACTAGCTAAACCCAGGAAACTCCTCACTTCCGCTACATTCTTGGGTGCTTCCCATTTAACTACAACTTCTATTTTTCTTGGATTCACATGTATTCCTTTTTCCAAAATTACATGCCCAAGAAACATCACTTCTCTTAGCTAAAATTGGCATTTATCGAGTTTGACATACAACTCGTTCTTCCTTAAGGTCTCCAAGGCAATCCTTAAATGTTCTTCATACTCCTTGTCGCTTTTAGAATAAACCAATATATCATCAATAAAAACTAAGATAAATTGGTCTAAGAAAGGCTTTAAGACTCTATTCATTAAGTCTATGAAGGCTGTAGGGGTATTAGTTAATCCAAAGGGCATAACCAAGAACTCAAAATGCTCATACATGTTTTAAAAGTAGTCTTTAATATTCTCAACTGATGGTAACCCGATCTCAAGTCTATCTTGAAGAAGAATTTTTCTCCTTGCAATTGATCAAACAATCTATTCTTGATGGTAACATGATTGAGCTTCCTGTAGTATACACACATCCTCAATAATCCGTCTTTCTTCTTCACAAATGAACTGGAGCTCCCCAAAGGGAAGAGCTAGGCCTAATATAACTTTTCTCCAGCAACTCTTCTAATTGCTCTTTAAGCTCTTTCAATTTTTTAGGAGCAATTTTATAAGGTGAAATTGAAATTGCTGTTGTGCCTGGATGAAGCTCTACAATAAACTTAATCTCTCTAGGTGGCGTTAGTCCTGGTAATTCCTTTAGAAAGGCATTTGGAAATTCTCCGACCACAAGAATATCTTCTAATTTTCCTCCATCTACCTTTGTGTCTACCACATATGCCAAGAATGCTTCACATCATTTCCTATTCATTTTATCTGCTGTTAGAGCTGAAATAATTCTAGGTGGGCTTCCTTTCCTGTCTCCCACAAACACCACTTTTTCACCGTTGTCAAGCTTACACTCTATTATCTTTTATTTCTGCTAAATATACACCTCGGACAGATATTTCTTCTTATAGGCAGCCTGGAAATCCTTCCATGTTAACACTGGCGATTTTATCTGACTCCCTAGTAGACTTTCCCACCAATGCAGGGCATCTCCTTGTAGCAAGCTCGTAGCATATACAATCTTTTCATTATCTCCACAATCCATCTGTTCTAATATTCTTGCCATCTTCCTTAACCATATTTTGGCTTCCTCTGGATCAGTCTTCCCATAAAAATTCACTACTCTATACTTCCTCATCTTACCGAATTGTTTTCCTTTCTTAGCTGGGGCTAGGTAGAAGTTGATGGCATTTAGCCCATGGCCTGGATAAAAGCTTGAGCAAAGGCTTAGAATAGTCTAGGATCAAAGGGATTAGGCATTTGCTCTTGAGGAAGAGGTGACTCATGCATTTATGGGTGAAAGGGCTCACTACCTTGCCTTATAGTTGCCTCAGCAATTTTTGAAGCTCTAGACTCATCAGTACCCCCTTTCTTGGTGGAGAATCAGGTGCAGCAGATCTTTGTAAAACTCTTCTTGTTCTTCTACGAGGTGACATTTTACTCCTTCAATAAAACATTATCACTTAGCTTGCTTTTCATTTTAATTTTATTTCCTACATGTATGCATGATATACATGTCACTCAATGCAATCAATCAATTTAAAAATGCAAGCAAGTTATCACACAACATAATAATTCATATCACATCATATTCTAAGCCTAGGAATCTCTAAAAAATCGTGGGCTTTGATACCAAAAAGTTTTAGGCCTGCGTCTCGCTTACGATATTTCATGACGACAATACGCTAGGGTTGGGCGACTTTAAAAGAAATAAAAAGAAGTCATAATTAACATCTAATAATACAAGAAGTCACGGCTGGGAGTAAAATAATTACATGAACCTTCAATAAGAAATAAAGTCACAATTGTGACTTAAATAATCATGACTGAGACAAAATAAAAGGGGTGTCCTCTACATTAAAAAGTCACAGTTGTGACTTAATAAGTCACAGCTATGAAGAGGAAAAGGAGTCATGGTTGTGATTTCCCAAGTCACGGTCGTGACCAAGCCTTTTGAAGGAAATATAGAAAATGATTTAGAAGCACGATCATGCACATCTAGAACAATAATGGGCCAATGCATGATCGTGCCCTTCTATTGTTGAAGGGCCAGTACACGATCGTGTTTGTGTATGATCGTACACTCCTAAGATTTAAGGGCTTTGACCCGATCGTGCACCCCTGATGTGCACTTAGACTTGTAAACAATATATCTCTCAATTCTGTTATCCAAACATTGCAAACTTTATATCATTAGAAATCTAAGAGAATAAACTATAACTTTTGTGAAGACAACTTTGTCTAATTCTGCATACATCAATACAGTTTAATCAATGAAGTCAGGACATAATTTTTGTCCCATTTTTTCTTCTTTACTACCTATTATGAATTTTACATAGCTCAAAGACCCGAATCCAACAACACAAGCCATACATACAAAACTTCCAACATAACAGACTCCAACATAATAATTTATTTAGGAAAATTTATCCAAAAACTATTAAACACCTCACAATTGTATTCCCAACTGAAATTGATAACTAACAGAGAAGAAAATATGAAACGTACAAGAGAAGATTTTCAGCTATTACTTTCATTTCTCAAACATAATAGAGTTTTATTTCTCAAACAAAACAGAGTTGGTATATAATTTTCAAGTACATATCAAGAGTCGAAACAATAGCATAATCCAAAATACAACATGAATGCTCATGTTTGGTATGATTTTTAAAGCTACCAAAAGTAATCGAACTAACTTAGTTACAAAAGATAAATTCTTTAGAGTTTGTTGAAGTTCGTAAGGGTCAATGCTCTGCTTGGTCTGCACCCGAGGAGTGGAAAACAATGGGGTGAGCTGCTAAGCTCAGTGGCTAAAACGTTTATAACCATTAGTAATGTGCCACATACGATCAGGCATAGACACACACATACACACACAATGATTTAAAAACTAGACCAGACTGGTCGGTTTGACCAGAATAAATGCGAACTAGCATGGTTTCCGGTCTGGTTTGTGTTTATAACCCTTAGGAGAAAAAATCAACCGATTTAATAATAAACCAACCAATTTCTTGGGAAAAACCGAACGGTTTTTAAAATACTAGCTAACTACCCCTTTAAGCACCTGTCAGAAAGAGTTGTCTTTATAAATATATGGGACCCACACAAGCATCAAAAGACTCTTCTTCTCTAAAAAGCTAGCTTTGCACACGAAACTATGCATGTACTTATTGCCGATGCCAATCTCTAGTTTTAAGAGAATACACCATTTTTGAAAAAGTAAAAAATCTTTAGAATTTTTAATGATTTTTTAAAATTTTCTTACATAATTTAACTAATAAATTATATTTTTATTTTTATCTTTTTTATGTTTTAATTAAAAATTATTTTGAATTATAATTGATAAAAATAAATTATCATTTTTATCCTTAAAAATACTATATTTATTTATCCTCATTTGTAAATTATTTTTTTCAAATTTTAGGTTCTTTATTTATTTTCTTATACTTTAATTGAAAATTTTTACATTATTATTGTTAAAAACTAATTATTATTTTATCATAAATTTTCTTAATATGTTTAATTATTGATTAATATATAAAAGTAATTTTGTTTAAAATAATTCAAAAAGTCAAAAAGTCAACGCATCCTAAGTCATAAAAGAGCAACTTTACTCGTTGCTCTAAAACTTATCCTCAATTTACTATAATTTAACAATGTGTTAAAAATAATATTTAAATTATGGAAAAATATGTTTAAAGGATATTAAAAAAGAAGTTAGAATAAAAAAAAGTCTTTTCTATTCACTTTCTTTAAATATATTTCAACTTTTTTTGAGCCTTTAAATAAATAATAGTATAGAAATATAATTTTATTTGAAAAATTTATGTTAGATTGGATTGTAGTTTAAATTATTTAATTTTTATTAGTTTATTATATATTTATATGCATTAAATAGTATATTTTTATTTTATACTATATTTTATTTATTTCGTAATTTTTATTTCTTATTTATTATATGCCGGTTTTATAACAGTTTAATACTAGTTGAACCTTAAATCTTAAACCTTTTCTTTGATCGGTTCAATCTCCGGTCCGGTTTTTAAAACATTGTACACACACACACACACACACACACACACATATACACATATCTCATTTTAATCTAGCAATATATTTATCCACATTTCTAGCTCAAAGAACTCATATGTTATCAAATAAATCATATCATGTATTTTCAATCATCAAAGCATAGCATTCAATGTTATATCATGCTTAACAAATCAAAGTGAAATGCACACATATAATGGCTTGAGAGAATCCTATGAAACAAAATGAAAAAATCAAAGTTTATACCATGAACGATCCATTTTTCAGAGCTCATATACCACAAGCGAGCTGCCTGGAGAAGGCTTTAAGTCAACGTGCATGTGACAAATGAAATGGTATCTCTATAGCCCACACAAGTAAATTTTCGATGCTCACACATTTGATAACATATTCATACTTGCATGCTTTTTCTGCTTCTCTTCTTTTCATTAATACAAAATTTAGTAAAATCTTTCAAGGCATAATAAGATAACAAATCATGGTGCATTTTTCTCATATTCACAATGATTCAAAGTCAAGCAATTAAACATACAACCAAGTAAGAATTTATCACATCATTACAACAACTATAAACATATTACCCACCTATTTACTTGTAACTCCAAACTCAAGTTTGTCTCTCCTTTTGCTATTTCCTTCGATTTTCTTGGTTTCCTTCAAACGATCAATCTTTCATTCAAACTAATATACAAATAGAAAATCCCTAAAGCTCTAATATCCAAAAATGAGCTTAGACTTAATCTACTCTTGGTTTACCTAAGCTAGAAGAACTAAGATCTAATTGAAAATTCATGAAAATCTAAGAAAATGGGTTTCCTGGTTCTCCTCTTTCTCCCTTCATTTTCAGCATAGAAACCTTACTTCCTCTGGCTCCTTCTTCTACCAAAGCAAGAGGAAAAGATAGAAGTTACCTAAAAACTCAGCTGAACTTTTTTTTCTTCTTCTTTCTCCTTTTTCTTTTTGTCCTTCTTCTTCTTTTTCTATTCAATTTTTGCTTCTCTTATTCTAGTTTCTTCCAGGTCTTTCTTTCTCTCTTATTTCTCTTCCATGAGTCTCCACTCTTTCTCAATTCTTTTCTTATTAATTTAAGACAACTCTGTGTCTTTCCTAGCTTACCCTTCCATAATTAATCTAATGCCTACTTACTTTTTAACTTAATTCTAACATTTCCATTAATACTTGCAAACAAATGATTTATTAAAACAAATTTTTTTAAGCACAGGGTGAGAACTAACATTTGTGACTTAAATAGTTACAGAAGTCATGGTTATGGCTTCTCAAGTCACAACCGTGCAGGGTCTAACATTTCTCCCTCTTAAAGAATTTCGTTCTCGAAATTCGTACCTACGTCCACAATTAGGTGTGGATACTTAGCCTTCATGACTTCCAAAGGTTCACATGTTGCTTCTTCTCTTGCATGGTTCTTTCATAAAACTTTAACCAGTTTTACAGTCTTGTTTTTCAAGACCTTTTCCTTTGAATCTAAAATCTCCACTAATTGTTCTTCAAAATTCAAATCGTCCCTTAATTGAACTTCTAAATGTTGGACTACGTGTGAAGGATCCGGTCTCTATCCCCTCAACATTGATATATGAAAGACATTTTGAATCTTGGATAATTTTGGCGGCAAGTCTAACTTATAGGCTAGAGGCCTAATCCTCTCAATAATTTCATAAGGGCTTATGTATCTTGGATTGAGCTTGCCCTTTTTACCAAATCTTAAGACTCCTTTTGATTTTAAAGCTTTAAGAAATACTTTATCTCTAACCTCATATTCCATCTCCTTTCTATGTGCGTCCATATAGGTCTTCATCTTTTCTTGAGCCGTATTGAGTTTCTGCTTCACCAAATTAATCTTGTCAACTATATCTTTTACCAACTCAGATTCTAAAAGTCTTCTTTCACCTTCCTTATCCCAAGAAATAGTAGTTCTGCACCTCCTACCATACAAAGCTTCAAAGGTGCCATTTGAATCCCTGAGTGATAGGAATTGTTGTAAGCAAACTCAATTAAAGGCATATGATCATCCCATGAACCTTTGAAGTCCATAACACAAACTCTTAACATTACCTCCAATATCCTTATTGTCCTCTCTGATTGGTCATCAGTCTGCAGATGCAAATTTTTTAGGCAATTAAAAGGTTGGTGGGATTACCAATTACTAAATCTTAAAGATTAGATAGCATTAAAGTCATTAGGATGAATGAAGAAGGTTAAACCATTTTAGAAGAAAATAGTGAGCCCATTCAGGATCTAGTCCCAACCCTAAGCTTAGCAATCTCTTTATATTTTGTAGTAGATCCTTGATATTTAAAAGATAAAAATGTCAAATTACTATTAAAACTCTATGATTTCAAGTGGTATAAAGATACATTTTTAACCAGAGTAATGTTTAGAGAAGATTCAAATAAACCTTTTTTGAAAGAGAAATTCTTGGTAGGATTATCTCCTCTATTAGGAGAAAAAGTGAGAAACAAAACTAAAAAAGCCATAATGACCAAATCCCTTATAATTGGTTAACCTATGGTGAACTTATTAGATATGCCTAATGTGAAGGTCTAAAACAGTACCAAGACATGAAACTCCAAAAACAATTGAAATATGAAATGTCTAAAACCAAAAAAGAGTTAGGAACTTTCTATCAACAATTTGATATTTCCTAAAATAATAACAAAAAATAGACTATAGTAAAGCCCAATGAAACAAAACTAGGAATAAATTCTTATGCAAAAGACATAGAAAATTCTATAAAAACCAAGCCTAATAAGAAATATGTGAACAAGCCCTAAGCCTTCCCATCAGGATCAAAATTTAAAAACATTATGTGTTATAGGTGCAACATAAAAGGCCACAAAAATAGATATTGTAAAATTAATATGAAAATATAAAATTTTGATTTAAACTATATAAAAAAAAGATTAAGTCCAAGCCTTATGATTTTCAATAGTAAGTACTCTAAACAATATTATGATGAAGATCTTGAAACAAAGACTTAGATTAGAAACTGATAGCTCAACATGTAGTGATTAAATGATAGAACAATCAAATTTAGAAAAACAAGTCAATGTGCTGACCAAAGACCAAAAGTTCCTTTTAGAAGTTATAAACCACATTCAAAAGCCCCAATTAAAAAAGATAATTTTTACAAAAATGCCAACAATCTTTTGAAACCCCTAGTTAAGCTTAACTTCAACTTCCTTCAACACCAACAATTTGACAAACATTTTAGACAAAGCTAAGATAAACAAAAACTCAAAGCCTACACTTTCTAATCTTTACTTAGAAATCATAATGATAAAACAAGAACTGAAAATTCTCAAACAAAAACAAAAAGAAGATAGTGAAACCATGAGGAATTTGCCTCAAAAAATTAAGAAAGAAGAATGTGAGTCAAACAAAGAAATCAATGAAGACCTTGAACTCAACAATGCTAAAAAATTACATTAAGATTTTCTTTTCATTCTTAAGCAAATTACCTCCTAAAAATATTTGATTAGGATAACCCTTAAGGTGATCGAAGACTTTAGTATAAACACCATAACATTATTTGGCATAGGAGTTGATCTAAACTGCATCAAGTAAGGAACAATCCCTACAAAATTATTGCAAAAAAACATAAGAAAGATTTAAAGCTGTCAATAACTTAAAGCTTAGGCAAAACCACCAAACTAATGCTTATATTTGCTGAGGTGAATTTTTTGTGAAAACTTCCTTTGTAATCGTGGATAACATACACCATCCAGTTATCTTAGGAACCCATTCATAAAACTTATAACTCGTTACATTATGAGCCATAACAATATCTCAACAAAAATCAATAACAAATTTTTTTTCCTTTAATAGAAAAGTCAAATACTAGGAATATCAACTTAATCAAAGCATGTTCCGTTTACAATAATCAAATGAACAACATCATTAACAAAAATAATTGACATAATTGAAAAATGATGTTGTAACATAGGGAATAGAAAACCAATTACAATATGAGGAAACAATACACAAAATTAGAAATTTGCAAAAGATCATCAAAAGTGAAATATGTTTTGATTTGCCAAACGCTTTGGAATAGAAACCAACATATTATGAATTTTCCTTATAAAAAGAACTTTGATGAGAAAAATGACTGAAAAAAGCTAGGCCTATTTAGATGAATATGTAGAAAAGAGATCAATGACTTGTTAAGGAAAAAGTTAATCTTTGCATCTAGATATCTATGAAGTAGTGTAGCTTTTTATGTGAATAAGAATTTCAAGAAATAGAGGGGAGTAACCAGTTAGTCATTAACTATAAGCCTCTCAATGAAGGCCTAAAATGGATTAAGGATCCTATTCCCAACAAAAAATGTTTTCTTCAGAGATTATATAATGCAAAAATCTTTTCAAAATTTGACATGAATCTAGATTTTGACAAGTCCACATAAATCCCAAAGATAGTTACAAAAATACTTTTGGATTGAGAAATGACTCTTCTGAGTATAAATGGAATGTAATGCCTTTTGGATTGAAAAATGTCCCGTTTGAATTCCAAAAAATTATGGGTGAAATATTTTCCCTTTATTATGAATTCTGCATTATTTATATTTACGATGTCTTGATTTTTTTCCTCACTTTAGAACTACACTTCAAACACATCAAAACATTCATTCACATCACTAGAAAAAATGGATTAGTAGTGTTAAAAACAAAATTTAGCCTTTTTCAAACCAAGGTTAGGTTTCTAGGACATTATATCCACAATGGCATTATTACTCCCATTAGGAGAACCTTAGACTTTAGTAACAGGTTTCTTAATGAAATCGTTGACAAAAAAACTATTATAAAGGTTTTTAGGAAGCCTCAATTATTTCATAGATTTATATCCAAACCTAAATAGGCTTTGTAAATCTCTTCATGATAGATTGAGGAAGAACCCAAAGCCCTGGTCAGAAAAACACACAATCTTAGTAAACAAAATAAAAAAAACAGTCAAAGATATACCCATTTTGCACTTAGTAGACCCAAATGCCTTTAAAATTATAAAATGGATGCTTTCGATCTATGATACAGAGGTAGCCTAATGCAAAAGGTGAATGGTAGGGAACAATTAATCCAATAGACATTGGGACATTGGAACCTTACTCAAAGTAATTACTCAACAATCAAAAAAGAGATTTTATCCATTGTTTCATACATCTCAATGTTTTAAGGTGATTTGTTAAAATAAAATTTTTTACTTCCTATTGACTGCATATTTGTAAAAGAAATTTTATTAAAAAATGTTCAAAATATTGCTTAAAAACAATTTCTAAAGCCTTTGTTAAAAGCCTAAAGAGCCAAGTGAACCCATCTTCTACCTATATGAGCCCGTCTACTTTAAAGCCCATAATTGAATAACTAATAAAAACTTGGGAGGAGATAATGGAA
This sequence comes from Erythroxylum suave, assembly GCA_027563595.1. Lineage (NCBI taxonomy): Eukaryota > Viridiplantae > Streptophyta > Magnoliopsida > Malpighiales > Erythroxylaceae > Erythroxylum > Erythroxylum suave. Next base: position 20,883,861 of record JAOSBN010000005.1, read on the forward strand.
GAACAGAAAATAGTAGCC
>JAOSBN010000005.1:20906408-20946141 GCA_027563595.1 Erythroxylum suave
TTCCAACGCGATCGTGTTCCTACGTTTTCGTTTTCGGATGTCGGATCCACATTTGTTAAGAATGTGTTTTGCTTCCGTTATGATTTGCTTTGATTTCGCTTCACGTTTTCCATTTTCAATTTGATTTCCCATTATGTTTCGGTTGGGATCCGGTTTCCGGATCGGGTCCCAACATGTTAAGACTCTTAGCTAATTTTGTTTAGCCTTATTTCAATGGTTTTATGGCGGTAGATCATATAGTAAAACTATTGGGGAAAAATCAAATTTGATCAAGTAGGATTGCAACTTAATAAAAATGTAATAATGGACAAGGTTAAATTGAAAAGAATTAGTTTAAGTTTCATGCTCAATTTCATTATTTGTTTGAATTAAAATTTATTGTGTCAACTTCTAATGAATTATCCCTAAAAATACTTTAAAATTAATCCCTAAAAATAAGTTAGCCACTCATGATATCCATAACATCACCAACATTCAAATATTCCATCTTACAATGATTAGAAGAGATAAAAATAACAGAAAATTAAGTAAGAAAACTTCTTCTCTTCTTTGCCAAAATCTAGAAATTTTGATGTTGATGTGTTATTTTCCCAATGGAGATTGATGATCCTTGAATCTCCACCTTCCTTAAGACTCTAAATCTAGATTTTTCACTCAAAGAGTTTGTTCTAGATAGAGGGTTCACGTCCTCCTTTTCCATAGGATTTTAATATCTTATATAGTCTAAAAAACCTAAAGTTTAATTGAACTGTATATTTTATTGCCCATTCCCACGATCGTGGGATCTTGCACCAGAAAGCTTCTTCTGCTCTTAAGTTTCCAACCTTTATTCCTACATCAAAATAATTAATTCTTACCGTAAATTATTTATTCCCACATACCATGTATTTCATAACTTGTAAACTTGTTGCCCAAAATGATACTTTTTTCGAAAAAGTGATTTCATAAACATAGTATTGTTTTCTCTTTTTTTTTCAAAAAAATCATGTTCGCATTCTTTTCATAAATCATTCACACAATATTCACATACCAAACACATAGCACTTTCTCAAAGCATTCAAAAAGCAATAAATGCACATTTATAATACAATTGAAAAACATTTACTTTCTTGATTTGGAAGAAACATTAATGGCTTATTATTCAATTAGAAAAATGTAACCCACCTTGAATTCCTTACTTAACAATTGCTTAAAGATTCCTGTCTTCTTGCTCCTCTTACCTCTCCTCTTGATTTCCTTCAATATTGGCAAAATTCCTAATTCAATAAGACTTCCAATTGAGAACTCAAAGAAATATATACACTAGAATTGATCTTAGAATACTTAAACCCATGCATTTCTTAAGCTTCGTGAACCAAAACCATTCAAAAAATCCAAAAGTTTAACATTGGGCTGACCTTGAATCTTTACCAAACAAAGAGTTGTTTGGCTCAAATGGAAGCGCTTCTCTTCCTCTCTTTTTTTTCTCTTCTTGACACTCTCAAAATCACTCTTAAAAGCTAAGAAAAGATGAAACCCTAACTTGCTTCTTCCTTTTCTCTCTAATGGTCAAAACCCTCACTTCTCTCTCTCTTTTTCATGTTTTTCACTTCACTTTCTCTTCATTCACGTTTTTCTCCTTCTAATTCACAAGACACACTTTTCCCTCTTCCAATTCTACCCTTAATGAGTGCTAAAAGTCATATTTACCCTTCCTTTAAAGCTTCATGGCTTTTAATCTTATGTGATCTTCCAAAAATACCCTTCAACCTTCTTAGTACTTTAATTCAACTAAACCATATAGTAAAATCCTACTAACATTAAAATGATAATTAAACTCCAAAAAATTAATTCATCAAAACCTCATAATTCATTTAAATCATGCTTAATTCAATGAAAAAAATCCAGGGTCCAACATCATGAATTGTTTAAATATGACAAGAGACAGTCACGTTTAGTGAAATTCTATCTTAGATTCTCAATGCACTTGAACCACTCTTATTGTTTTAGTCATAAATCAGCCTACAAACCTACAAATTGGGTGAATTTAATTGGAAATAGAACTTAAGACATATATAAAAATCTATAAAAGAGACTCAGACCTAATTCTAGTTGCATGATATTGTAAATTGAGTATTGTATTGGAGTAGCTTGTGATCTTTGGTGCTTATCGTATATTTTAGAGGTCCAAATGGTGTGATCTTCAATGATATGGAAACTAAAGACTTAGAGGAACAAATTTTTAGAAGAGCTTAAAGATTAACTTGAATTTTTTCTTTATGAAAATTTCAGAACAAGTGGAGATTATCCTGAGATTTGCTTATGACTTGATTTGTTTGTCTATCTTTAGACCTACCATTGGCCTAGCCCAAATTACACTATTTTAAGTTTTTTGATTCTGTTTTTTTACCACATCATATCGGAAACTTTTTTAATGTTTATGAAATTTTCATACACCTAGAAATAAATGAAATATGACTTACCATATGTGAATTGGGTGATTAAACATCATAATTTAAGATTGAGCATAATTTATACTAAAAAAAATTTACATGTATATAGATGATTTATATGCATATGAATTTCTCATATGTGTATAGTATGATCATACAAGTGTGATTTTGATACCCTTCTAATGGTGGTAAGTTATGATTCGCATTTACGAACATAAATACAGATTTTATGACTTGAAATGCATATCATATGATTTATCAATATATAAATTATGAAATTGGCAAATGGTTAAAGGAAATGTTACAGTGCCAGCTTTATTTTCTTAGTAGTGGATAGATAGACATACCTATAAGGTTAGAGTGCAACTACTATCGTTTGACACCAATGACGTCTTCATTTTGAGATTAAAGTTGTTGGGCCCCAATTTTTTTATTATTTACTTATTTTATTAAGCATGATTTAGATAAATTTTGGGTTCTTGCTAGATCATTTATCTTGGAGTTAATTAGCATGTTAACGTGAGTAAGATAATATGATATGGGTTAAGGGGATTAAAGTTTAAGGTGGTAAGTTTGTATAAGAGGTATTTTGGGAAGATCACTTAAGCTTAAAAACCTTAAAGCATTAAAGGAGGGGCAAAATGGACATTGTGCAACCATTAAGAGTATAAAAGAGAGAAAGAAGACTTGTCTTGCATTTTAGAGAAGCAAAATTGTGAGTGAAAGAAGAGAGAAAGAGAAAAGTGGAGAAAGAAGAAGAAGAAGTTAGGGATTTTGGAGATTGTTGAAGAGCTTAAAGATTTTGAGGCTAAAACAACTAAGTATGAGCATTAACTCTTCTTAATTATTAGATGAAGCATATTTAGGGTTGGTTAGAAGTGAATATGTGTAGGAAGTTGTTGATGAATGGTTTATGTGAATGTTTGTGTTTGATTAATGATCAAAAGTAGATTTTGAATTGGTTGTGAATGATTTTAGGTTTGAATGAAGTTGAAAATGAAGTAGAAGAGATGGATTAGTGTTAAAATGGGTTATATGTGAAAGGTGGGAAGTAAGAAGATGAAAAATGTTGCAAAACTCGTTCTCGGAATAGGTTTCTGGAAAATTTCTCCACGGCGAACTCCTGGGTTTTGCCGCAGCAAACTCAACTTTTTAACACAGAATATGCTTTGGTATTTTGGGCATAGCTTTTGGTATAGTTATCCAAATGGACTGATTTTTTATTTGGTGTAAACTAGAGACATAGGGATACAAATTGTATCAAGGAATTGAGTCTAATTTCAGTATATAAGCATTTCAATTTTGGGATGGAAGTTGAATATAGAATTTTGTTTCAACATGAGAAATAGTTTGAATTGTTGAGGTATAACTTTCCGATTTCTAATCCAAATTGAATAGAATTTTGGTTATTGTTTAAGGAAATCAAGGCAAGATAGGCAAGAGGAGAGTAAAGACATCCCTAAGCAAGTTTATAAGCAAGGAATTCAAGGTGGGTACACTTTTATAATAGAGTAAATAAGTCATTCATTGTTTTCTTCGAATCAAGGAAGCTTAATGGTTTCAATTACATCATAGATATTGCATTTATTTGCTCTTTGTTGGATTGTGAAATTGTTATAGGTTTTTTACATGAATTGTGTTGATGATTTATGAAAGGATTTTGAAAATGATTCTTTTTGAAAAGATGCAAGTTTATGAAATCATGTTTTCGAAAATGTTTTTTTCGAAATATCTCATGTGCATGAAAAACAAGTTTCTAACAAGGTGAAATTTGGGCAAATTGTTTTCGATTCATGAATTACATGTTATGTGGGTTTGGTGTAATCCATTCAAGAATGTCACGTGCACGTTGACCAAGAAAAGGCTTCTCCTGCCTACCCGCAAGTGACACGGAGCTCCTTCATAGACTCCTTCATGTTTACGTCTACGTAAGACCACCATGTGGAATTGTGATAGTATGTCAAGTTTTATGAGTACACAGACCATTAAGTGGAAATGTGTAGTTCATCATGTTCATGGACTTACCCAAACCATTTCTGATGTGCTTATGTGCTTTTGAAATGTTAGCAAGTGTGATGCATCCATGATTTATGATTGTTCATGAACTGTTTGATAAAGTGAGAATTTTGAGAAATAAGTGTTTGTGATTTTTCATGCGAAATTATTATGGTTTCCAAAATGTATAATGGCAATAAGTTTTAAAAATGGTTTTTCCTTGTTTCTCGGTTATAAATCTATTACCCATGAGTTTTAAGCCCACCCCTTCCCAATCTCGTCCCATCCTCAAGCGATGAACAAGATATCGAGTGATCAAGTCAAGAGTCAAGGCATCACTCTAGTTTGCATGTTTTGTTTTTGAAGTTAGAATATGTAAAACAATGCTTTAGTTGCATTTTGAGCGATTCTAGTTTTTTGTAAACTTTATATTTTGGATTATAATGTAAAGGGGCTCGAAATGCCCACTAAAGCACTGTAAAACTCTTACTTTTGATATTAATTAAATATGTGTTTGGTTTTGTCTATGATTTTTAATGTTTTCGCAAAGTATTCAATTATGGAGATGAGATTAAGATTTTGAGAAATTGTTTATGGATTGTGTTCTCATCCATTTTGGTTTTGGGCTGAATTGATGAATGTGATTAAAGGATTTTAAATTTGCATTCTAGTAAGATAAGTAGTTTGGGTTGTGGGTTCTGTCACAGGAGTTTTCGTCGCGTCGTAATTCCCCCGAAGGGAATTCTGATTCTCTCGTGACAAGTTCACAATGGCGAAGTTATACTTGTTGTCGTAGCGTAATTCACCTAAAGGGTCAGTGCGGTTCACTGGCATATGTTCGCCACGGCGAAGTTATACTCGCATATGTTCGCCACGGCGAAGCCCGCCTTTCCTTCTGAAGGATGCTTCTAACAATTTCCAAATTCTAAGCCTACCTCCCCGCTTAAGCTTCACCATCCCACGTCCCATGTTGGGCTCTGAAAATGGGATCCAACAAAATTTCCTCCACATTTTGGTGCCTTCGGGTATCCATAGTTTGATACCTTTAAGTATCCATAGTTGAATGTCTTCAGGTATCCATAGTTCGATATTTTCGAGTATCCACAATCTTAATATCTTCGGATCCACAGCTTCCATTATCTACACTTACGGGAATATGCAAGCCTAAAATAAAAAGTTAAAGTAAATGATTATAAATAAGAAATATAGCATGACAACATAAATAATTGATATTGACAAGCATATGCATTTATATTGATAGTTTATATCAATGAAATTTTAATTTCAATCTTTGGTTTATGAATGTAAATTTACAGCATATGAATAACATATTGAAGCATGTTTGCATTATATACTTTAAGTAAAATCACTATTTGTATGAGTTTTGATGTTTATGAATGTGTGTACATAGCGGATGACTCCTATGAGTGTTCATCCAAACTAATTGTTTCCCCACTAAGCTTTTAAGCTTAGCACGTGTGTTAATCCATGTAGGTCCATGTGTTAGGGGTCAGGTACAAGGGACATCTACAGGGATCAAAGCAAACCACTAGGATTAAAAATACCTTTAGATTATACATGTAATGAAGAACAATGTAATGTTTTCGTTTGGATTATCATGTAAATGTAAAGATGTGATATTACTTCTCAATGATGAAGTTAAGTGATATGAAACTTTGTAATATGTATATGTATAGCATTGAATAGAAAAATCTATGATGAAAGTTCATATGAATGAATAGAAATGTATACCATGATTGTTTGTAAAGGATTTTGATTTCCATGTATGTGGGTGGTTGTAGGTTTCGTATAAGGGGTGTTACATTTTGTCGTATCAAACCACAATTTAGGCAGTTCTAACTAATGTAGCCTAATAATCCATAATATGGTTTCTTTTCTCTATTTTTTTTGCCTAAAGCAAATGTCCCTATTTTCTTATAGATAATGGAGATGGAAATTCCTCGTACAGCTAATGAGGAGTTAACTGATAGTGTGGTAGGGGGATGTGTGATATGATGTTAGCAATAGATCGATTAGCCTATGATATACATATGACTAGTCCATTGGGCCATACCATATATATGAATAATGTGTATAGAGATTCCTATTATGACACATGGGAAACAGTTTGCTGCTAATCTGATAGAGCTACCCTTCCATAAATTTAACTTGATCTTGGGCATGGATTGGTTGTCCAAACATCACGCGATAATTGATTATGGGTTGAAAATAGTTGTGCACAAAAATTCTGGTGGTTTATGGTATTTGGTGTAGTTCTTTAACTAATGTAATATTAACCATGCAACCAAGATGACTTCTTAGAAAAGGTTGTGGCACATATTAGGCTTTCGTACTTGGTTTTGAAAGGGGGAAGTTAAACTTATAAGACATAATAATAGTAAATGAGTTTCCTGGCCTGTTTCCAGAAGAGTTACCAGGTTTGCCACCTAAGAGAGAGGTAGATTGCCTATTGAAATTGTACTTGGTATAGCTCCTATTTCTGGGGAACCTTATAGAATGGCTCCTATAGATTTAAAAGAGATGAAGACTCAGTTATAGGAACTTTTAGACAAGGGTTTTATCAGGTATGATGTGTCACCATGGGGAGCGCAGTCCTTTTTGTCAAAAAGAAAGATGGCACCTATGGATATGTATTAATTATAGATAATTGAACAAGGACTGCAAAGAATAATTATCCATTGCCCAAAATAGAAGATTTGTTTGATTAACTGAAAGGTACAAGAGTGTCCAAGATTGATTTGTAGTCGAGTTATTACTAGCTTTAGGAAAAAGATGTAGAAGTTCGAATGACTGCATTCAGGATCCGATATAGCCACTATAAGTTCTTGCTAATGCCTTTAAAGTTAACTAATTCACTGACTGTTTTCACAAATTTGGTGAATAGGGTGTTTCAACTTTACTTAGACCAATTTGTTATGGTGTTTATAGATGATATATTGGTCTGTTCAAAGAATGAAGAGGAACATGCTCAGCATTTGAGAAGTGTGCTACAGACTTTGGGAGAGAAGCAATTATTTGCCAAATTGAGCAAATATGATTATTGACTAAAGGAAGTTTCTTTCCTCAGACATATTATCTCTTCAGAAGGTATCAGGGTAGATCCTAGTAAGATTGAGGTGATTGACAATTAGAAGCCGCCTCGGAATGTGATAGAAGTGAGAAGTTTTCTTAGCTTAGTTGGTTATTGTCAACACTTTGTCAAATGATTATTATCACAAAGTTAGTTTGGAAAGGCACAAAGTTTTAATGGAATGATAGATTCCAAGCTAGTTTTGAGCAGTTAAAGAAGATGCTCACAAAAGCTCTAGTATTGACACAATCATCTCTAGACAAAGCGTATGCCATGTACAATGATGCTTTTAGGAATGCTGTAGGTTATGTATTGATGTAAGATGGGAAAGTAGTGGCTTATGCCTCATGACAGTTAAATCCACATGAATAAAACTAGCCTACACATGATTTAGAATTGGTAGCAGTGATGTTTGCCTTGTGGTGGCATTACTTATATGGGGAAAGATGTAGGATATACACAAACAATAAGAGTCTCAAGTACCTGCCCATATAGAAGAAGCACAATCTTAGGCAATAACTTTGGATAAAATTGTTTAAAGACTATGATTGTATAGTTGACTACCACTCAAGAAAAGCTAATATGGTAGTAGGTGCTTTGAGTAGGAAGTCTATTTCAACTCTGTCATTACAACATAATAGATGGAGGGAGATCTGCACCAGATGGAGCTTTTATAACTCAGTTAAAAATGAGTGTTGACTTGAGATAGATGATGGTATATGCACAAAAAGATGATACTAAGTTGCAACAACTTGTACAAGCAATGCAAGAAGGGAAACAAATTGATTATATAGTGAAAGATGACATAAGTCTGTGTTTTAAAAGTAGATTATGTGTACTGGCGGTAAAGGATTTGAAGAAGAAATTATTACTTAAAGCCCATAATAATGTGCTCACTATACATCTTAGGGGTAACATGTACCAGGACTTAAAACAACATTACTAGTGTCTAAGAATGAAGCGTGATGTAGTACAGACTATATGTCCAAGTGCTGGACTTGTTAACAGGTAAAAGCTAAACATCAAGTCCTGCCTGGCTTATTAAATCTCATTCTATAGTGAAAATTGGATAATATCACTATAAACTTTGTAGTTAGTCTATTCCTCACACAAAGAAACCATGACGCGATATGGGTTATAGTGGACAAGCTTACCAAATCAACTCACTTTATACTTATTCGACCTGACTGTTCCATAGATCGATTAGTTGAGTTGTATTTGAATGAGATTGTTCGACTACATAGAGTGCCATTGTTAATTGTTTCTGACTGAGACCCATGATTTACATCAAAATTTTGGAAAAGTCTATAAACAGCTTTAGGTACTCAGTTGAGCTTCAACACAACCTTTCTCCCACGAATGGATGTGCAATCTGACAGAGTTATACAGGTGTTATAAGATATGTTGTCATTTGTTGGTTGTTGGAAAAACTTTACAATTTATAGCCCCCAATTACCACAAGTGCATTGGTTGTGATTTGTAGTACATGAAAGGTCGATCCCACAAGGAAGGTGAACGAATCTAATCCTAAGTTAACTAAGGCTAAGGAAATTCATAAAATCAAAATAAAAATTGCAAGAAAAGTAAACATAGAAATAAGATTGGAAAGAATTTAGTTTGTAAATTCAACACACACAAAAATCAAAATTGAGCAACAAAAAAGAGACAATGAAAATTAACAAAGAAGATTACCACTTATGAGAGAGGGGATTTTTCCTATCATCAATGCTAATCTAGATGAAAGGAAGATGAGAATAATTGATAGAATTGGCAAATACACATACCTTATCAATTGGTATTAGGATAAATTATTCTCTCTTGAGTTATAATCGTTAAACCCTAAATTACAAACCTTAATTGAATTATGGAATTTGCAATCTCTCAATTAACAAAAGATCTATAACTCTAATTAGATCATAAGCCCTCTAATAAACTACCTGGTCTCACACGGGATCTCTCTCCACACAATAATTGATATGATTAATCACATGGTCTATTGGATAGTTTAACTCTCATTAATCCAACACAATCATTTTTATTTAATTCACCCTTTAGGTTTATTGCCAAAATATGCAAGTTTTGCGATTAATCATAACACCAAATCAAAATAACACAAAACTACTATATTAACATTGAATTAAGGTAAAATCTCACAGGAAATTTAGAACATTATCAATAATCCAAGATCCATCATCGTACAATCCATTATCATCTCAAACATTAAATGAACGAAAATAAAGATGGAAAGGAGAAAAAAACTTAGATAGAAAAATCTAGAAAGGCAGTAGTGTTGAAAGACTTGGTTCCTCTCTCCTTTTATTCCTCTTCTCTCTCTTCTTCTTCTCTTCCTTGAAGCTTTCCCAAAATGGCAAAACTGGAGGCTCCCTTTTTTGTCCCTTCTTTTTCTTCTTATAGTCTTTTCTAATTAGGTAAACTCTAGGGCTTTCCTATGCTCCAAAGGTCTGAAATGTTCCCAAAAAATGAAGTTTGAAAGATTGGGGTGCATTGTCTATCGCGCAAGCCACAATCGTGGCCTATAATGCCACGATCATGGTATCTCATTTTCCCTTCTGTCAAGATTATGGCCAACATAACGATCGTCGCTCCTTACATCTACTTCTATCATGATCGTGGCTTATTGGCCATGACTATGGGCCTGGGTTCAGCTCTGGATCTTCTCTAAATCTCCTCTGTTCTTCTATATTTTCCTTGAAACACTAGCAAGCAAATCACAACACCTCAAATCATAAAATTAACGTTAAAATGCATACTCTAACCCACAAAACATACAAAACATAACTACTTAACTAACTATGTTAATTCTAACCCAAACACACACCAATCGATTAAATTTAACCACATAAAACATACAAAACATAACTACTTAACTAACTAACACAATTCTAACCCAAACACACACCAATCGATTAAATTTAACCACTAAACACATCCTAAACTACCTACCAAACATGATGTAATGTACTATTATCATATGCTTAAAGCAGGTGTTATGAAATTTCTAGGTTGTTGGTATAGGTATTGTTAGCCCTGGGTCTCGATTCGGATTTTATGGTGACTACACGCCACCACCGGGATTCATTGAAATAATAATAAATAAATTTGGGAATATATCAATAAAATAAAAGTATAACATTTAATTAAATTATAGTTTAAATAAAGGAAATTCATGGTGGGACTTTTCTGAAATAAACAATTAACAATAAAATGTCATAAAATAATTTTAGACATGAAAATAACTTATAAGAAATCATGAATTAATATAAACAACTAATAAATAAATAAATAAATAACTAAATAATTATATAATTATATAAAATTTATAGAATGAGTAAGAATAATTACCCAACAATTTAAATTAATTAACATAGAATAATATGGACATGAAAATATTTGAATTAGGCCTAAAAACAAAGACTCTACAAATAAATAATGAAATCCAAATTATAAAATCAAAAGGAGGAGAGTCACAGGTGTGACTGACCTCTAACAGGCGTCAGACGGATGTGAGAAAATTTCTCACGACCGTGACTGCCAATAAAAATTACAAAAGTCGCGATTGTGCTTGTAGTGAACAGTGATCAAAAACTGGGGTTCATCCCGACTTTTAATGAATAGTGACAAAAATCAAGGCAAGCATGATCACGACTTTCCTGAAAAGTTGGGATTAGTCGCGATCGTGCTTGTGCACGATCATAACATCTATGCACTCTCAAGTAAAAAGTTCATAACTTTCAATCCATAAGTCCAAAATTTTCAAACTTTATGTCATTGGAAAGCTAAGAAATACCTACAACTTTAGTGAAGATAGTTTTATCTAATTCAGCCTGTATGAATACAGTTTTATCATTTAAGTATAGGATACCGTTTCTGTAAGACAAATTTTGCTACTACCTATACCAATACCGACGATGCTATCTTATAAAGGCCATATCTTTTGCGTTTGAAATCCAAAAATTTCGAACTTTACACTATTAGAAAGCTAAGAGAATGATCTTAACTTTTATGAAGACCATTTAGCCTAATTTCGCCTAGAACAATACGGTTTATTCCTTGAAGTTTCAGACCACATTTTAACCCTTATTCTCAATTTTCATTCGTCTGCTATCAACATCTATATATATATGTAAAACCGGTAACTACAACCACAAGAACCAAATCCAACTTTCAATTTCATACATACATCTTCCAGTATAAACAATGTTACTTAAAGAAAATTCATTCGAAAGGCCATCACACAACAAAAATTTCACTTTCAGCCACATTAATATTTGACATAATAGAACATTTTACCCATATACATATGAAAATCTCTGCAACTTTTTCTGTCAACTCTCAACAAGCCGAGTCTTAACACAACTTTAAATTACAAATCCCAAAATCCACATCAGTAGCTAAATGCAAACACTTTCATGGATGCTCATGCTTAAAATTATTCTAAGTGCAAAAAATTTCTGATCTACCTAGTTAAGTTACAAATGATAAAATCCTTGGAGTCAGCTAAATTTTGCAAGTTAATGCTGATCTGCTTTTTCTTCACCTGAGGAGTAGAAAAATAGTGGGGTGAGCTAGAAAGCTCAGTGGCTAATACGTTTATAGCCAGTGATAACGAACCACACATAATCAAGTATATATATTTTATATCACTTATTTATAAACCGCATACTAAACTTAACGAATCACATACAAAATTTAGGACTTTCACATATATCTGAACACATTACCACATAATTCAGCTCATATTTTTCATTCAATCATCATAAATTATCAATCAAATATACTCCGTATCCAACAATTCAGATGCAATGCATACCAAAATGGCTCAAGAGAATCCCAAAGAACGAAATGGCGAAAATCGAAGTTTACACCATGAACGAAATGAGTCCATCTTACAAAGCTCATATGCCACAAGCTGGCATCCGGGAGAAGGCTTTAAGTTAATGTGCATGTGATGAATGAAATGGTATCTCTCTTGCCCACACAAGTCAAATTTTCAATGCTCACACAATTCATAACAAATTCATACTTTCATGTTTTTTACTCAATTTTTTCTTTTCATTCATACTAGACACAATAAAATCTTTCAAACATAACAAGTTATCAAATCATAACACGTTTTTCCTACATCCACAATGAGCATAAGTAAGCATTTAATTACACATACAAACACATAATTTCAGCTCATCATCACAAAAACTATAAACATATTACCCACCTATTTACTTGATACTCCCAAGATCAAGCTTGCTCTTCTCATTGCTCTTGACTTTGACTAGCTTGATTCCCTTCAAAAACATATATTTTCATTTAATCAACACACACGAATGAATCTTTTCTTAAACCTAACTATCCATGAATAAGCTTAAGCTTGATCTATTCTTGATTTCTCTAACTCAAAAGCTAAAATATACTTAAATTCATAAAAAGAAATCTAAAAACATAGTTCCCTTATTCCTCTTCTTTCCCTCTCTTCATTTTCATCACATCAAACATATTTTCTCTACTTCCTTCATCTATCAAAACAAAAGGAATAGGTAAAGAATACCTAAAAACTCACCTGAACTTTTCCCTTCTTCTTCTTTCTCCTTTTCGTTCTTTCCTTTTTCTTCCCTTTCCTATACTTCAGTTTCTACTTCTCTCCTTCTAATTTCTCCCACGACTCTCTCTTTCTTTTTATTTCTTAACACACACGAATCTTTCTTCTCTTCTTTATCTTATTAGCTTAATACAAAATTTTTAACTTTCTAATCTTACCCTTCCTTATTAAATCTAATTCCTACTATCTCCTTATCTTCATTTTAATTCTATGCTTTTCATTCATGTAAACATATGAAAATAATAATAAACCATATTAACTCCAAAATTTTCTAATTCATAAATTCTAACTTATTTTCACACTTGATAATTGAATAAACAAATTCTAAGAAAAATCGGGACCTAATAGGTACATTCCTTTGATGGAATTTACCTATAATAATGGTTATCAATCCAGTATAAGAATGGCATAATATGCAACATTATTTGGCAAAAAATGTAGAACCTTCGTTTGTTGGACAGAATTGGCAGAGAATAAGATGATTGGGCCTCACATAATCAAAGACAAAAAAGAGAAACGGACAATTATTTAGAAAAGATTGAAGCCTACAAGTGATAAACAGAAATCATATGCTAATTTGAAGAGGAAAGATATTGGATATATGGTAGGTGACAAAGTTTTCTTGAAAGTTTCATCCTAGAGAAAGGTGTTAAGATTCAGGAAAAAGGGAAAAATTAGTCCGTGATTTTATAGTTTCATATGAAATACTTGAAAGGATTAGAAAAGTGGCATATAAGTTAGCTCTTCCTATGGAACTATCCAAGTTGCATGATATATTCCATGTCTCAATGCTATGGAGATACCGTTTGGATGATCTACATATGTTATCAGTAAAAGAGATAAAGGTCCAACCAAACCTCTTGTATGATGAAGAGCTTAAGGAAATCCTGGCTAGAGAAGTGAGACAGTTAAGGAATAAGCAAATTCCTCTTATAAGGGTGCTCTGGCAACATCATGGTGTTGAAGAACTTGGCCCGAATCGATGATGAGAATTGAAAACCCACAACTATTCAATAAAGGTATTAATTTTGAGGACGAAATTCTTTTTAAGGGGGAGAGAAATGTAAGGCCCCAACATACACCTTAGAAGTATTATAGCATGTCTAGGGTGTATTAAAAAGTGAACATAATGAAATAAGAGTATCTAAGCATAGTAAGAGACATAATGGTAATTAATTTAAAAGATAGGGGTAAATAAGTACTTTCTTTATTTTTCATAGATGTGAATAATTATATGTGATTTATGGACTATAATGAAATCAATTGATGATTTTATATGCCAATGTGAGAATTAAAGGGAGAAGAAGGACCAAATGTGCAATTTTGCCAAAAATCAACATATGGACCAAAGGGATTGAAACTTCTTAAAGTGGGACTAGAAGTAATAATCGTAGATTGCATAATGTTTTGTGGGCAGTTTAGGACGTGTTTAGTGGTTAAATTCAATCAATTAGTGTGTGTTTAGCTTAGAGTTGTACTAGTTAGTTAAATATTTGTGTTTTAAGTGTTTTATGGGTTAGAGCACGCTTTTGAGCTTTAATGTTATGTATTTGAGGTGCATTGATGAATTTGCTAGTGTTTCAAGGATAATTTCAAAGAATGAAGGAGTTTTAGAGGAGGCCTAAACTAAAACAGAGGGTCATGATTATGGCTAGTATTTCGCGATCGTGACAGAAGGCCAAACAAGGGGCCACGATCGTGGCCTAGGCGCAGATAGACACGAACTGCCCTTCCAAACTTAAGTTTTCAGGGATATTTTAAACCTTTTAGACCCAGGTAAGACCCAGTTCTTACCCTAAATAGTAAAAACTACTTAAAGGAAGAGAAATAACCTAACAAAAAAGCCTCCAATATGCCATTTTAGGAAACATTTAAAGAAGAAAGAGAAAGAGGATAAGAGGAGAAAAAAGTGAGTCTTAATGGCTACTACTTTCCTGAGGCATCCCGATCCCCATTGCATATGTATTACTTTCATCTTGTTTTCATTTTCTTGATTTTTAAGATGAATACAAATATGTTTATGGATTTGGGTATAAGATGTTCTAACTTTCTTTCGGGGATTTTACTTTGAGTTAATGTTAATCTAGTTATTTTTGTGTTATTTTGAATGGGTGTTGTGATTGATTGTTGTATCTTCATGCTTTGGTAATAAACCAAAAGGGTGAATTAAATGCAAAATGATTGGGACGAGTTAATGAGAGTTAGGTTATCCAGTAGACCACACAATCAATCTTATCTATTATTGTACGATGAGAGATCCTGCATGAGACTTGACAGTTTATGAGAGAGCTTATAACTGATTAGGTTGTGGACTAATAGTTAATCAAGAGATAACAATTTAGGTTACTTAACTTAATTAGGGTTTATTAATTATGGCTTAGTGGTTATAATTTGAGTGAGAGAGTAATCCACGTTACAATAGTCTAGAACCGACATCCTAATAACACAAAAGTGATTAGGTTAGCATTGATGATAGGATAAATCCCTCTCTCATAATTTGGTAAATTCTCTTGCGTGATTTCCCATTATTGAATTGTTGGTGCTCAATATTTGATTTCATTGAGTTAATTTTGCAAATTAATATCTTGAGAATTGTTCGTGTTTACTTTCCTATCCCGTTTTATGGTCATTTATTAATTTTCTAGTAACTTAAAATTAAATTAGTCCACAACTCCTTATGGGATAATCCTTTTATATACTAAAAATTATGACCTATGTACTCGTGGTGTTTTAAAGGCTATAAATGATCAATAAATTTTTAGCCCCATTTTCGAAGAGGTGTAGGATTAGTATAAGGATTAGGAAAAAACAGAGATGGAAATTTGGGCACAAGGTAGATGACACATCAATTCGGACATCACAACTATGAGGAGTCCAAAAGGTTAAATGATGAACAAAATACATTATAGGAATCAAAGGACCCTTGCGAACTTCAATGAAGAATAATTTGATTGGGGATGTTATCATTCTTATTAGAACATGTACAATATGGGGTGGCAAAACCACCCAGATTTCTATTGATCCAACAACTTAAGGAATCACCTGGGACATCAAAACTTATTCAGATTTCAACAAGATGATTCTAGTTCATGGGATTCTAAATTGAATAAGATCATGGATAAGATCATGAACGTGGAAGAGGCCCAAAAGAGACTGGAAGAGAAGTTTGAGCAAGTAACGAAAGATCATGCCTCTTCTATTCACAACCTACAGGTTCAAATGGGCTAACTTTCTAGGGTTTTTGCAAGAGAAGTATGGAAAAATGTCTACATAATATGAAAGTAAATTCAACATAGAAATGCAAGACTATCAAACTTAAAAGTGGGAAAGAGTTAGGAGAACCAATGGATAGACCAACTGAAACCCACTGTGTAGAATACCAAGAGAAGGAGAAAAATGATGAAGAAAAGAATAAGGACTCTCCCTATGTTCCTCCTCCACCTTACCCATTAAGCATACCATCCGTGAAAATTGATGTGTTCAAATCTTTAAAAGAACAATATGAAGATAAACAGATGACAACAGAGATAGAGATTCAAAAAGATATAGAAGTATAGATTCATAAGGTGAAAGTTGAAGAGGAGATGAGGGTGACTTAGGAAGAATACTAACAACTCACCCTGCTATAAGAAAAACTGATCGATTCATTAAAAGATTCAGGGAGTTTCATTATTCCCTATTTTATGGATAGTTTGTTAGTAAAAAAGACATCAATGAATTTAATTGGATTTCTCAACTTCATCAATATTGTCCTTATAATCATCTTACAATTTGTAGCTTATTTATAAGTTACAAAGCTGAATTTTGGAAACATAGTGGAAGCAAGACACTCATAATTAATCCTAGCTGAGTTTCCAAGGATCCATGGTCAACCTAATGAATATAAATTAGCACGTTTAGTAGTTAGATTTAAATTATGTGTAGTTATATTTTTTAATTCGAACAAATAAGTTTTCATGATTTGGAATGGTTAAGGATTACTAACTCTCTTTCTCTTTTTGAATCAAGTATAAGATAGAAAAGCAAGCTCAAAGATTTCAACTTCCACCTCCTACACCATCGCCACCTCAATCACCTTGAAGATTTTATGTTCTAACCCTTTCTATTTTCAATTTTGTCTTTATATTATTCTTATGTTTTCATGCTATTTTATATTATGTTTATTCCCACCTTATGTGTTTTTGGTAGTTCTTCTCATATTAAGGACACTGTGTTGTCCAAGTGTGCGGAGGGCTGCGTTGTGTGCATGTATGCTTTTATTTTGAATTTGAATTTTGCATATTGTATGTTAGTTTGTTTAGGATGTATGATGTGATTTATGTGGATATGTCAATGACTAGGACTTAACATAATTGATTTAACTTTAAACATAGTCTTTTAGGTTGTAAAGATTTATTAGCTCGTGAAACTAGTGACCTAGATTACTTTGGTTAAATATATATGTTATTTAGGATATGATGTTAGTTTATTCACAACTTTATAATTTTAAGCCAATCGAATAAGTACCATCGCTAGTACCTTTTCATGAGAACAACTAGCTAAAGAAATGAGGTAGTTAAAAAAAGTGTCATCATAAGAAAATAACTATTTCGCTGACCTTTGAGTTATTAATAGAGTTAGTAGCCAGTTCAGAATGTGATGTAGCTAAGTTACCAGATCGACACACATCACAAATATATGCCTTCGTGTCAAAAGGCTATAATGACATTCCAACCAAGCCGCTTAATAAAAACATAACCTAGTTGAGTAACCGGATCAAAATTCATCACAAATGTTTACCTTCGCGTAAAAGGCAAGGTTCATGTCAACCAAAATTAACAAAAACAGTGTCTTATTAAGTAAAATCTACTGATCATGGTGAACAACTTGAATTTGCATGAAAACATACTTAAGGATAGTTACATTTTTTATTGACCGAATAATTATCAATGTGTGTGTGCAAGTGATAGGGGTGAATAAACTTAACATTAAGGTATGGATTAGTTGTATGTTTAGTTCAAGGTACCTTGACGTAGGTTTCGCAAGTTAATAAGTTGGAACAACTTCAGAGATTATGTTCTAAGTTAAATTAGTTTCAGGAAGTTGAATGTCATTGTGTCATTACTGCATTGCTTGTTGTGTGTTTTGTTATGTTTTGTGTTTTGCTTTTTTTATTTTTCTGGTTAAAGACAAACAAACATTTAAGTGTGGGGATGTTGATAGTCGTAGACTATATAATGTTTTAGTGGGTAGTTTAGTACATGTTTAGTAGTTAAATTGAATTATTAATGCATGTTTATGTTTGGCTTCGATTATTTACTTAGAATTTTGTGTTTTGAGTGTTTTTAGGGTTAGAGAACACTTTTCAGCTTCAATTTTCTGTTTTTAAAGTGCCTTGATGCGTTTATTAATGTTTCAGGGAAAATATAGAAGAATGGAGGACATTTGGAGAAAATTTGAAAGAGCAACTAGGCCCACGATTTTGGCCCAGAAGCCACAATCGTGAGAGATGCATCAGGGAGGAGCCATGATAATGACAAAAGGCTCGTTTGAGGGCCGCGATTGTGGTATGCGCTATAGAAAACGCATACAACCTTCCCCACCTGAGCTTTTGAAGGATTTTTCAGACCTTTTGGGCTTAAAAAAGACCCCGGGTTGCCCAAATTAGAAAAGCCTATAAAAGGGTTAATGACCTGAAAAGGGAGCCTCCACTTCTGTCATTTTTCGAAAAGCTTCAAGGGAGAGAAAAAGAAGAGAGAGAAGAGGAAGAAGAGGAGAGAGGAAGTGGGTCTTCCAATGCTGCTGCCTTCCTGAGTTACCCGATCCAAGTTCTTTCTCCTTTCTATCTTTATTTTTTTTATTTTAATGTTTAAGGTAATGATGGATTGTATGATGATGAATCTTAGATTGTTGATGATGTTCTAACTTTTCCTTCAGGATTTAAACTTGATTCAATGCTAATATAGTTATTTGTGTGGTATTGTGGTTGGGTGTTGTGATTAATTATGGTATTTAAATATTTTGGTAATAAACCAAGAGGATGAACCAGATAAAGATTGATTGGTTTGGATTAATAAGCGTTAAATGATCCAATAGACCACCTGATTAATCATATCTACTATTGTATAGGGAGAGATCCTGTGTGAGACTCGGTAGTTTATTAGAAGGCGTTAGATCTAAATAGAGTTATGGGTCTTTTGTTAATTCAGAGATTGTAAATTTCATAATTCAATTAGGGTTTATAATTTAGCGTTCAATGATTATAATTCGAATAGAACTGACACCACAATAACATATAATTGACTAGATTAGCATCGATGATAAGGAATATCCCCTGTCCTATAATTTGGTAACTCTTTTTAGCTAATTTCCATTCTGACTTTTGTGTTGCTCAATTTCAATTTATTTTTGTGTTAAACTTGCAAATTCACTTCTTGATAATCATTTTCCTGTATTTACTTTTCTTTGCAATTTTTATTTTCATTTTATTAATTTTTCTGAGCCCTGAATAACATAGGATTAGATTAGTTCACCTTCCTTGTAGGATTGACCCTTCACATACTACAAATCATGACGTATGCAGTTGTGGTATTTTGAAGGCTATAAATTGTAAAGCTTGCAAAACGTTCAACAAGTTTTTGCGTTGTTGCCAGGGAGGCGTAGAATTAGTTTGATTATTATAGTTTAAGGCATTTTTCCCACTCTTGTGTTTATGCACTTGCATAAATACAAGAGTTTTTTTTGTTATTGGTGTGTTGAATGCCAATATTTTCATTCTATTTTTTAATTTGATTATTAGATTTAGTTGGGTGTAGTTTATTTAATTTACATGTTGGATTAAAAAGCATAGTAACAAAGTAAATTTCAGAAAGGAGAGATTATAACTAGTAAGAGATGCTCTTCCCTCTATTTATAAAACTTTCCTTCCTCTGCTACATTCTGGTCTCCCACATTTTCATCTCCTTCATAATCTCCTTCTATTTTGCTCCTTCAACACCTCTTGTTTTCCCTACCTCCCTATTTTTATGTTTACTTTCATTTCCTTTAGTTATTAGAACCTATCTAGATGAAGTGGTCATTCTTCATAATTGGTAACAACATCATTTTTAGCCCCTTTATTTTCCTTAGTCATCATTTTTTTTCTTACTTATCTATTTCATCTCACTTGTTTTCTTTTGAATTCCCTAGCATTTAAACTCTTCTATCCCTTTTCTTTCCCCACAAATCATTTTCTTGCCTTATCCATTAAAAAACTATTTTCAACTTTTCTAACAATAGAAAGAACTTTAACTTTCAAGCACTGATTTTCCTCCTCTATGAGAAGGAATCCAAATCCTCTCCACTAACTAAGGAGTGACAAAGCTCAATCAAATATCTAAGATAGGAAATGACTCCTCAAGGGTACCTACACTTATAGATAAACTTAGTTTTTTTCCCTTCCTTAGGAATAAAATGATATAATGATAACCTAATCTTCTTATAGAAGTAATCTCCTTGTATGCAAATTGAAGAATTGAAAATAAAACAGATTCCAATATGGATCAATAGTTATAATGTTCTACTTAGGTATTGGTCCATACCCTACAAGTTATATAGGAAAACCCATATATATGGATGAAATTACTTCCTCAATAAAAAGGATTGAATATTTGAGAATTTGTGTATAAACTAATATAAATCAAAGCCTTCCTAAAATGATACCTATAATGAGATTGAATTAACCTAAGAAAATGATGGAATACTTGGTATTGGTATCCTATTACAAAAAAACCCACTCTTAAAAAATAAGAAAAGGATTGGAGGAAAATGACAAATCTTTCACTAAAGGTGATTATTATGAGTTAATAGGAATGGAGAACCTAAACCTGAGGATATAAAAAGATGACAAGGGAAACAGGGAGCCTAAAAATAGTAAACTCACAAATGAGTTGAATAAAAAGGATGAAAAAGGGAAAAGAAAGGAATCATATAATGAAACTAACCTTGAGGTGTCTGATCTATTGAGAAAAAAGGATATCAGTAAGTTAACCAAATAAGGCTAATTGCAAGCAAACCCCTTAACAATGACACACTCAGGTATAAAGAAGCTAATGAAATGGACAAAATAAAAATCAAAGATGTTTTTACCTCTTCTAATGGAAAATATGAAGTTATGGAGAGCTTAGAGGCTTTCACCCTAGTGTTAAGAAGGAAATTTGGAAGGAAGACCAAACCCAAAGGGCCTTAAAATCTTCTCTACTATCAATCCTATATTGGAATGTTAGGGGCCTCAATAGCCACAAAAGCAACAAGTATTATCGGATTACCTACATACAAGAAAGTCAATGTTAATTGGCCTTTAGGAAACTAAACTAAAGGAAAATCAATGCAAAAGGTTCTAGTTTATTAGAGACAATTAGAAAATCGTCTCTAGTTATAATATCGAACATAATGGAAGAAGAGTTAAAATACACGATCCTGATAAGCTAGAGGTCATAGATTACTCCTTAATGTGCAAATTCTACACTTGTTCACTAAGGTAAAGTTGAATGAATATATATTATTCCTTTACTTTGTATATGTTGCAAATTTGACTTTATGAATAACTCTTTAGAAGGACTTGGAAAATAGAAGCTCAAATATGAACATTCCTTTTATGATCATTGGATATTTCAATAGTACTCCTTATGCCTTAGAATCTAAAGGACATATGAATTTAAAAGGACCTTATAATGACTTCAAATATTACATCAAGAATGTAGAAGTAACATATCTTAATTATAAAGGAATCCACTTCAAATATAGCAATAATAATAAAGCAGATGGTTTATAAGAAAGAAAATGGATTGAGATGTGATAAATCATCTTTGGCAAGTGAAATTTTAGGGAAGTAAAGCTATCTTTGGTAACTACTTCACCTTATACCATTCACCAATTAAGATCCATAATATGACAATTTCCCTCATCTAAATAACCCATTTTAAATTCATAAACTATATTATAAAACTTAAGGGATTCTAGGAGGTAGTAGAGATAGGTATGGAAAAAAAGGTAGAGGGATTTGAGCAACACAAATCTGTCTAAAATTTTTGAATGGTGAAAAAATAACTTAAGGAACTCCATTAGGAATTTACAAGTAATAAATTCTTTAACTTTAAGAAGATGAGGAGCATGCTTACACTAGTACAATCTGATATGTACTTAGATCTAAAGAACAAAACTAAGATTCAGAAAGAGAACATATTTCTAAGTAATTACAATAGAGTTCTTGATGCCCATAACTCTTAATTAAAGTAGAAATTAAGAGTTCAATAAATGCAAGATAGAGGTAAGAACTCTACTTTCTTCTTTAATGTCATCTTATCTAGAAGGAATATAAAATAAATTGGATACCTGGTTAAGGATGATAGAGAAAGGATTTGAGATATAAAGAATTAAAAGGAGGAGATCTACAAATACTTTCAAGAAACCTTAGGCACATCTAGTAACTATTATTCTTCTTTGTAAAGACTCAACTCTTGTATCCCAAAAGCAATCGCCATATCAACAAGCTTAGGATCTCATCGATCTATTACCTACAAGATGTGGAAAAAAAAAGCCTTATTAGGCCTCAATTACAACCAAGCCTCTGGTCTATATATAAATTAAACAGATTCTTGCACAAAGAATCATAGAGTTGGAAAAAGATTCAGATTAACAAGGCAATAATGGAATTCTTCAACTCAAGAAAATAGTTAAAATATATAAGTGAAACTCATATTTAAATAATACCTAAGATTCTTAATCCTAACTAACACAAATATTTTAGGCCTATAATGTACTATAACACCCTATACAAGATCAAATCTAAAATACTGACCTCAAGTTTGAATGTAGTACTAGAATCTCTCATAAACAAATCTCAAAGTGCTTATATTAGGGGAATGAAATAGGTGATAATATTCTATTCATATAAAAGATTCAAAGGCTATCAAAGTAATGACTCCATTAAGAGTTGCGTATGAAAATTGACTTTGACAATGTTTTTAACTCAATTAATTAGGAATTCATCTCATACTCATTAGTGGCTTTTGGTTTTTACTAAAAAATCATCTACTGGATTGAACAATGCATCATAACCACATCTTTTAGTATCCTAATGAATCGAGAGCCATCTCAAGTGTTCAAGGAAGGGAGAGAGTAAGGCATGAAAACCCATTATCACCTACTTTTTCTTCATTTATGATGAGGTATTAACTAAGCTCATTAATTATAACATCATAATGGATCCTTCCTTTAGATTCCACAATAAATGTGGCAAGCTAAGGTTTTTAACCTCTTATTTATAGATGGTCTACTTATGTTTTGTAGGGAAGACACTAACTCAGTTAAAATAGTATTGAAATTTTACATATTTAGTAAGTTTTCAAGCCTAAATCTCAACAAAGACAAAAGTTACATATTGATTTTATTAGAGCAAATTCAAAAGCTCAATTGCTCTCCTCTCTCTATGATTTCAAGATAGAAAGTCTCTTATTCGCATATATAAGAATTCTTATCTCAATAAAAATGCCAACATATGGTGATTGCTAAGCCTTATGTAATACATTCTGTATGAGAATTGCTTATTCGTGTAACAAAAGCTTAACTTATGTAGGGAGGCAACAACTCATTAAATCTATCTTAAAGAATCTGTATGTATATTGGATCTCACACATGGTTCTGCCAAAGAACCTCAAAAAGCATCAGAGAGAATGATAACAAACTTCCTATGAAATAAGGATGCTCATAAAAAACCTTATGCTAAAGTCAAATTAATCAAAATTGGAGTGTCAAAAGAATTAGGAGGACTATGTTTATGGTCAATGCAAATCACCAATAAAGAGCTACATACCAAAAGGATTTAAAGACTCCTAATAGATAAAAAACTCTTTGGGTGTAACGGGTTCAATTGCAGTACTTGGATAATTAATGCCTATGGGAAATCAATTTGAGGTTTGACTCCTATTAGACCTTGATCTAAATCTTCAATCTAAGAGAAAAGCTCTACTGGAGAAAGCATATAGCTTTAGTTTGAGATCTGGAGTGAAAAAGGACCTTTTTACCTATTTCTTGAAGCATTTCATTTGAGGCATTTGCTGAATCCCAAAGCTAAGGTAAAGAATTTATAAAAGGAAATGAATGACATGCAAACTTAGGAGGTTTGTCTAATATTTTAGGAAACTTTTCCTGAAAGGAACCAAACCAACATCTAAAGGATAGTATAGGATGACAAAAACATACACTATCAACTCCTACTACCTAGTGTTGAGGAATTCAACACCTAAGGTGCACTGGAGCAAGTTGGTATGGTTCAAACATATTCTTCCTAAGATATGCTTTATACTATCGCTTCCCATCAAAAATAGGCTAAGCACTTTGGATAGAATAAGAGGGTCTCAGAACACAAATCCAAATTATAAGTTGTGAAATTTAGAGAATGAATCAAGAGACCATCTCTTCTCCAAATATAACTACTCTAAAAGGGTTATGAGTGAGAATTTAAGATTTTTGCTACCGACATTACAATAAAGTGGATTGGGAGAAACTTTTTAAGATTATCTTAGCATCTCGTGTTTATTCTATTTAAAGAGAAAGGAATGAAAGAATCATCAAAAACAAAAGTCAAGACCAGTTAAAGCTCATTAGCTTAGATAAGAGAAAATATTATAACAAACATAAAACAAAACCTTGTAAGAGAGGGCATGGTAAGAAGATGGTGCATAAAATGAGAATCAACGAAAAAAGCTATAACATTGCCGTTATGATTTAGTAGAAGTGGCTATGTTGTATAATTTTGCATATTTCTAGATAACAACGTAAGAAAAGAGGTTGGTTCTTAAGCCAAAATAGATACTCCTTCAATCCATAACAATGGAAGAGAAAAAAAACTCTTAAGCCCAGTAATTCTATTGTACGTTGCATAACTTGTTCTAAATGTGCTCTTAATAATTGCAATCACTTGAGTAACTAATATAAGTAGATTATCTACTTAAGCCAATTTGTATGTCTTCCAAGAGCTTTTATTCATTAATACAATTTCTTTAAATTTTTTTGGATTAATTTATAATTATTGTGTTTGAACTTAAAGAATGGTTGTCAATTGTTAGAGGATAACGGTTCTGGTTGTGTTATATATTTGAGCAAGTAGAGTAGATTATGCTATATAGTAATTAGTGAGATGGTGTATGTATTTATATATGGATATGCGAATGTGTACTTGTGTGACTTTATGTTAATATGTAATGTACACGCAAAAGGTAATAGATTAGTTATTTTTTATTTTGTGTCAAATGTCGTGCCATGTGATTAGATATGACTTGATGATTAGGAATACGCCGCGCTGTAGAAGTTTATGGATGTGATTATACTGTAGTGATATGTGAAACTAGTTGGGACAAAAATCAATGCAATTAGTTGAAGAGGAAATGGACCTAGTCAATTGAATGGAAAACCAAAATAACTAATTTACCGAAGTTGGTCTTTTTATAGTTGTCATATTGACACCTTTTATGAACATTTGTGTGAATTACTTGTATTTAAATTCATATATTGACATTGCATTTTAGATCATTAATCAAGAAGGTGGCTGTATTTTAGATGTACATGTCTTGATGTTTTATTATTTTATTTTATTACGATTTTACATAATTGGTATGTGTTAGTTAACTCTTTTTATTTCTAGTATAAGCATGAAGAAGAGTTTTAAGTTAGGATGAGCACCGAAATAAGCATTTCTCTAAGGACAACGACGTTTTGCTTGTAGCGCTGTTGTTACTCGTTTTTTCATATCAAGTGTCGACTTGTCTATTGCTACTGGTGCTCTACGATACCTGTAATTAACATATATAGTTGGAATTGTCTGCAGAAGTTTTTCGTTATCGCTCTAAAACATCTTGAGCTCATGTTTCACGGTTTCTAAATATCTTCTCAATTGCACCTTGGCTTTCTCAATTTGAATCCAGTGGTTTAATTCACACATTGCAACTCCAAATGAAAATAAGAAACGAGAACTGACTAATCTTAACCAAAAACAAAAACTTCAGTAGATTGCTCAAACGCAAAATTTCAAATTGCAGAAGCACTCTCCTGTGAGAAAAACTTGAGGAGATTGCTCAAACGTGAAATTTCAAACTGCAGAAGCACCACTCCTGTGAGCTATTTTAACGTTTTTTCCTGATCACAAGGCCAATGCATCTGAGAATCAACTGGTAGAAGGCGGTAAGAGGCTGCAGTGAAGTGCTTAAATGGAATTAAGTAGTTGTACAAGAACAAAAG
Organism: Erythroxylum suave; assembly: GCA_027563595.1. Lineage (NCBI taxonomy): Eukaryota > Viridiplantae > Streptophyta > Magnoliopsida > Malpighiales > Erythroxylaceae > Erythroxylum > Erythroxylum suave. The sequence goes on from JAOSBN010000005.1 coordinate 20,932,795, forward strand.
GACTTATCCAACTTCATTTGGATAGATATCTGCAAGGAATGCATCAAAACACACCGATGCCAGACACAATTTAATAAGCAGACAAAAACAATATGGAGATCAATAAATCGAAATTAAGAAGAAGATAGTCAAATGATTAAAAAAAAATAGAAGATATTCAAGCATAAATTTAATTACAAAAATAGCTCGTCAAATATATGAACCTTCTGCAATCAGTTGTTAACAGATCTTATTCCCCTTGATTTCAGAATACAGTTAAATGAAGCACATTAACATAAGCCCTCAAAGCACAAGAAAGGGCCAACCATGCTTATATTTTTGTCTTCTCCGTTGAGAAAAATATGCATCAGTGATTAATCAAAACAAGAAAGAGAAATTGCACCATGACAGCAACCCAAACAATCATCAGAAAACAAAATCTCTTATTGAATTCTATGCATCCGCGCATCAAAATTTTACACCAATAACTAACAACTTTTATGATCCCATGTCAGCAGCAATATTGTAGCATTTGTCCCATGAAGTGGCTTAAAACTCAGAGCTACTGAGAATTCGTTGGCCTCTCCATCCTTGAACTTTCCGTTCAAAACAAAGCTTCATTCGTTTGTACATGTAGAAATACATACGGTTCACCAGAGTAGGCACAGCTTACTTGGAATTTTTTGGCTTACCTGATCTGCTAAGTGTCTCCGATGTAAAAGGTTCAGATGTAACTTCACTGAATCAAGTAACTCGCTAGAAGTAACTAGGGAAATCATTCAGTTTTTAGCCAATATCAGAATTATTTCAAAACATAACCAATGGTAGTTTCCCTCACTGGAACTAAAAATAAAATGATGAGCAACTTCAGAGACAAGTCAAAATCAAAGTAGTTCTGGTTTTGACCAAATTGAAACATGTTGCTCCCCATTCAATGATCTGTCAGCCATCTTCGAAGCAACCACAGGATTCGTATATCAATCTGAACAGGTACAGTACAATTCCACAAGTTTATTTCTGTATAAATATCCTCTTCCAAAAGCCTCATCTCCTTTTGCTGAATACAACCTTAAGATTACCTCTCTCAGCAAATGCTTCAGCGACAACTGCCATTAGAATGATCAGGACAAGTTGTACAGATTGCATTACCAATGATCCTTGCAAGAACATAGCCCATTATTGAAACAGTGAAACCTGTTATTATCTCTCACAATTATCTCCCTTCCCACCAATGCGGACATCATCTTTATCCAAGTGTGGCAATCCCAACATACTCTAAGATTCTTCACCACCCTAATTACTGATCCTACTTCACCAACAAGAAGGCTAAAACAAATAGCCAATTTTTCACTATGAATCCCAACCGTCTCTTCTTTCTCTTCCTCTTCAACATCCCTTAGAACACAGCTCTTATCAGCTGAGTAGCCTTGTGTTCTCATTTTGCTTAATAGTTCTGCCAATAGTCTATAGATATCATTTGATCTCGCGTGCGTTCTGTCCCCAACAACAAACTTATGCAACTCATCCTTGTATTCTACACAACTCCATCCAGTTCCCTTTCTGAGGCTTTCTCTTCTCATCATCTGTCTAATGTTAGCTGCATCTTTCCACCTACCTGTTGACGCATAAATGTTAGAAAGTAAAACATAATTTCCAGAGTTTTGTGGTTCAAGCTCAAAGAGCTTGTTTGCAGCAAGTTGACCAAATTCAATTCTTTTGTGAATCCTACTCGCATTCAATAGAGAACCATAAACTCCGGAATGTGGTTCCATGGGCATATTGTCAATCAATCTCATTGCTTCATCAAGTTGGCCAACTCTCCCCAACAAATCAACCATACATGCAAAGTGATCTACAGATGGATTTCTTATTGATTCAAATACCTTCCGGCCTTCTTCTAGTAATCCTTCATGGCTGCATGCTGTCAGGACTCCAATATATGTTATACGATCTGGTACGATACCTTCTTCCTTCATTGTTGTCATCAACTCTATGGCATCTTTACCCTGGCCATGAGCAGCAAATCCAGATATCAAGGTATTGTAGGAAACCACATCTCTTATTTCCATTTTGCCAAAGATCCTCTGGGCTTCCTTCATGTTTCCACATTTTGAATACATAAAAATCAAAGAATTATATCCTGAAACAGTCAACTTAATCTCATAGTTATTGATTAAATTGGTTACCCAATTACCCAATTCTAGGGCACCAATATGTCCACATGCTGAAATAACACTTACCATAGTGACTTCATCTGGTTGAAATTGTTTGGTACCAATCATTTCTTTGAACAGTTGAATGGCCACTGTTGAATGGCCATTTTGCGCATAACCTGCAATCATTGAGTTCCACGAAATAACATCTCTATCTGGCATTACAGAGAATAGTTCTCTAGCACTATCCAAATGACCAACCCTTGCATATGCTGAGATCATTGCATTCCATGTAACTGAGCTCTTATAGACCCCCAAGTCATCAAAAATTCGCCTAGCACCCTCAAGATTCCCCTGTTTTGCATACAAACTAAGTAAAGCTGTCTTTACAAAGCAATTCATCTTGAATCCGTTTCCTTTCATAATTTTCAAAATTGAATCAGAAAGAGAGGGATCTCCACATGATGAACAAGCTGACAGAACAGTGACCATTGTAGTTTCATTAGGTTGAACTCCAGCACGGACCATGTCACCAAATAAATTCAGAGCTTCTTCTGCAAAATCGTTTTGTGCATAACCCGAAAGCATGGCATTCCAGGATTCAACACTTTTTACTGGCATCTCATCAAAATACCTCCTTGCAATCACCAAGTCCTTTAACTTAGCATACCCAGTAACCATTGCAGTCCAAGTAATAACATTCCTCTCGGGCATCAAATTAAATAGTCTAAAAGCTTCAGCTTCGTTCCCCCACTTCCAACATCCAGAAATCACCGAATTCCAATCCGGTAGCTTTTTATCAGTCATTTCATCGAACAATTTCCAAGCAACCTCAAAAGGCCCATGCTTGCCGTACGTGTCCAACATTACATTGCGAATATAAGGATCATTGGCATGACCCAGTTTCAGGACATGGGCGTGGAACGCAATGCAAGCTTCACCGGCAGCTTTAATCACTAGTGGGAACACAAAAGCACCAGGCTTCACATTTCCCCCACTACGTATCATGTGTCTAAACAAAGATAAAACTTGATGATGGGCAGTACCCAACTGGGACAAATACCTGAGCATGGCCGTGAACACATGAAAGTCTGGGTAAGTAGCTGAGCTGAAAACGAGACGAGAGTAACGCAGTGAGGCATTGACATGCCTGCAGTGGGTGAGGACCAGCGAGACCCAGTAGTTATGGTGTTGGAGAGACCTGTGAATGAGATGTGCATGAAGCTGTGTTAAATGAGAGAAGTTCGTGATTTTGCTACAGGCTAAAGCCGCCAAGTCTTCTGACATGTCGGATCAATCTTTGATTACCTGCTTCATTTTTGTATTTGCTGGTACTGTAGCACTTAGATTGGAGAATTCTCCAACGAAACTTGTGCCAGTTATCAGATCAGAAGAAGGTAGTCTGTCCATTCCAAATCTTATACTTCACCTGAGCTTATATAAAGGACCTAGTTTTCAAGATTGAAAGGTATAAGAGAAAGCTTGCTTGTTCTTCAATGTCCAGATGCACTCATTGTTTAGATGGTACGTGTCAATGCGTCTTATCCAAAAGCTTTCCTTTCCCTCGTACATGTTTCATAATCTTTCGGCCAGCGAGCCTTTATACATCTTATTTATAGAGATCAATCAGAGTCCTCTATATTCCTTATGTGTTCAAAGCCTGCTTCATTTGACCTTTGGAACTTTGCACTGGCGCCATCTTTTCCCCGTATGAAATCCCTGATAGCTTTTTCAACTTCTTTCATGATACTTTCAGTAAGAGCAACATATGAGCACCAGTAGACAGCAAGGTTGTTTAGAATTGAAATAGCTAACTGTAATTTACGCTAGTTCCTATCTCTGGAGCTCAATTATCCGGATGTCATAAAACGTGAACATGTGCAATTTCTTGTAGGGTTATTTTCATGAACTCTCATTGGCTATCATCAGTTCATCTTCATTCTTATAATATCCTAAAAAAATGTAAGGGGTAGTAGTCGTTTCGCAAACTTTCCGATTTGTTCCTAGCAAATAAATAAAATCAGAAAATTTAAAAGATCTAAAAATAAATTAACATCGAGATTTGTTAATGCAGTTCGGTACTCCTTACTTACGTCTACAGGGCTCTCACCTAGCTTAATCACTTTCACTGAAGTACAATAGAATTATTCAAGGTTTTATTGAGCCGACACCTCTCAACCCTTGACATTATCTCTCAACCTCACTTCTCGTGAAAGAATTTTACTCCCAATAGTACGACTGCCTTGTACTAACCTCGACAAAGGATTTTCTCAAACAATCTTTTAACGAAAGAACAATGAACTAATAACTCAAGTGACTAAAATAATAAAGAACGAAAACTAGATACACTTGAGATATAAAAAAAAAAACAACTTCCTGATGAGTTCTACTCCATTTAAATAAATCTGGAAGTCGTTGCAACAACAATGAGTTGACTCACATAAACACCAACACGAAGCCACAACTACACCGATAACACATTCACTAACCAAAGTATATGCAACCCATAAGGAAATTAATTAATAATCATTGCTGCCCAAACAAAAACTCTTAGCCACACCTCTAAAAAATTCCAGTAACTTTATCTTTAAGAAGATCTGATAAAGAGAAGACCATGTGGAGTCATGAAGACTGGGAAGTCTTAATGTTGTGATCTGTAACCAATTGAAACTACTCTGATTTGTGTGACGATGATGCAGGCAATAAGAACACATTTAATGATTTAGCATATATCACTTTTTCAATTCAATTAACTCCACTCTTTTGGTTGACGCCAACACACCAACACACAAACATCTCCTTGGATTCCGCACTTCACTTTAACATTCACTGCACCTTATATATAAAACCCACACTGAAGCCACCTATGTCGTTGATAAATACATCCACTCACTCTACTTGCGTTTTTTCAGTATTTAACTAATGCCCATTAAAGAACTCACTCCATACCTACATGTATATTCAGCTCTACTTCTTAGACATCCACAATGGCCGCAAGGTATATTCAACAACTAACGCACATTACCTTTGTTACTCTCACTGTAAGATTAACTGCAGGAGATAGATGAAAGACTTGCACAATCTCCTCAAACAATAAGAGTCCCACTCCAAATACACAACAACCTCATCCCTTTATTTTTTCCAATCCACACAATTCAACAATAACTTTATCCAATTACTAACATGTCCAGCAGTAAAACAATTTCAATATCAGCATGATAATAGACTTCAATATTGTGTAGAATTCTATCACAACTAGAAGATTATCCATATACCCTTTGAATCCAAGTCATTATCCAATTAATATTTTATATGTCCAATTAATAAATAATGTCAAAACTAATTATTTAGATATATAACATATATCCTAACAATCTCTCCCTTTTTGGCATTATTTGTCACAAATATAAAACTATCCCTAAATAACATAATTGGATATATAAATCAAATGCACAATCCATTTGACAAATACTCCATCTTAATCAACCATCAAGTTCCAAAGAACATTACAATTATCCAATCATTCAAATTTCTCCCCTCGAGATAAAAAGATGCCAAAAAGTAAGACAAATAGTCAAATATATACCTTGAAATTTCCCCCTGAATGGAACATTCACCATAGACAATCCGATGTCTCCTTCTTGGGACAAAAACATAATCATAATAATCATCAATAGATGCAGCGGAAGAACCATAAGCATGCCAAGAAGAAAAATTATCACCATTTAAAACACTGAGAGATATGCCTGAAAGATAGAGAGATATCCAGGAGAGATCCATACCGATGAGAGAGATGAGGAGTCTTTTGTGGAGCCAAATAGAAATCACAATGTAAACTACTAAAAATATAGGAAGACAATAGCAACCTAAAACCAAAGAACTAAAAAAAAATCTTTTCTTTTCTTTTTCTTTTTTTTGTTTTTTGTTTTTTTGGTTTTTAACAACACCAAAAAAATACTTCAAAAATGTAAAGCACACTATCCTTGTTCTCTTCGAAGAATCTCAAACCTGGTGTTTTTCTTTGGCTCGAATGAAGATTTATAACACAAGTAGCCTGTAAGTTCTTGATAATCAACCCTTTTTTCTTTCTCTTGTTTTTCTTCTTTTGCTCACATCTCCAATAACATTTTCTGCCAGATGATTTCTTCGAATTTAAGATGAAGAACCTCGGTTCAAATCAGCTTCCATTGTTTTGGTTAGTTCATCATTCGAAGTAACTGAAAGTTTTTCAGTTATTGCAGTTACTTTATCAGTAGTAACTAACTGCAAATCAGTTTTTGCAATTACTTCCTCAGCAATAACCAACTACAAATCTGAGCATTTTCTTGTTTTTTCTGCACTACGTTTTTGTGCTTATACTTGACCCTTTCTAATTCAAGCTTGCTTCGATACCATAGGATGCTGCTGGAAATTTAATGGAGAGTGTTTAGATTTTCGGTTTTGACCATTTTGAAACATCATATGTAGTAACTGATAACATCTTGGCCTTATATGCCCAACAACTCCACACAAATGACATGTGGGTATAAATCTTTGTCTCTTGTTTGGCGCTTCCATCTCTTGGACTGATCTGAACATATCAGAATTTTCTTCATTAACTTTTGAACACTCACCTTTATAACCTATACCTTCAAAATTCCCTTTAGCCTTACCGCTTTTTATCAATTTATCCAGTTTTTCCATGCCTCCATTCAACAATCTCAACCCCTTTTTAGTACTTATCAATTTCATTCTAGCTTTACCAAGCTCATCTAATGCCAACTTCAAATTCTTTTCTAGCCCTTGGATAGTGTTCTTCATAGAGAGATTTTCTTCTTCTAATCTTTCATTCTTTCTACGTGTTTTCACTCATTTTTGGTACATAGCTTTGTAATCCTTGTAAATATTCCCTTTTTTATCATCTAAGATAGTACTGTCACTTTCATAATTTGATATTGAATCCCGAGTTGAACTGTTTTCGAAATTTTCAAATTTTCTCTCTTTTTTGCCTTCAGTTACTTCCTTCTCAGTTACTGTTAAGCAAGTAACTGGACTTTTGCTATGTAAGGCAACCAACATAGCACCATTCACTATTTCTTCTTCACTACCATATTCACTCTTGGAATCATTCTCAATCCAGGTGCTAGTAAAGGATTTTCCTTTTCTTTTCTTCAAATTATTAGCACATTCGGCTTGAACGTACTTGAAGCCTTGACACTCATGACATTTGATTCTCTTCACCTTCCTTTTACCTTTTTGAGTTTTAAACTGTAATGCGAATTCTTTGCTTCTTTCTTGCTTACCCCTTAAAAGGTTCATTTCGAAATTTGTAAGAATTTTGATTACCTTCTCCAATGACAGATCATTGATATCGTGGGTTTCCTCTATTGCTGCAATTTTTGGAATAAATCTTGGAGGCAGTGATCTCCGCGTCTTCTTGACAAGTTTCTAATTGGAATATTTCTTTCCGAGTTGATGCGCCTGATTTACTATATCTCGCAACCTTTCATGAAAGTCTCCAATAGTTTCATTTTCATCTATCTTCAATTCTTCAAACCTCACAGCTAACATCTGTAGTCTTGACGCTATCACAGACTTGGACCCTTCATGAATAGTCTGCAAAATATCTCACGCTTCTTTAGCCTACTCACAGGCTGATATCATTGAGAAACTTTCTTCATCAACAGTATTAAAAATCGCATGTAGTGCTTGTGCGTTTTCAAATGCCCTCTCTTCTTCGGCTCTTATCCATTCAAATGGATCTTTTAGAACTATTTCTCCTTTATCATCAGTAATTATCGGATGTGTCCAGTCATATAACACCAAATTCTATGCTCTTGTTCCCTGTACTTGAATAAAGACCTTCATCCGTGACTTCCATGCAGGATAATTTGAGCCGTCTAACAACGGTGGCCTGATAATTGACGCTCCTTCTCTTATAGCCATGTTCGCGAAACTAGGATCTACACCAACTTGCTAACAAGTTCTGAAATGGTGATCCGCTTTGATACCAATTGAAAAAATGTAGGGGGTATTAATCATTTCACAAACTTTCTGATTTGTTCCTGGAAAACAAATAAAATCAGAAAAATTAAAAGATCCAAAAATAATTCAACACTTAGATTTGTTAACGTAGTTCGGCACTTCTTGCTTACGTCTGAGGGTCCTCACCTCAAGGCTTTACTGAGCCGACACCACTCAACCCTTGACACTATCTCTCAACCTCACTTCTCGTGAAAAAATTTCACACCCAATGGTACGATCGTCTCGTACTAATCTCGACAGAGGATTTTCTCAAACAATCTTTTAATGAAAGAACAATGAACAAATAACTCAAGTGATTAAAATAATAAAGAACGAAAACTAGATACACTTCAGATAGAAAAAAACTTCCTGATGAGTTCTGCTCCACTTAAATAAATCTGGAAGTCACTGCAACAACAATGGACTGACTCACATAAACACTAACACAAAGCCACAGCTGCACCGATAACACATTCACCAATCAAAGTATATGCAGCCCATAAGGAAATTAATTAATAATCGTTGTTGCCCAAACAAAAACTCTTGGCCACACCTCTAAAAAATTCCAGTAACTTTATCTTTAAGAAGATCTGATAAAGAGGAGACCATGTGGAGTCACGGAGACTGGGAAACCTTAATGTTATGATCTATAACCAATTGAAACTACTTTGATTTGTGTGACGATGATGCAGGCAATAAGAACACATTTAATGATTTAACATGTATCACTTTTTCAATTCAATTAACTCCACTCTTTTGATTAATGCCAACAAACCAACACACAAACATTTCCTTTGTTTCCGCACTTCACTTGAACATTCACTGCACCTTATATATAAAACCCACACTAAAGCCACCTATCCCGTTGATAAATACATCCACTCACTATGTAGGATGCGTTTTTTCAGTATTGAACTAATGCCTATTAAAGAACTCACTCCACACCTACATGTATATTCAGCTCTACTTCTTAGACATCCACAATTGCCGCAAGTTATATTCAACAACTAACGCACACTACCTCTGTTACTCACACCGTAAGATTAATTGCAGAAGTAGATGAAAGACTTGCACAATCTCCTCAAAACATAAGAGTCCCACTCTAAATACACAATAACATTATCCCTTTATTTTTTTTTCAATCCACAAAATCCACACAATTCAACAATAACTTTATCCAATTACTAACATGTCCAACAGTAAAACAATTCCAATATCATCATGATAATAGACTTCAATATTGTGTAGAATTCTATCACAACTAGAAGATTATCCATATACCCTTTGAATCCAAGTCATTATCCAATTAATATTTTATATGTCCAATTAATAAATAATTCCAAAACTAATTATTTAGATATATAACATATATCCTAACACATCCCAAAATTTTCCCATTATACAGATCAAGATATGCTTAAAAGTCAAAGTATGCTCATACTAAGTCATGCTCCTCCAATTTATTCCCTCACTTTCTTTCCATTAATCTTTTTCAAATCAACACCAAAGGCTACCAATGATAGAAAAATATGTTAGGAATTTATTTGTTCAATAATCACTTTATTTGGAGGTCAGACGATGATGTTATGGCCAAAAGAGTCAACCCGATTATATCCTCAATCATATTGTACCTATCTTGGGACAATTGACATAAATTTCACTAGAGATATCGGATTATGGTCGTTTTGGGATGGTCTTCAAAAGGACTTAGAGATCTACAACTTTCATAAATACCTTGAATCAAAATTTTGTCATCTAGAGAGTCAAAATCGCTTCGTCTTACACTTCATATGGCGCTTCGTCTTACGCTTCATCTGACGCTTCGTCTTATGTTTCATCTTAAGGTCATATCTTTTGCATCCAAAGTCCAAAAATTCCAAAATTTATATCATTGGTAAGATAAGAAAAATATATACAACTTCCAAGAAGACAACTTTGTCTAATTAAGCCTAGTTAAATACATATTTACCTAGAAGTTGCTTCTTCTAAAGCCGTCTGACGCTTCGTCTAGTACCTATGTTTCATCTGGTACCTATGTTTTGTCTAAAGGACATATCTTTTGCATCTGAAGTCAAAAAATTCCAAAATTTATATCGTTAGAAAGATTAAAAAAAATACAACTTTCAAGAGACAACTCTGTCTAATTCAGCCTAAATCAATATAGATTTTCCCTAGAAGTTATTTCATCTTACACCTATGTTTCGTCTAGTACCTATATTTCGTCTAGTACCTATGCATCGTCTTAAGACCATATCTTTTGCATCCGAAGGACAAAAATTCCAAAATATATATCTTTGGAAAGCTAAGAGAACAATCTACAACTTCCAAGAATAAACTTTGTTTAATTCAGCTTAGATCGATACAGATTTTCCCTAAAAGTTGCTTCATACACCTACATTTTGTCTGGTACCTATGCATCGTTTTAAGGCCATATCATTTGCAATCGAAGGCCAAAAATTCCAAACTTTATATCGTTGGAAAGCTAAGCAAGAGATCTACAACTTACAAGAAAACACTTAGCCTAATTCTACCTAGATCAATACATATTTTCCCCTAGAAGACAGAATACAAAATTTTACCCTCATGAATGCTAGAAAATGTAATGTACAAACTTTGAGAGTCATGAGCAAAAACACAATCATATTTCATTATCATCAAAAGATAAGAGTTTTACAAAGTTTTAATGAGCATTTCAAGCCACAATACATTATAGTCCAACCATACTTAATGTACACAAAGTAGACTTGCTCAAAATGCAACTAAAGCCTTGTTTTATAAAAAAACTAACTTAAAATACAAAATAAGTATAATCCAGAGTAATGTCTTTATGCTCGATCACTCGATCTCTTGCCCATGACCTGAAGATGGGACAAAATGGGGGGTGAGCTAAAGCTTGCAGGTAAGAATTTTATAACCAGTAACAAGCAAAACCATTGTAAAAATCTACAATGCATCATGAAACACAATTTTCAAATTCTCAATTTATCAAACATTTTATAAACAACCCAAATCATGCACTCAATAAACTTGTCAACACATAAGCACATCAAAATGGTTTAGGAGGTCCATAAACAAAACGAGCTAACACATTTCCTTGAAATTGTCCTATGTAGTCATGAATAGAACGAACTAACACAATCCCATGTAGTAGTTTTGCATAGTCGTAAACATGAGGGAGTCTCTGAAGGAGCTCCATGCCACTTATGGGCAGGTGGGAGAAACCTTTAGTCAAAGTACACTTGACGTACAAAATGAACCAAACCAAACTCACATAACATGTATTTCATAACTTGTAAACTTGTTCCCCAAAATGGCACTTTTTTGGTAAAAGTGATTTCATAAACATAGTATTATTTTCTTGTTTTCAAAAAAATTATTTTCGCATTCTTTTCATAAATCATCAACACAATATTCACATATCAAACACATAGCAGTTTCTCAAAGCATTCAAAGAGAAATAAATGCACATTTATAATACAATTGAAAAACATTTAATTTATAATACAATTGAAAAACATTTACTTTCTTGATTTGGAAGAAACATTAATGGCTTATTATTCAATTATAAAAATGTAACCCACCTTGAACTTCCTTGCTTAACAATTACTTAAAGATGTCTCTCTTCTTGCTCCTCTTGCCTCTCCTCTAGACTTCCTTCAATATCGGTAAAAATCTCAATTTAATTGGACTTCCAATTGAGAACTCAAAGATATATATACACTAAAATTGATCATAGAATATTTAAACTCTTGCATTTCTTAAGCTTCATAAACCAAAACCCTTCCAAAAATCCAAAAGTTTAAATATAATATTATCTTGAATCTTCACCTATTAATGAGTCTCTTGGCTCAAGTGGAAGCTCTAATCTTCCTCTTTCTTTTTCCCTTCTTGTACATCTTTAAAATCACTCTTTAAAATTAAGAAAATTGAAACCCTAACCTTTCTTCTTCCTTTTTCTCTCCATTGGCTGAAACCCTCACTTCTCTCTCTCTCATAAGTCATATCATCTCTCAACTGGACCTCAATGATTTGAATGATGTGAGAGGGATCCAATCTATACTTCCTCAACATGGAAACATGGAAGACATCTTATATCTGTGATAATTCTGGTGGTAATGCCAACCTATAGGTTAGTGTTCCAATTCTCTCAAGAATCTCATAAGGATTCACATATCTTGGACTCAACTTGCCCTTCTTACCAAACCTCATCACTCCTTTCTAAGGAAATGCCTTAAGGAAAACTTTCTCACCCACTTACTCTATTTCCTTCTGGTGTGCATCAATATAGTTTTTCATTTGCTGCTTTAAGCCTCTGCTTAATTAAATTGACCTTGTCAATTGTCATTTGAGGTAACTCTAGTCCCACTAATCTCCTTTCTCCTTCTCCATCTCAACATATAGGAGTTCTACATCTCCTCCCATACAGTGCTTCATAAGGAGCCATCTCAATGCTCGAATGGTACAAATTATTGTAAGCAAATTCAACCAATGGCAAATGCTCATCCTAAGCTCCTTTGAAATCCATCACACATGCCCTGAGCATTCCCTCAAGGGTCTGAATGGTCCTCTCAGATTGACCATCTATCTGGGGTTGAAAAGCAGTGCTAAAATTCAACTGGTTCCCAGAGCTTCTTGTAAGATTTCCTAGAATCTCGAAATAAATCGAGGATCTCTGTCAGAAACTATAGAATCTGGAATCCCCTACAGTCTCACTATCTCATCAATATACCTCTTTGCTAGTACATGCATAGAATCCGTCTGTTTAATTGTCAAAAAATAGGCTGACTTCGTCAAACGATCAACAATAACCCATATAGCATCATGCTTCCTATTAGTCTTGGGCAAACCCATCAGAAAATCCATAGTCACCCTTTTCCACTTCCACTGAAGAATAGACAATGGCCTTGACTTGCCTTGTAACACCCCACTCCCGCGTAACCCGAACCCGACATCGATGGTGATATCCGGATTCGTGCCCCGCGAGGGTAGCGTGCTACATCACTCAGTAAACTCAGTATCTTTTTTTTTGTATAAACATTCATACGCGCGAAAACAGTAGACAATCGAGCCCCTGTTAAATTTGTATACCATTCCAATCATTACAAATATTCAACAATAATTTAAAATAGTCATTCAATGTATATCAATCCATAACCAAATTGGGCCCGCTATAAATACAAAGTCTTAAGTTCAGACCTTGCGAAATACAATT
>JAOSBN010000005.1:20946241-20962101 GCA_027563595.1 Erythroxylum suave
CAAAATTCAATTCCATAGGCACTAAATTCTAATACCGATTATCAGTTGGTCTGCCCCTCGGCATTTTTCCTAGTCCGGAATTTACTCCCGAAAAATTTCAGAAAAATTTCTAAAATTCTCCAAAATTATAAAATCAATAAATTCACTCTCCAACTAAATTTTTAAAATCAATAACCCACAATTCTCAACCCATTCACATGTAGAGCCAAATATACCGGGAAATATCATGAATGCATGTACAGTTAGTTTTTATGTGCAATAAATTCAGTTTTCACAATACAAATATATCACAAAATGCATGAACGTGCACTTGCATTACTAAACTCTCACTCAACATCCATATTTCTTATTTTACCCTTTCTGTCGAGGGTGGGATGTTACATGCCTGAAGGTGCCTGGTGTTCGGCCTTGACTTGTTGACACACTAGACACTTACTCACATACTCTGCTACATCCCTCTTCATACCTTTCCACTAGAAATGCTTTTTCAAATCTTTATACATTTTGGTACTACCTGGGTGCAAAGCATAAGGTGCATTATGTGCCTCGTCGAGTATCTTATCTTTTACCTCTTAGACATTTGGAATATAGAGTCGGTTGCCTACATCCATAAGTCCATCTTCCCTCACTACCACTTCAGATTTCTTACCATTCTGAATTTCTTCTAGGAGTTTATTAAATTCTGCATCCTGTGCTAGCAATTCCTTAACTTTCTCCCTGAGTATCAGTCTCACTTTGAAATTTGCCATAATGCAATCAGGCTGCTCTTGTGTCCAACTTATCTTCAGCTTAGCCATCTCTATCAATAACGACAAATAAACTATTTGAACATAGGCCATGGAGGATTTCCTACTCAAGGCATCCGCCACCACATTCACCTTTTCTGGGTGGTATTCAATCAACAGGTCATAATCCTTAAGCAACTTTAACCACACTCTCTATCTCAAATTCAACTCTTTCTTACTCAATAAATACTTGAGACTTTTGTGATTCATAAAAATCCTCGTCTGAAATCCATACAAATAATGTCTCCAAATCTTCAGGGAAAAAATTACTATTACCAATTCCAGATCATGGGTCGGATAATTTAACTCATACGGCTTCAATTGCCATAAGGCATAGGCTATTACTTTGTCTCCCTGCATCAAAACACTACCCAAACCCTTCCTTGAAGCATCAATGTAAACTGTATAACCCTCATCTCCCATAGGCAAGGTCAGAATTGGAGCACTTGTCAATCTGTGGTTAAGCTTCTCAAAGCTTTTCTGACATTCATCACTCTAGATAAACTTTTGATTCTTCCTTAATAACTTGGTCATCAGAGTAGCTATTATAGAAAATCCTTCCATAAACCTCTTATAATACCCTGTCAAACCCAGAAAACTCCTGACTTCTGCAACTATCTTTGGTGCATGCCACTTCACCACTGCTTCAGTTTTCCTTGGATCAACATATACTTCATGCTTCGAGATCACATGCCCAAGAAAGATCATCTCATGAAACCAAAATTCACATTTACTAAATTTGGCGTAAAGTTCCCTTTCCCTCAGTGTTTGCAACACTATCCAAAGATGTTTTTTATGTTCCTCTTCATTCTTGGAATAAGCCAGAATGTCATCGATAAACAATATAACAAATTGATCCAAATACGCCTTGAAAACCCTATTCATCAGATCCATGAATGCAGCCCAAGCATTACTCAATCCAAATGGCATGACTAGGAACTCATAATGACCATAACGAGTCCTAAAAGCTATCTTGTTTACATCAGACTGTTTGATTCCGAGCTAATGATAGCCTATCCTGAGATTAATTTTAGAAAAAACACGTGTCCCCTACAAATGGTCGAACAAATCATCGATTCGTAGTAGAGGATACTTGTTCTTAATGGTAACCTTGTTGAGTCTCCAATACTTAATACACATACGCCATGTCCCATCATTCTTCTCAACAAATAGAACAGGCACCCCATGGCGACGAACTTGGCCTTATATACCCCTTCTCTAACAGTTCTTCCAACTATTCCTTGAGCTCCTTCAATTCAGCTGGGGCCATTCTATATGGTGGTATAGAAATGGGTGCGGTATCGGGAATCAAGTAGATGGTAAACTCAATTTCCCTCACCGCTGGCAAACCAGGTAAGTCTTCTGAAAACATGTCGGGAAACTTCCCAACAATCAGAAAATTTTCTAACTTCCTTTTATTCACATCGGTATCTATAACGTGTGCCAAGAAGGCTTCACACCTCTTTTTCATCATCCTGTCAGCTAACAGAGCTGAAATCATTCTAGATGATGGCAATCTTTTGTCTCCTCTAAAAATCACCTTCTTTTCATTGCCAAAGTCAAACTCAACCTTTTTGAGACTACAGTCTAACTTTACACAATATTTCTCTATGACATCCATACCCAGTATAACATATAGCTCTAGTGGCAATAAGTCTACTACTAGTCTAGCACCCTCAATAACTAGTTTACAATCTCTATACACTTGACTTATGGATCAGCACCTTCTCCTTGATCCCCAAATGAAGTCCTCCCTCAAACTTGTGGAATTTGTCCTCCTCATTTGCCACAATGTTGGCCGCATATCCAGAAAGCTGAGTAAACTTTAGCTCATACTCACTCACACTCATGTCCCTATATGTGAGGTTTAGAAACTCCCTAGCCTTCTCATATACATAAACCCTAGAGAGGTACTTCTTGCTCAACACTTCTACGAAATCTCTCCATGATAACACCGGAGGCATATCCTAACTGTAGGGCACTGATTCCCACCAATGCAGTGCATCCCCCTATAGCGAGCTCACTACATAATCCAGTTTCTCTTCATCAGAATACTTCATCTGAAGCAGGACTCTCTTCGTCCTTTTCAACCATGCTTCAGCCTCTTTCAAATTTATAGTACCATTAAAATCTATAGCTCTATGGGGTTTACTTGGGGCATAGGAGGAGGAGGCGGTGGCACCTCATATTACACACTAGGTGCCTCAAAATCATGAGCAGAGTATGTCCCTGCATCTTATGGGACATGAGATTCGTCCATACTTCCTTGGCGAGAGCTAGATCGAGTCAGAGCTCCTCGAGTTCTTTTTCGAGGCGGCATATACACTCCTTTAATTGAAAACATAATAAAAATAAAACTTTTAGTTCATGCTTCAAAAAAACAATTTCAAATCATGTAAAACAATACAAAACAATGCATGAGGTTCATTTAAAAACAATGCATGTTCATTTCATATTTTAAAACTACTCATTCAAAGCCTATGATACCCCTAAACCTAATCCTCATCCTGGATCTAAACCTAGTCGCTCTGATACCATAAGATACTGGACCCCATTTCCAGAGCCCAACTATTTGGATGTCATAAAACGTGAGCATGTGTAATTCCTTGTAGGGTTATTTCCATGAACTCTCGTTGGCCATCATCGATTCATCTTCATTCCTATAACATCCCAAAATTTTCTTATTATATAGATCAAGATATGCTTAAAAGCCAAAGTATGCTCATACTAAGTCATGCTCCTCCAATCGATTCCCTCACTTTCTTTCCATTAATCATTTTCAAATTGACACCAAAGGCTACCAATGATAGAAAAATGTGTTAGGAATCTATTGGTTCAATAATCAGTTCATTTGGAGGTCAGACAATGAAGTTATGGCCAAAAGAGTCAACCCTGATTATGTCCGTAATCATATTGTACCTATCTTGGGAAAATTAGAATAACTTTCATTAGAGATATCAGATTATGGTCATTTTAGGATGGTCTCGAAAATTAATTTGATATCTACAATTTCATGAAGACCTTAAAGAAAAATTTTGTCATCTAGCGGGTCAAAAACGCTTTATCTTACACTTTATCTTACGCTTCGTCTGGCACTTCATCTTACGCTTCATCTTAAGGCCATATCTTTTGCGTACAAAGTCAAAAAATTCCAAACTTTATATCATTGGAAAGATAAGAAAACGATCTACAACTTATAAGCAGAAAACTTTGTCTAATTCAGCCTAGATCAATACAGATTTGCCCTAAAATGTGCTTCGTCTGGTACCTACATTTCGTTTGGTAGCTATGTTTTGTTTGAAGGCCATATCTTTTGCATCTGAAGTCCAAAAATCCCAAACTTTATATCGTTAGAAAGCTGAGAAAAAGATCTAAAAATTACAAACAGACAACTTTGTCTAGTTCAGCCTAGATCAATACATATTTTCCCTAGACGTTACTTCATCTTACACCTATGTTTCGTCTGGTACCTACATTTCGTTTGGTACCTTTGCATCGTCTTAAGGCCATATCTTTTGCATCCAAAGGACAAAAATTCCAAAATTTACATTTTTGAAAAGATAAGAAAAACATATACAACTTCCAAGAAGAATACTTAGCCTAATTCTACCTATATCAATACAAATTTTGCCCTAGAATTTAGAACACAAAATTTTACCCTTATGAATGCTAGAAAATGCAATGTACAAACTTTGAGAGTCATGAGCAAAAACACAATCATATTTCATTATCATCAAAAGATAAGAGTTTTACAAAGCTTTAATGGGCATTTCAAGCCAAAATACATCATAGTCTAAAAATACATAATTTACACAAAGTAGAATTGCTCAAAATGCAACTAAAGCCTTGTTTTACAAAAAAACTAACTTAAAATACAAAATAAGTATAATCCAGAGTAATGCCCTTATGTTAGATCACTCCATCTCTTGCTCATGATCTGAAGATGGGACAGAATGGGGGTGAGCTTAAAGCTCACGGATAACAATTTTATAACTAGTAACAAGCAAAACCATTGTAAAAATCCACAGTGCATCATGAAACACAATTTTCAAATTCTCAATTTATCAAACACTTTATAAGCAAACCAAATCATGCACTCAATAAACTTGTCAACAGATAAGCACATCAAAATGGTTTGGGAGGTCCATAAATAGAATGGGTTAACACATTCCCTTGAAATGGTCATGTGTAGTCATGAACAGAACAAACTAACACATTCCCACATAGTGGTTTTGCATAGTCGTAAACATGAGGGAGTCTCTGAAGGAGCTTCATGCCACTTACGGGCAGGCGGGAGAAGCCTTTAGTCAAAGTGCACTTGACATACAGAATCGACCAGACCAAACTCAAATAACATGTATTTCATAACTTGTAAACTTATTGCCCAAAATGACACTTTTCCCGAAAAAGTGATTTCATAAACATATTATTATTTTCTTTTTTTCAAAAAAATCATTTTCGCATTCTTTTCATAAATCATTAACACAATATTCACATACCAAACACATAGTACTTTCTCAAAGCATTCAAAGAGCAATAAATACATATTTATAATAAAATTGAAAATCATTACCTTTCTTGATTTGGAAGAAACATTAATGGCTTACTATTCAATTATAAAAATGTAACCCACCTTGAACTTCCTTGCTTAACAATTGCTCAAAGATGCCTCTCTTCTTGCTCCTCTTGCCTCTCCTCTTGATTTCCTTCAATGTCGGCAAAAATCCCAATTTAATAGGGCTTCCAATTGAGAACTCAAAGAAATATATACACTAAAATTGATCCTAAAATACGTAAACTCATGCATTTCTTAAGCTTCATAAACTAAAACCTTTCCAAAAATCCAAAAATTTAAACATAATCTTACCTTGAATATTCGCCAATTAATGAGTCTCTTGGCTCAAATGGAAGCTCTAATCTTCCCCTTTCTTTTTCCCTTCTTGTACAACTTCAAAAGCACTCTTTAAAACTAAGAAAATTGAAACCCTAAATTTCTTTTTCCTTTTTCTCTCTAATCGCTGAATCCCTCACTTCTCTCTCTCTTTTTCATGTTTTTCACTTCACTTTCTCTTCATTCACGTTTTTCTTCTTCTCATGCACAAGACACACTTTTCCCTCTTCCAATTCTACCCTTAATGAGTGCTAAAAGTCATCTTTACCCTTCCTTTAAAGCTTCATGGCTTTTAATCTTAAGTGATCTTCCAAAAATACTCTTAAAACTTCCCACTACTTTAATAAATCGAAACCATATAGTAAAATACTACTAACATTAACATAGTAATTAAACTCCAAAAACTTAATTTATCAAAACCTCATAATTCATTTAAATCATGCTTAAATAAATAAAAAAATTTGGGTCCAATAATCTACCCCTATATGAAAGCGATCAGTTGCACTAAAAGTTGATTCTCCTTTAAACCGATACCAAAAGAGAGACACAATCACCAGCACTTATATAGAAACTCTTAAGTATTTGAAAGGCAATTGCCTAATCTTCAAACCCTAAGAAGAAGAAATCTAGTTTACAAAATGAGTTGGGTTAGTAGAGATGAACATTGAGCTTTTCCTCGGGTTGAATCTCAAATTTGAGATAGCTTTGAAATCTTTCAAAGAGATTATCACTATATTCATTGATCTTATATCAACTACATAGAGTATCAAAAGATCATCTGCAAAGGAAAGTTGTGAGATCCTCAGCTTGGCACGTCTGTGGTGGAATCTGAATTCAAGCTATTTGACAATTTTCAAAGTTATGATTCTATAGCAAATCTCCATATTAATTGCAAAAAAAATATGGGGATACAAGATCCCCTTGTCTTATGCCTTGTACTACTTTAAACAATTAAGTAAGCTCCTTATTAACAATAACTAAGAAACAGTGGATGCATCCTTTCATCCACTCAATAAACTTCCCAAGGTATCCTATGGCTAGTAGAGTAATCAACAAGAATTCCCAATTCACATTGATAAATGCTTTTGTAAAGTCAATTTGCAAAGCACAACTATTGAGTTTTATGGTTTCATAACCTTTAAACAGTTCTTGTGCTAACAATATATCATCACATTGCTCTTACTACTAACATAAGCCCCTTGACATAAGTTAAAGAGCTTAGGAAGTTTCATTTTCAATTTGTTTGTCAATATCTTGGAAATTATCTTATAAATGACATTGCAACAAACTATAGTTCTATAGTCATTGAAAGTTGAAGGATTAGTTGATTTGGGGACTAAGTAGATAAAGGTTTTATAAATTTCAAGGAGGAGCGTACCATTCCTGAAGAACTTTATAATTTTAGTTACCATGCCTCCAGTTATCTCCTAAGTAGCCTAGAAAAGGCTTGCATTGAAGACATTGGGTTATGGGGCTCTATCAAGAGAGAATGAGAATAAGGTTTCTTTAATGTCTTGAATAGTTACTTCCTTAGTTATTATTTGCCTCAGGTTATGAGAAGCCAAGTTACAAAGGTTCTATAACAGATCTTGAGGCAGATCAATGGTTTGGTTACTCCTTCCTAGTATATTCTAAAATGCTCTATAACAAGTTTCTTAAGTTTTAGTTGATCATTTATCATATTCCCCCTATTATCTTTAAGAGCTAGGATCTTTTTTTTGTTCCTTCTCCCATATATCACATTATGGGAAAATTTTGTATTCCTGTCTCTTTCTTAAATTCATCCAATCCTAACTTTCCACTTAAGTTATGAGGAATATGTCTCTAGTGCATTGAAATACTTCTTCAATTTTTGCTAATCTACCGATTTGAGATAAGGATCCTAAGGATTTCTAGTTAGATATTCATTTATACAATTTAACTGGTCAAAATCCTTTCTCTTATCATACTTAAGAGGGTCAAAAGTCTCTTTCATTAATCTCACACATCCTGTTTTGATAGCTTTAAAGAAGAAAGAGCATCTATTAGCAACCTTCTAGTTCTAGGCACTTAGCAAGTCAATAATTGAATTCATAATGATATAAAAGGGAATTGAAAAATCTAAAGCGGTTTTTGTTTTATTGTCTAAGCCTTTAGTTCTAGCAAGGCATTGTATGATATGAGAATTGAGTATTTTCAAAGGTATTAAAGCTATTTGGGAATTCAGTAAGTGAGAAATCATTAATTAGACATTTGTTAATTTTCCATTGTATAAGCTTTCTTTCCCCTTGCGTTTTGCTCCAAGTGAGAAAATGGCTAGTAGATCTCAGATCTATTACTCCCAACTTAGTGATGAGGTTAGAAAGTTCTTGGAGTTTGGAGAATTTGCATTGTGTAACTTGAGATTCCCTAAGGGAAAGTATGTAGTTGAAATCTCCAAAAAGTAACCCAGGTTTGTATATGGAGTCCCTACTTGTTGTAGATCAGTCCACAATTTGTTCCTTTGATGTTCTTAGTTCCCTACATAGATTATAGTGAAAGGAAACCTAGGTTACAGCCTTTATGAGTTACTCATGATGCAAAAATTGGTCAGAGGATTGTCAATTTGTAAGGTAGATGACGGAGGGATCAAAAGATAATATAACTCTCCCATTAATATCAACTGAGTGGTTAAAAATAATAAGCAAAAATTTCATACCATTTCTATAATATTCCTCCTTTATTTTGGTCACTATAAGACTAACAAAAAAAAGCTTCTTTAGATTTAAAAAGTCCTTAAAATGTAGCTATTAATGTAGCTATTTATTGAGGCTATTTAGGCCTCTTACATTCCAAACAAATAACCCTATTATTTGAGTTTTGATCTAGTTTTCTTCCTTCTAGCTTTGTGAGTTCTAGCACTAGGATAAGACCCGCCTCTATTACTTCCTTCCACTCCTCTATAACTTCCTTAAACTATGTTTGTCTCATTTCCAGTAGGAACTAACTGAATTTCTTTTTATTTGTATTATATAATCTAAAAATCTTGGCCCTTCACAACTTTATATTAAGATGAAATAACATGTTCATTCTTCCATTCCTCTTCATCCAAATTCACCTCCATGTTAAGAGAGGTTATTTAATTTATGTGGTTTTTAATGGAAATTTCCATTACACTTTGGTCATGCACAGTCTTACTAATAGATTCAACCTGTAAATGAATCATGGCATTCTCTAGTTCAACATACATGACATCAAAGATATTGATAGATTGTAGGTTTTGAGTGATCTACTCATTATCTAGTTGCTTCTTAGGTGTCTAAACTTTCTTTAGGCTAGGTTTAGAAGGCCTCTATAGATAAGTGACTATTAAAGTGTTGATGATAAGTTCCTCAGTGACATTAAACCTTATTATCTATTGTAACTCAAATAATTCCTTACTTAGTTCAATCTCTACATAGACTTTAGCAAAACCTATTCTTCTGAGGTTAGCATTATTATCATCTAGAGTAAATGGAACCTTATTATCTATAGTGACTTAGCCAATTCCTTATCTAGTTTGATATCTACATAGACTTTAGCAAAACATAATCTTCTAAGGTTAGCAGCATTGTCATCTAGAGTAAATAGATTCCCAATCACGCTAGCAAGGTGACTGAGACCTTTAGAGGGCTAATATTTTAAGGGGATATGATGTAAGTTCACCCAAATAAGGATCTTTCTCAACTCAGATTTATCTAACTTTAATCCTAGTTGCCATTTCTTAAGTAATAGACGCTTTCCCTAAACCTGGCATGGTCCTCAATCCAACAACTTTTAAGCTTATTCATTTGAGTTAAACTTATAAATGAATAATTCATCTTTATTCACTAGAATTTTCTTTAGTCCCATCTTTCTTCAATTGACAGTAGCCTAGTGTTGAAGTATAGGAAATGCCAACCTTTTATCAATAAAGTATCCAACTAGCATTACACTCCATTTTGTGGCATCATAGAGCATGACCTCTTCGAAAGGAGAAATAAGCATCTCACAAAAGGATGAGGCCACAAAATGTAGCTAACCAAAGGTCTCAAGTTCATTAAACACCTTCTTTCAAGATTGTCCACACTATAAGTTGTCCCTAGTTGTAGGTTTTTTGTTTACAGGTAGGTTTAGGGATGGGAGTAAGGGGAATGTCTCCTAACCAAGGTTTCTTATCCAAAGGTTATAAGGAAGGTTTGCTCAAGTTTTTCATTTTTACTTTTAATTATAAACTGTTAGACATAGAGTAAGGTGGGAAACAAAAAAGAAAGATTGGTTACACAAAAAGGAAATAAGTTAGCTAGTTTAGAAGGGAAATAAAGTTTAAGGAAAAGTTGAGAGGGTTTATATGCCTATATTGAGTCAAGCAACCTTACAAAATATATTTTGATGATAACAAGGTATTTAGATTATAATCCATTAGATTATCTCTTATATTTGCATCTTTCTTAGATGTTAAAAGTGTATTTTTAAATGGCTTTATCCAAGAAGAAGTTTGTGTTAATCAACCTCCTAATTTTGAAATTTATGATGCACCTAACCTTTAGAAATTGATTTGAAATAAGCTCCTAGAGCTTGATATGATAAGTTAAGTGCCTTTCTTTTATAAAATGATTTGATGATAGGTAATGTTGACTTAACTATTTTTTATTAAAACACATAAGCATGACATTCTAATTGTTTGAATTTATGTTGATAATATTATTTTTGGCACAACTAATTAAAGGTTA
This sequence comes from Erythroxylum suave, assembly GCA_027563595.1. Lineage (NCBI taxonomy): Eukaryota > Viridiplantae > Streptophyta > Magnoliopsida > Malpighiales > Erythroxylaceae > Erythroxylum > Erythroxylum suave. The sequence goes on from JAOSBN010000005.1 coordinate 20,956,627, forward strand.
CGCAAGGAATTTTTTAAGTGTATAAGTAAGGGGTGTGAGATGAGCATGATGAGAGAGCTCAAATTCTTTCTTTGACTCCAAATCAAGCAAATGAATGAGGTCATCTTCATTAATCAACTTAATTAAGTACATCAAAGTAATACTTAAGCATTTTGGAATGTGCCAAGCCATTAGAACCATTGATAAGTTTCACAACTATATTGAACAAGGATAAAAAGGATTAGTAGATTGATGTAAAACTCTATTAAGGTATGATTGGTAGTTTACTCTATCTTATCACAAGTAGGCCAGATATTATGTTTAATATATGTTTATATATTAGATTTCATTCAAATTCTAGGAAATTTCGTCTTTTAACCATTAAGTGCATACTTAGATAATTGATGTTGTAATGTTTTCTTTAAAAATTTGGTATCCTAAGAATATATTCTTTAACTTGATTGGTTAATCATATGTGGTATTGGTAGTCTTTTGGATAGAAATAGTACATATGATACTTGTTAATTCCTAAAAAATGCAATAATCTCAAGGTTTAGTAAGAAACAAAATTCGTTGCCTTATCAACCAAAAAAATTTGAATATATGGTGACTAATAGTTATTGTAAACAAATTTGATGGCATAGATAATAACTTGGATACCATTGCACAGACTTTACAAAGATACCAATTAGATTTGATAACACTAATACCATTTTCCTTATAAAAAATCCTATTTTAACACTCTAAAACTAAGTATATATTAATTAAATATCATTTCATTAGAGATAATGTGTAAAATAGTTATATTAAGTTAGAATTTGTTGATGCACTTTATCAATTTTCCAATATTTTCACTAAGTTTATAAGTATTTTGCACAAGTAAGAGAAAATTGGGCATGATTGATGTAAATTATATTTGATTAAGATCTCTTTTAATGTTTATATTTAGATTTAAATGACATTCTCTTGAATTACTATAAGGTTAAATGTTTTGATATTTTTTTGAAGGCTATTTGATCTAAAATATGTAATTTTAAGTCACAATGGTTTACCAATATATATATATATATATATATATATAAACTGGTCAACTAATGTCCTCAAAATTTCTTACATTGAAGTGTACCATATGTTTGTAACAAGATTAATCGATGTATGGTTGATCATTACATTATATAGATGAACCAATTTCTTCCAGTCCTTGAAAATATTAGTAGATTGATCATTTATATCAGTGGAAAATGCATTACACTAGTCAACTAATTTTATTGTTTCGTCAAATATTATATTCAAATATTTAAACCAAAAATTTTCATAATTTATTACAATAACAACCATAATTCCTTTTATTTATCTCTAAATTCTATCTCTCATCACTGCATTCTTCCTATCATTATTGTCTTACCATGCTCCATCCATCCAATTCGTTCATTTTTTAACTTTTCATTATGATTTACTAGAGTTTCTTTAACCTTTCTCGATAGTGCTCTTCTCCCTCTCTTTATTAAAGAAACTTCCCTTATCTTTAGTGAATTTTATACAATACTTTCAACTCAAATGAAGTTATTTTCAGATTTAGAGCAGAAATAACTCAAATCTAAGATTCAATACATCATATTCCTTTTAGGATAAGCCGTAGTTTCTCTTAATTGATGATTTTCCATAATTGAAGATTTTTGTTTCAATTGTTCATTAATTCCCCTTATTTTTATGCTTCTAGATATGCTTTTGCATTTAATTTTATAAGGTTGAATTCAGATCACGTCAAATTACAATTTAGGTGAGTTAGGGTTTCAAAATTAGGGCTTTTCAATTATTTCAGTATTTTCCATTATTTTTTCAATTTAATATTTTATTAGCAAAATTGAAGGTTAAATTAAGGTTTTATAACTTCCAACTACATCTAAGCATCTCTAGTTTTGATTGAATTTGATTTTTAATCATTTTTTAATATTATAATTTGGGGGGTTTTACAAATTACTTAAATTTATGCTAACTTCTATGACATTGATGGTTGATTACTATAATTAGGAAAATATTAGAGCTACTCCCATTCTCAATTTTATTAAAATTTATCAATTCTTGCCCTAATTGAAAATTTCAAATTAGGCACACTGACAAAAATTTGGGATTTTTCAAATTAGACACAAATTGAACATAATTTCATAAAATTGAATAATACAGTTTCAACTTTTTATTGACTAAATAGATTTTGATCAATCTTATCTCAAATTACTTTAATTTTGACTTTTTAGTCAAACTTGCATATTTCATAACTTTTTACTCTTTAAATTTTCAAAGAAAAAGTGAATTTTGGTGTTGCAATTTGTTATTGATTGTATGACGGAGTTGAGATATTGGTTGTGGATTTATTAAAGTGTTTTTCCCCCTACAGGTTGTCTTTTAACACTTCTAAAAGATGTTGCCCTTACAAACTTAAGTATCTAAAAGCCTATGTAGATTTGTTTAAAACACTTTAGTATCTATTTTCTTTTAAATTTTCATGGTTAGGAGTCGAGGAAACTCATATTCCACATCTAAAGAATTTGCTAATCTTTTATCTTGTCATGCTCATAGTTTTAAGATACTCTCTAAAGGTTGAAATCTCATAATCATGCTAGGATTTTAAGGTCTCATGAATGATCTCCTACTCCACCTCTTGTTTCTCTTACACTTATTCATGAGGATGATCATGTGACCAAGTAGTGAATACAAATATCTCACTGCAAGGGATTCCACTTTTTTACCTTGGAGTTTATAAGCTCATAAGACAACTCTTTGTCAATAGTTCATCAAAGTTCCTTTTTGTTAATCCTACGACAAATACATATTGGCAACATTATAAACTACTCAACAGTAGTGTACTCTTCTGGTCTAGGAGATCCTGACTCAACCCGATCTAATTAATCACCACACAGTCGATGCATTTTCTCTTCACATATGGCTTATACCTTAATCTCTCATACCTAAAGATGTATGCTAACATTGTGAAATTTAGCATGGGAAGTGTTACTGGTGTAAGTTGTGTCGGCTTCAGCTGTTAGGGTGGTTATTATGAAGTACCCTCATCCTTTTAACTCTTCATAGACACTTACTTTTCCTATATTTGATGTGGTATATTTTCTTTTTTCGTTATTATTCGTTAAAATATCAAAATGAAACAAAATTTTCCAAAATAGATGGAATAATTTATATCAATCAAACCATGAAAAACTACACATTATAATGTGATCTCACGATCAATTAGTTATAAATTAATAATTAAAAAATGAATCAAATAAACCTAAAATTAATTTGTAAAATTGGAATGAGATGGCACTAACGCCCAAAATATCCAAATTAATAAAACAAAAATCCTTAATATCAATTAATTACAAAAATTGCAATTAATTCACTCAACACCTTAATTAATTCAAATAAAACCTAACAAAAATAAAATTTGCCGATATCAATTAATGTAAACATTTGAAAAGCCCTATAAAAATGCAATTCTTATAAAAAATAAACATTTACATAATTGAATTCATATTGAAGCATTCAATAGCCCCTAAGAATCTAATTTCACTATGAAATCATCCAAAATAACTTCAAATATCCTTAAAAAATTCAAATTTAATATGTAAAATAGCCTAAAGAAATTTAATTGAACCCTCAAAACTCTTATAATCATATGGGTAATCTTAAAGAAGTTCACACCCATAATAGTGGTTCTTACATCTATTTTCCTAAAAAATTATTCAAAAAATCAGGAATAACAGAAGCAGAGCATAAAACATATCTTACATTTTTAAAGGTTAATTTTCACATAAAGGGGAAGTAGGGGACCATCATCTAAAGGACATAAATAAGAGCGAAATTGAAAAAATGTCTTTAAGTGACGAGAAGCAATTTTAAGAAGATTTTGCTCAATATAGGAAGTAGCAAAGGCATATATTTGCCCCATGTTTAACAATTTCAGTTTTAACTTTTAAAGAACATAAGTGTATTATGCTTTAACATGGGCATGTTTAATAGAAGTGTTATTATAGGTCTGAACACAGGTTAGAACATAGGCATGTATTTATACCATGTTAAAACTTAAAATAAGATGATAAATTATATAAGCATGTTAGGACTTAATATAGTAGTGTTAACATTGAAATTTAAATAGTTGAAATCTACACGATCATTAACATCTATAACACTTTTCAAAATAAGAAAAAGAAGATAGAATTCAAAATAGTTAAATACATATGTTTCTATTTCTCAAAAACTTACGTGGTTTTGGCAAAATGGGCGTCTTGGTGGGCTTGTAGGTGACTTGCATTGATTTTTCAAAAAGGTGATCACCAACACAAGCATGTTGGTGCTCATGTATCTTTTTGTAATTTTTGTCACCTCTTCTCTATACGAAACGTAGTCATTTTTTTGCTTTACATGGGCAAGTAAAAGAACATGGCCATTGACATTAGTGCCCAACTCTCTTTAACTTTTGACTTAGCGAAAATTCTACCTACCTTTTAATATAAAAAGCCCTCAACATAAATAAGGCACAAAAGATGAAAAGTAACACCAATATAATCTTAAACCAAGAAAAACACTTTATATTAAACCATAAAATTAACATAGATATATCTAAAACTATGGAAATTAAAACCTAAAATAAAACAAATGAAACAAAATTACAGATTGATACTTAGGTTGCCTCCCAAAAATAACTTGTTTAATGTCACTAGCTTGACACTTCTACTTCAACTCAGCTTAGATCTACAACTAATGGCTTACTTCCACCTTTCTTCCTGGTCGGGTCGGTCATTTTAGGCCCAGGCCCACCTCTAGAACCACTCTCGATGGTAGTCAGCGGTGCCTGAATTCGCGCCAAAACACAGTATGGGAAGGGTAACGTGCATGGACGAGTTAACGTGTGCACAACCACACCCATCCCTGATGATGATTACAGGAGCCTACTATATAAACCCCCTACCTCTTCACACAACAGGTATGATCTAGAAAGACTCTACTATTCTGGATCTAACTACGACAAAAACTCCCACTAAGAGATTGACTTGAGCGTCGGAGAGGCCTCCCGGGAATCTATTCCCGGCGTGCCTTTGCTGTCTTGCAAGTACGTCCACCGCCGTAGCTGACTGACCCATGGATCACAGCGGCATCGCCCAGCCCCAACCAAACCTGACTGAACCAAATGGCACCCACCTTGGGGCCGGGCGTTGCGGCCTCGTTTCCGGAGACACTCAGGCCCGTCAGGCGGCGACAACACATCCTGACGCGGCCACTGTTGCGGCGTTCGCGTCACCCGCCACCACTTCCCTGCCATTCCTCATGATTTCCGGCGGCAATGCGACAGGAGGACCCGCCGTCAGCGGCAGGAAGAGGCATGCCGGACGGACCACCGAGGGCCAATCGGTGAAGAAAAAACTATAGACAAAGGAGGTAATCGCGTTCGACGAGTCCGACCTAGCTGGCATCCGCTGTCCCCACGACGATGCGCTAGTAGTC
>JAOSBN010000005.1:20967505-20984387 GCA_027563595.1 Erythroxylum suave
CATTTATACCTAAACATATACATAATAACACTCATTTCTTTTTACTTATTATTTCTAAATTCCACTTAAAAATTGGGGTCCAACATTTAGGGCTTGGGTGACAATCTGCGGTTCGACATCAGAGGTAGGGGAAATAGTGGCAGAAAAATTATATTTGGGGTTTGGTTTGGAGATACCATCTTTGACATGAGTTGTCATGTGGTGCCAAGGAGGAGGAGAGGGAGGGACATCAGAGTTGGTGGACAGCACAGGAGACACACTTGAGGAAGGAGAGGGAGAGGAAACAGGGGAGGAATCTGGGGGGGAAGATGAACTAGTGGTGCGAGAAAGAGGCAGTGAGTGTGAAGGGGAGGGCGGTAAAGTAGTAGCATGGGCGATCCAACTGTCATAGTCAGGAGAAGATGCAAATGGAAAGGAAGAGTGCGAGAGAGATTTGTGGGGAAAGGAGGATTCATCAAATTTAACGTGACGACAGATAAATAGGATCAAGGCAGATGTACGCACTCTAAATAAGGGAGTAACCTACAAAAACACACGGGACAGAACGATCCTCTAATTTGTGAGAAGTATAGGGTCGCACCTAGGGATAACAAAGGCAGCCAAAGATATAGAGTTTAGAGTAGTGGGGAGGTTGGTTGAAAATACATTCAAAGGGAGACATCATGTTTAAGCTATGAGTGGGGAGAAGATTAATTAGATAGACAGCAGTAGAAAAGGCATAGGGCCAGTAAGAAAGGGACATAGACGCATGATGAAGAAGAGCTAAGCTAGTCTCAACAATATGGTAGTGACGATGCTCCGAATACCCATTATGTTCCGGAGTATGTGGAGGAGTGGTTAAGTGAGAGATGCCATGAGAGGACAAGTAGGAGCGAAGGGAAATAAATTCACCACCGTTGTCAGAGTAGAGGGTATTGATGGAACATTCAAAAAAAATTTCGACTAAATTTTTGAAGCGAGCAAAAGCATCATTAACTTGTGATTTGCATTGCAAGGGATAAAGCCAAACATACTTGGAAAAATAGTCCACAAAGATGACATAATACTTAAAATTATCATGGGATAACACAGGAGATGTCCAAACATCTGAGAAAACCAGTTCTAATGGCCTAGTAGACCGTAAGGAAGATTCAGAAAAAGGAAGTTTGTGACTTTTGGTGCAGCTACATGCATTGCACACAGACAAGTCTTTATTGTGAACAATAGATAAACCAAATTTGGAAACTAAATGCTGGCACACAGGAGTGGCGGGATGACCAAGACGATGATGCCAGGAAGTGAAGGAGGGACGAAACTCAGACACCAAGGCCAACGTGGAAGAGGAAGGCAAAGAAGCTGGCCATTCATAAACGCCATTTCTATGTGGATCGGTAAGAAGAGGCGCCCCCGTATTGAGATCCTTTAAAACAAACCCAGAAGCAGAAAATTCAACAGTGAGATTATTGGTGGCACACAACTTAGAAACGGATATAAGATTCTTTTTAATGGAAGGCACACACAGAACATTTGATAAATGAAGAGGACGAGATAAAGAGGGAAGTGATATTGAACCTGAGTGGGTAATAGGTAACCCGATACCGTCACCAATCATCACGTCCTCATTGCCAAAATAAGGTTGGTGTAAAGCTAGGTTGTTCACATCAGCAGTAATGTGGTGAGTGGCACCGCTATCCATAAGCCATGATGGGGTTGGAGAATCCGTAGGTACTGTAGCAACGTTTGCGCGAGGCTGCCACGGAGAGGAGTGAGCAGCAGGAGCACGATGATGAACTGGGGGCCGAGAGAAATGCGGACCAGCAGCGGACGTTTGAGAGCTAGGCTGAGAGAAGAGCCATGCATACTGTAGACAGTGCCTAATTTTATGGCCTTGGACTCCACATCTTTGGCAATATCCCAAGAACGGTCGACGAGGAGGACGAGGGGAATGTCCAGCAAGCAATTAGGAGGGTTGCGCAGAAACTGGAGCTGTAGACCACGAACTGGGAGCAGGGCCAAGAATTAAACCACCCAATGATGCCCTAGGATGTACACCAAGAAACAAAGAGCCACTAGGATATTGAGAGCCGCCAGAAAGCACACCAGATTAAGTAGAGTTCCCACGACCACGCCCCCTACTGCGTGGTCCAGTCACAGGATTGGTAGAGGCCGGCATTGAGAGCATGGAGGCTGGATTGGATTGCAAAAGTGCAAGCTCCCTGTGAAGTAATTTCTCCAACAATTCCTCAAAAGTTATGTCAGTGTCACGTGCCTTAATGGCTTCAACTATAGGGACATAAGATTCATTTAAACCATTTAAAATCTTTTCAACCAAATCACATTCGTCCAAGGGTTTGCCCAAAAGAGCTAACTCATCAGCCTTGTTTTTAACAAAATACATAAACTCTGAGATAGATCTACTTCCCTAAAGTGGTCGTTTGAGGTGTTCTTTGATTTGATTAACGTGGCTTCGTGAAGGATTAGCATAAATAGTGTGTAAAGTGTTCCAAATCTGGGATGAAGTCTCCGCATGTTGAACATTAGGAAGGACAGTGGGAGATAACGTACTTACTAGAAAGGAGAAAATCAATTGATCTTGTTGTAGCCATGAGGCGTATGTCGGATTGGAAGCAGTGCCAGCGTCAGTAGTTGTCTATGAGGGAGGAGCAGTGGAGGTGCCATCCACGAACGAAAGGAGTCCAAAACCACGAAGGGTGGATTGGATCTGTAGTTTCCATGCAAGAAAGTTGTTCGGTTGCAGTTTTATCCCAGACGCAGGAGCATTGATCACAATCAGGGGGGAAAGTGGATCATGGGGGTTGGGAATGGTGGGCTAAGTGAAACCAGAACCAGTAGAAGAAGGCTGCGATATGGACTGAGAGGGAAGGACGAAGCACAATAGCAGCGAGAAGAGCTAGGTTTGACGGCTAGGGTTTACAGGACCCTAGGATCTCCGCTCTGATACCATAACGTCATGCAATCTATTGTATTGTTTTTATTATTATCAAGAGTACGTATATATATAGTTACAATGTGAAGCAAAGGGTAAAAGAAGTATTACAATAACATGACTAATTATTCCCTATAGCCGGATGGTAGAAACAACTTCATGAAGCTCTGGAGAAAGTGTTTAGACAGACTCCTCTAAAACTTTGTATCTAGTGGTTATGCCTTCAGCCATAGCTCAGCTTAGTGAAAGCATCAATGGTGCAGTCGTGAAAAACAACATAGTAGAACAGAGTAAGGACGAAGAAGATAAAGGACGAGAAAAACTTGGAGAAGAAGGAAGAAGATGATTTGGCAAACTTATTCATACCTATTTTTTTCATTCATTATGTATTTATAACCACGTGTACACAGCTCATAACAACTACTCATTCTAGAGTAATAGAATCCGTTAGATATAATCCTTTAATATAACAGATTTTTTTTTCGACTTGTTGCCAATTCTTATTGCTTGTTTATTCGTTGTAACTGCTTTTCATTCATTTGCGCATTTAGTTGTAGATGTTTATCAATTATTGGCTGATGACGAGCCTCAAAGGATGATTGCCACGTATCAAGAGCTGACTGCAAAGAGGAGAGTAATCAGAAAAGATGGTGTTGATTGCCAAAATGAATGTGAAATGTTGAGCATATTGATCGAGAAAGCTCCTGGCTCGTCTGGTTTAATGTCGTCCTATGAAAAATGGTGGAATTGCATGAATGATGGGATCGGAGATGGGTCTGAGATAAAACGTCGCCTGATTCACATGGTCCTTGAAATGCATCGACAGAAAGAATAATGCAAGAGTTGTTTTGATCCTTTGATTGTTTCTATAGGTCCTTATCATCACGAAAGAGTGAGCTTTAGGAGGTGAAGAGATTCAAAGATTCTATACTATGTTTCTTTTTTTAGTTGCCTTTTATGGTCATGAATTATGTTTATTTGGATCTAGTGCCTTTAACTTGTATTGATCCGATCCTGCTGCCCAATTTTCCTTACAACTCCGAATGAACTATTAAAATTTGTGTAGGATTGGTGTTAACCCTTTAACATATGGAGGAAATTCACAGCTAATTAGAAACGAACTTTGAGTTGAAGGTTAGTTGGATTACAAGCATGGCAAAAGCTATGTTATTGTTTTAGAGTTTCGGATCTTATACGGACTAATTTAGTTAAGGCTAAATTCTTGATGGATTAAAGAATTAGTATATTCTCAAATTTATAGACCATGACTAATGGCCTTAGCAAACCAGTGTTATAAAACCAAAGGTTTGCTCATTTGAGCCTTGGATCTTAATCACATTCGGTGAGATCATTCGTATTTTTATTGTTGGCTTTGATAGTTTAGTGTTATATCAATGCTCCTAACTATTTTTGATAGACGATAACAAAGTTTTGTTGGTCAATGACCATAGGAGAAAATTGAGTCTCGCTTAAACGAACCAAAATGAGATTATCGTGAAGAGGTATAAGAATAACTTGCAATATAAGTTTGATGTTTAGAATACCTTTGTAATAATTGGTAATGGTCAAATCCAAATTTTCTATGTCTCGAGCTTGAGTTTAAATAACTTCTAAACTTAAGTTTGATCAAACTTGAGTAGTTTATTTTTGGGCTAACTTAGGTCTGATTAATTTACATGATTGGTTGAAAATGGAAAATTTTGTTAAGCTTAATTAAACCTAACTTAGGTCATTGAATATGGAATCAATCTTTTTACTTTTTTTTATCATTAGTCTCATCTGAAACTTTCTTTAGGATAGAAATTATCTCATTTCCTTTATCATTAGCAACAAACACAAAACTGAAAATGGTGATTAAGTTTAAGATCTCAACTCTCTTTGGCTATAATTCTTATCAACTTTGGTCCACACTTCATGTAAAACATGTAGTCGACTATGGAATCGGTCTTTGAATTCAGGTTTGAGAGTGAATCCCTAGTACACAAACACGTTCTTGAAGTTTTCCAATTGCCAAGAAGTAAAGGTAAAGATTACATGTGTTTGATTTAAAAAAGTTTGTTAAGGAGAAGCATTATATCAAGTTGAACTCCGATTAAATTTGACTTAAGCCTTTAACTTTTAGCATATTTAATTAGACTAATTTGTCATGATTGGTCAAATTTAAAAAATTATCAATTTTAAAATCGAGTTTAGTTAACCTAACTTAAGCCGTTAATTTTTAACCATTTGTTGATTTATCTTAAATTCAATTAAATTAGACTTAATTAAAAAATGTCAACTCTATTAACATTTCTTAAAGAGTACATTATCTTGAAATTTGGATTGCATGTTGTTTAACAAATCTAAAATATCTTCATGTGAAATAATAATTTTTTTTGAAAAATGAATAATGCATTATCTATAGGCAAAACTAATATAACATTACAATGGTAAGTACTATACAAACTAGTATACTACGGTAAGAAAATTAGCGATTTATCGTAGAATGATAATCGACATTAAAGATTCCATTTAAGCTTCATGTCTAGAGAGAGAGAGAGTGAACTGTATATTTTTGGCAATTAAGGCTGCTCTAATCCCATTAATGATCCTATCTGTAAGCTGATTTTTATCTTCTTCAAGGTTGGTAAATTTTCGAGAGTTTCGTTATTTCCAAAGGGGACAGATGATAAAAATAATATATCATTTTTAATATAAAAATATACATATAAAGACATAATTAAAAGGAAGAAATACAAAGGTTTCAATTTTTTATCAATAAATATTGAAAATTTAAAAAAATGTAGATAAAATTTGAAATTATACATTTGGGATGGTTTAATTCGACCATAAAACCTTTAGCAATAATTAGAACTTAATTATATTATTATTATATTAATTATCAATGTTTTTAAAATTAGACCGGATATTGAATCGGTCAAAGAAAAGTTTAATATTTAAAAGTTCAATTAGTATCAAATTGTTATAAAATCAATATATAAAAAATGAGAAAATAAAATATTTTATTAAAATAAAAAGAGGACACTAATATTTATTATTATAATCAAAATCTTTTGTCTTTCTTCCAGTTCAACTAATAGATAAATTAATTAAGTTTTTCGGCTTTTACAATGAATACGATTAATGCTTTTCAATGGATAGGATTAACATTTAGTAGGCTTCCGATTATGCGCTTCCGGAGAAGAGGACATTGACTGTTACTCATTACCAAAATCAAGAAACACTTCCAAGTCCAAGATTTGACGCTTAGAATCTGAATCTTTATTAATAACTAACGAGTAATATATGATGAGCATTCACCTATTTGAACAACTCGTATTCGAAAACGTTAACTACTTTAAACAAAGCAATTTGGAAAACGTTCAACTATTTAAAGATCTTGCGAACAGCCCAGCAGAGCATTGGAATTTGGAAGTCGGAATTTAAAATTATGTGATTTAAATGCCACACGACTTCATAAGCAGTAACTTCATAAGAACTGCTTATATATTAGCAAGTAGACTTTCTATGTATTTTTTTAAAGAAGAGAGATGATCAACAATCAAATTGCTAATTATACTTTACTATTCTATAAACTGTAAATGGGGAATTTTTTATTATGACAATTAATTATTATTACGTACTTAATGATTCCCTAATAATCAACGATTAACTAGAAAGGAAAGTTCAGTGGAACTGCAAGTCAACTATAGAGTTTGAAGGAAATCTACTGGGAAAAGAAAGCAAAATCTCATCATCATCACTCAGTCTGAAATCCCGCAATGAAGTGGGGTCTGGAGAGGTCCGATAGTACGCAGCCTTACCCCTACGCAGTAGAGAGGCTGTTTCCGGTGGACCCACATGCAAAATGAGACAATATACGAACGATGTAGGATACAGAGAAATCAACAAAAAAGAAATGAATAATACAAGAAATGGAGCATACCTGAAGGGCACAGGCTGTGCGAACTGGAAAGGTAGCCAATTCCAATCCCTCCTTGTCCCAAAGGAAGTAAGGTGACCGTCCTCAGGATCCCTATTGGGGGGCCCCTTGGTGGCCCGCCGCACCCGTACTGTACTACTTTTGAGAGTCTAGGACGGTTAATCCGTTACCCTTATGCGATCTCTCCAAACTTTTCTAAAATTAGCCACTACCTCATTTAGTGCCAATTTAGACATATCCTCTTTGATCACTTCCCGCCAGTTCTTGTAAGGCCTCCCCCTTCTCCGCCTACATTCATGAAGAGTAATTCCCTCGCAGCTTCGGACCGGAGCGTTGGCAGGCCTTCTATACACATGCTCATACCACTTAAGTCTAGTCTCCCTCAACTTGTCGGCAAAGTTGGCTACCCGTAGTCGATTTCTCACTACCTGGTTCCAGACCTTATCTCTCCTTGTAATGTCACACATCCAGCGGAGCATACGCATTTCTGCTACTAACAACTGTCTTATATGTCGACACTTGGCAGGCTAACACTCTGCCCCATATAGCATGGTGGGAAAAGAAAGCAAAATCTCAAATATAAAAAATGGTGAATAAATTTTTTCATAAGATGAAACTTTAGTGGTGTATATAATTGTTTCTTATTGTTTTCTATTACGCAGATAGTCATAATATTTTCAGAGATTTTGTTCTTAGGTTATATTGCAATATGATGATAGGCTTAAAATCTTAAAATTGTTGTAATGTCTAATTAGTTTTAATTATAATTTAAATTCTTTTTTATTTAAAAAACTATAGCCAGGCTTCTATTTCTTGAACTGGTTACTGGTAGGTCATAATCCGATCAAATATCACAACTTTTTCTCGAACGGAGCCAGCAGATATGAAAAATATCACTAACCTTAAATATATATCAATTGCACTTTTTTTAATCTTCTACAGGATTGTTTACTTTCTATCAATTATCATGGATCTTTCATTATTAATTGATTGAAGTATTAAAAATTATTTTTAAAAGATAATTTTATATGTATTTAAAAAAATATAATTCTTAATATATATATCAACCACCTGCAATCATGGCCTTATTTGTTGAATAGCTTATCAGTCATTTTTTTTTGGTAGATTGAAAGGTTTTAACTGTTTAATTATGTCAAACCACTAATCATTATGTTTAATAACTAGTTGATTGAGTTGGTGGATTGAACCCGATCTATTAATTTTGAAAAGGCTACTACGAGGATCGTTTTTTTCCAATAGCTGAAAAATTAAGGAACTAAAAGATATAGAGATAGCAATAGAGATAAAAATAGAAATATAGAAATAGAAATAAAGATATAAATTTGACTTAATTCATACAAATTTTAAAAAGTTAATCATTAAAATAAAATTTTAAAATATTTAATATTAAATTAAAATTTTCAAAAATTAAATACTTTTAAAATTGTTATTTCTAATTATAGTACATTAATTACTTTTTGTATAAACCCAATATTTAGGTCTCTTTTTATATCAATATTTAGTATATAATATTATTATCACTTATTTATCATATTTAATTCAATTCAATTTAACATAAAATCAATAAGTCAAATTTAAATTAATTATTTTTATCAAATTTTAAATTTTAAGAAATTGATATAAAACTTTTTTCAAAATAACTTTATTTTAATTTAATATATTAATATGTATAGTTTCAATTTTTCAAATTTAAAAAATAAAAATAAAAATTGTATTTCCTTAAATTAGAAACTAAACCGGTATCATTTTTACATATCCAATTTCATATCAAACTTATTAGTGCTGTATTTGAGAAAAAACTCCTAAACGTGATCCAATCGAACCCAATCCCAAGCTTATTTTTAGTGACATTTTAATGATGTCTTGAGTTCTTTAGTTAACCCTTGCAAATTCAAGAGAATTTCAAGAAGTGTTTAATTGAATTCATTCATCATTGGGAAGTTATATTGAGAAAGCTTTTGGTGTTCTTAAAGCTCGATATAAGACATAGGAGAAAATGACGATACTGACTTCTTTTGCTCTATCTAAATTTCTATGAGAGTATTCAAAGAAATACTACTAAAGATATAAACAACTAATACTTACTGTCTTATAAATTTTTTTAAAGCTATACTCTTATAAGTTATTTTTACACATAAACATCTAATTTTATCAAACGTATTTAAATAAATAGTTGATGTTATCTACTTGTCAAATTAACTATATTAATATGTTGTTAGCTAATCACTGATAAAATCAGCTAACAGTTAATGCAATTCGTTAATTGTCAAAAAAGACCTATATAAAATCTGACTCAATTCAATCCAACAAGTTTAAAATCAATAAACATAATCTGAATTGTCTTATACTTGCTGAGCTGTTCTCAATGTTTTCCAATATTTTTCAATACGATTTGTTTAAATTTTAAATAGGTGAATGGTCATTAAATATTACTTATTAGTTATTAATACAGACTCAGAATCAAGTGTGGACTCAGAAGGGTGGGTTTCTAGAATTTGGCAATGAGCAATAGCCAATGCCCCCTTCTCCAGAAGAGCATGATCCGAGGGCTACTAAACGCTAATCTTATTCATTTTAAAATGACAAATAATCTTATCTATTAATTTAATTAGAAGTAAGACAAAAAAATTTTGGATCATCCGAGAATCTATGCTCAATTATTAGACTTAATTTATTATTTATTTATTTTATAATAACAAATATTTGTGTATTCTTTTTTTTTCATTTTTTCTATTTTGTTTTTGTTTTTTCTTATTCTTACTTTTTATTTATTATGTTTCGATTTCACAACAGCTATCAACCTTTAAATATTAAAATTTTCTGTGACCACTTCAACCGGCCAACTTTTTAAAGACATCCATAAATTCTGATGTTTTTACCTGCAGCCGGAGAAAATTGACTAGTTGATTGTAACCACTCATGTCGGCTCGGGGAAAGGAACTTTCTGAGCAGGAGCTGCCTCCAATGAGGACAGTAACCAGAGAAGTTGGTTCGTCTTCTTCGAAGTCCTCCTGCGACGAATGGTGGATTCGCATGAATACTGGGATCGTTGATGGGACTAATACAAAACGACCCATGATCCACAAGGTCCCTGAACTATTTCGGCAAAAAGAATCATGCAAGGGCTGTTTTGATCCTATGGTTGTTTCTATAGGTCCTTATCATCATGGAAACAGCAAGCTTCAGGAGGTGGAGAGGCTTAAGGATTCTATGGTGCGTCAGTTCATCAATGGGCGTCCAATGTTGCAGTGTCCTACCATTTACTCTGAGGTGGAACGAATCTCTGGTGATGCAAGAGAATACTATCCTGAGGAGACAGTGTCAAGGTTCGACGAGAATGCATTCACCAAACTGATGTTTGTCGACGGATGTTTCGTTCTACAGTTCATCCACAACTTCCTGAACAATTCTAATGAAAAGCACATGAGAAGCAACGTTGCAGCTTTTGTTAGAAGGGACTTGATGTTGCTAGAGAACCAACTTCCTTATATAGTGCTAAAGAAGCTAATGAGCTTCAGGTTCGAGGGAAATGATGGAGAGGATTTAATTAACAAGTTCACCAGCAGCTTTCGTGGTGATTTGTCTCCACAAACTACCTGCATACAAGCTACTTTCAAGTTTTTTGATAAATGTTGTTTAATACTCAAAGACCCATGCAGTTTATGCAACAATGGAGCTGAAGAACCCAATAATACCCGTCAACAGCAAAACCCAGCTGAAGAACCCAATAAGACGGATCAACCCCTTCAACAGCAAAACCCAGCTGAAGAACCCAATAATACGGATCAACCCCTTCATCTTCTTGATAGTTTCCTGAGAAGATACATCAACAGGAGAGATCTGAGGAGAAATTATTTCCAAGGAAGACAAGGCCGTGATTGTTATTCATATCCAGCAGCCAAGGAGCTTAGGACAATGGGGATTCTCTTCAGGCCAAGCGCAGGTGAACATTTCACAGACGTCGAGTTCAGATCAACACTTGTTGCTGGATGGCTCTTCCTTCCCCAAATCATGCTAGATGACACAACCAAATCCATGCTTTTAAATTTAGTGGCTTATGAAGCTAGCCCTGATGCACCATATGACGATTGTGGTCTCACTTCTTATATATGCTTCATGGATTCCTTGATCGATCAAGCTGAAGATGTGAAGGTGTTAAGATCAAAGGGTATAATCTTCAATCTCCTTGGCAGTGACCAACAGGCTGCAGAACTTTTCAATGACATAGCCCAGGATCTGGTACCTAACCCCTATGCTTTTCGTGTCACTAGACAACGCATTGATTCACATTCCAGGAGTAGGATCAGGACTTGGATGGCTGAGTGGATTCATAATCATTTTAGTAGCCCCTGGACGTTAATTGCATTTATTGCAGTAACTGCTACTATTGTCATGACATTCCTGCAAACACTTTTTACTGTTAAAGGCTATTATTCAGGAAATGGCAGGTAAGACCATGCTTCCTTTTGTCCTTCCTTCTAACAACTCACGAAGCGTGTCCTGCTTTGTGGTCTACTTCTTGAGGTTCGTATTATATATGTATGTGTGTGTATTTGTACATTCTGCATTCGCTTTTTGATTTCTGCCATGTTTCTTCTTTTCATTGCCTTTTTGGTCCTGAATGATATTTTAATTGGATCTTGTTGCCTGTTAACTACGTGTCTCCTGCCTTCAAATTTTCCTAACTACTCCTAAAGAAGCATTAAAATTCTGTACAGGATTGGTAATGGAACGGACCAGAACTTTTCAATGAGATAGCCCGGGATCTAGTACCTAAATTCATTGCTTTTAGTGTCGCAAGACAAGGCATAGAAGCACATTCCAGGAGCAGGATCAGGACTTGGATGGCTGAGCGGATTCATACTCATTTTAGTAGCCCCGGGACGGTTATTGCAATTATTGCGGCGGCTGTTACTATTTTCCTTACATTCCTGCAAACTTATGTTTCTGTTTGGCCTTTATTTGACTAAAGGACAACACGTAGCCCTATGTTCGGTTTGTAAATAAATTTCGAACATGTCAGGAAATTAAAATGTTTTCAAACTAAAGAAATAAAGAAAAAGGATTGTTGTGTCTTGTAAACTGACTAAAAATCAAAACGACTGTGTATTGCTAAAAAAGGGACAAAAATATAACAAAAAGTACTTTGCTTCATTGATAAACAAACTGGCAAAAACGCAATGAATAAGAAAATTGAAGAAATAGCTAATGACAATTGGAAAGAAAAATGCTAGGCTAGGAAAAATAAAGGATTGCTGAAAAAGAAATAAGCTAAAAAGTGCAAAGATTTGCTGAGGTGCCAGACTTTTGATTTGTCAGGAGTTGAATCTTTTTTCCCGCTTTAAAACTTCTATTTATAGCCAAAGATGTTGAGTGTCCTATTGCAATTGAACTTGTAATCTTGATAAAATTTTATCCCACTAGATAAAGATAAAGTTTAAATAAACCTCATCTTATCCGATAGAGTTTGGCTGGTGTCCATCACCTTATCCTCTTATCTCCTCCTTAAATTTGGATTCCTAGACTCCCAATCCAAATCCATCTCTACTATGTCCTCTTCTGCTGGATACCGAACTCTAATGGGCCAAGACTAGTATCTGGACTTCGAACCATGGGCTTTTCTTTGGGGCTTCGGATTTTCGGCCCAAGACAGTAAAAATGGGCCGAACCTATTTTTCGGTGTAAACATTTGCCCCCTGCACCATTGGGCTTATGAATATAAGCTTAATGGTGGCCCTTGAATATCCGGTTACATCCACTGAACACTTTGTCTGCTTCAATTCTCTACGGGGTTATACCCAAAGGTCATCCACCTATGACTATTAACTACTCTGGTCGTCCCCATATTGGCCATCTGGACGTAAATCACTGAATGGATATGGACATCGAAATTTCAAAGGACTTTCTGACAAAAACGCGCTAAACGGCCCCCCTGAGACAACCCCATTCGCTGCACTCCTTTTAAAATGTAACCTCTTCAGTTCTCCAGAAACTCTAGTACCATCAATATATAAAGGCCACTTCTCGTTCCCTATTAACCACCTGAAGAAACGATTTTCGAAATCAACCCAAAGCTTCCTCTCCTCTTTTCCTCACGCTTCTGCCGCTCCGCCGTCGTTACTACCGTCACGCGATATCTCGGTGCTTTGTCTCCTAATACCGTTGAAGCCTACTCGTCTAAAATCGTTCCATCATCGTCGACACCCATTGGTATGCCTACGCTCCTCTCTCCTCTTTTCCATTCTTATGACTTCTGTTTAACTTTCTCAAATCGTGTCTTTCTTCAAGAATACCATCATTCTTCTTCTTCCTATCGTTGAGAGCTCCACAAACCATTCAGTAGAATGTTAGGTATGAATCTTCTCAAACTCTCTCATTTCGATTTTGGGTGACTGATGTATTTCCAGTGACCTTAAGTGGTCCCAGTGACCCATAAGATTTCGAGTATCTGAAACTTGAGATTTTTTTGGGTGTTGGTCGCTTGTTTGGTGTAGTGGGTACTGACGCGTGTTTTAAGACTGTATTTGCTTGCAGGTAATTTTGGGAACCCCCATTTGCAGGGGAAACTCTGCCAAATTTTCTTCAGACACTGACCTCCCTTTTCTGTTTTGCAAATTCGGAAATCTCTCTTGCTCTCTCTGCCTCTAAGGCCTTGGTCACCAAATAGGTATAGGCCCCTCTTTTGCGTCTCTTCATCCTTTGAAACTCCCTTCGGTCTAAACATCTTTATTTATTATTCAGGGTGACTCTCAACAATGCCTCACTGTTTCTCCATCCTCCCCAACTCCTCCAGGCATGCATTTTCTGCTGCTTAAGGGAGAAACCCTTCTCCTCCATCGGGATTCCTTCGCAGCTCCTAGTAAACAAAGAACGTGGATTCCTAATGCGTCGGAGTATGGAGCCTAGGTGGCCACACTTCGAAAGTCGCTGGAAGCAGGTCGGTGTAGCTAACCTTGTTGAGCTATCTCTGCATCAGCAGTATTTCGACAGAGACCTGATCATGGGGGCCCGACGCTTCTGAAGCCACGGCTGCAACTCTTTCCTCTTTCCCCACGGTCCGATGCCGGTGACTTTGCAGGATGTGGTGGCGATTACTGGCCTCCCTTTGCGGGGAGAGGAGGCTGCTTCTGCTGTTTTCCCAGAGGAAGACAGTTCTTTAGAAGAGGCATTGGTTTCTCTACCCATCGCCTCTTCTTTCAGCGGGGTGAGTGTCTCTTAACTTGGTTGCTTCCTGCTTCCCCTCTGTTTCCCAGCATTCCTAACCACTTGTTTTCCTCTTTCGCAGGTGATAAGGCAGGCCAAAGATTTAGACCTGCCAAGCCAAAACTTGGCTCTTATGTGGTACTTGGTGGCCAAGGAGACCAAGAACTTGGCCCTCGCGCTCCACCAAGGTCAACAAGTCTCCCTAGCTAGCATTTTCCTCGGTCACTATTACCGGGAACTATATGTGGCTGTCACCTCAGAGCCCTTCAAGGAGCTACCACCATCAGCTTGGCTTCTCCAATTGTGGCTCCTTCTATACTTCCCAACTCTGCGCTCTTTTGCTTCGATTTGGAGGGATGAAGTCGCCCCTGGGGTTGCAGCTTCTTACTGCCCCTTCCCTCTACCTCAGGAGGAGGTAGTAAGGTATTTTCTAAACTTGAGGGGACAGGGTGCCCCTCCTATGTTTCTTTTGGACTGCGGTGAAGAATGGGATATCCTCCCGATACATTTACAACGGTATATGTCTGGCATGCTCGAGGAGCATGAAAGAGATTGGCGTCTGGTTTGCGAGGCTCAGCATCTTTTGAGTGGGACCTCCGCTATGCTGAAGTGGGGTGGTAAGCAGTTGGGGGTCTGCTGTGAAATTTATATGCCACAGCTGTGGTACCATTAGTTGGGATTGATGCAGGGTTGTCCGGACGCTATCTAATGTCTTTCTAACCGGATGGCAGCAGGGTCTCTTTATTAGAAGCCAAAATTAAAGAGTTCATTGAGAAGCGCCAAGAGAAACTATCGGACACTGGGATAAGGCCAATCGTCTGTGTTGAGAGGGATCCGGCCTCGATGACTGACTCCTTCGATTCCTGGTAGCGGCATGTCTCTCAGACCTTCATTCTTTCTCCGCCTAACCAAGGTATGTCCAGTAATTTTTCATTTACCTTTCTTTCCATTTACTCAGGACTTTATGCCGATACTTAACCCTTTCTTTTGCTTTCAGGTGTCCTCTCTCCCTCAGCTTTCAAGGGAAAATTGTCTGCTGCCTCGGCCAAAAGTAAGGTCCGGAAGGCTGAACAAGGTAAACGCCCTTTTTCTTCATCTCTCCCTTCCTCTATTTCTCCTTAATTTTATCATTGGTTTGTAGCTCCTTTAGGTAAAAAAACACCTAAGCAACCCAAAGTCTCCTCTGGTGTCAAAGCTAAAAAGACACTGGAAAAAAAGCAAACTACTTCTGCTGGTTCCCATGGGTCTGGAAGGTTGGCTAGTCAACCAAAATTTAGGGGGGTCACTGGTACTCTGGAGGTCTCCAGTGATGAAGGTTCAGAGGGGCAGGTGAAGAGGAGGAAGTCCTAAGCTTCCATGAGGTCACTCGGGGTTTGGCAGTTATTGGTGGCCTAAAGGACACAAAACCTGTGGTCACCGAGGATATCATGGGCACCAGGACCCCCGGTGACTGGGCTCCTTCGCCCACGGCGGTATGGACTTTCCCTTGCCAACCTCCTTCTTTCTTTATGATGCTACAACCTTACTGACTTGTGTTTATTATTTGCAGGCTCTGGTGTCCATTAGTGCTGCAGTAGAGGAAAAGCTATCTTGGGAGGACCCCTTGGTTGCGATGGACTTAAGTGTCTTCGATCCTCCTTCTGCTATCCCCATTGTAGTGTCTCCAGAGGAAGCAGTTGCCGTCAAGGAAAAAGTGAGGGCTTTCTTCTCTTTTGATTTTGACTCACTGGATGAAGCTACCGTACAGGAGTCACTCCAAGCTATGGAGGTTCTGCTGTCCTCGGATCTTTTGGCCACCGAGAAGGTGGTGCTGAACTCTCTGAAAGGCATAATCAGTAGCCTGAGGGCCCAATTTTCAGCCTGCTCCAGCCAAAGGGAAGACGCCAATCGCCAAATGAGTCACTTCCAGGCTCTGAACGCTTCCTACGGCCTTCAGAATAAAGCAGTGGAGACCCTTGCTGAGGACATCAAGCAATCCAAGCTGGCGGCTGACAACCACATTGCTCAAATAAAAGCTTGGGAGGAAGAGATTGGGGAACTTTAAGGAAAGGTTGCTGCTGCTCGACAAGAAGTGTCTGGGCATTGGGCCTCCTTGGTAGGTAAGAAGGAAGCCTTGAGGGCGCAAAAGCAGGAGGCCACCGAAAGTGGTGAGGAGCTGAAAATGCTCTATCCTTCCATTGTGGCTTGTTCTTCCAATCTGAGGGGTGCTGAAAGAACAATTCATGACTGCTTAGTCCAGTGAGACGAGATCCGCTATACCCAATATTCCTTTATGTAACCTTTATGAACTTTATGTGTAGCTTGCTCTAGAAGCGGCCTATTTTTGAAGGACTTTTGTATTTGGCTTCGCAATATTTGAACTTGAATTTTGCTATCAATGACTGACGCGCCAAACTTTCATTCCACTTATTTATGCTAAACCAATTACTCTTACACATACTTGGGCAACCCACTTCACAACAATTTTTTCAGTGGCCACCGTCAGTGCAAATACTTAAACCCTACTCATTTTGAATATTTTCCCATATAGTGGGATAGTATCTCTTCAAGTACTTGCCATTGATGTACTTGCTGTGAGTTTCTCTGAATAGACTTGATAACCAGTAGGCGTTCCCAGGCAATACTTTGTGGACTTTGAATGGCCCTTCCCAGTTCGCTGACCATTTCCCGTACACCCAATCTTTGCTTCCAATGGGCAATACCAACTTCCAGACCAAATCGCCTTCATCAAATTCTTTCCTTCTTACTTTCTTATTGTAGGCTCTAGCCACCTTCTTTTTCTGTAGAACCATCTTATTGAGGGCATCCAT
>JAOSBN010000005.1:20990743-21009776 GCA_027563595.1 Erythroxylum suave
AATTTTTGGTAATTAGGCTAGCTTAGACCTTTTTCACTAGGTTCCAATTAAGTGAGACGACTCGAGGTTGCATCCCGTATTGCAATCTTTGAAATTATTATTTTTGACCGGTTTCCAAGGATCGATCATAAGGTCGAATCGACAAAGCCGCGATCAATCATTTATATTGAAAATGTGAAATATTAGTAAAAATTAAAATGTTAAGCTTAATGAAAAACTTTCTAGAAGAAAGTAATCATTTCTTTTGAGAAATGGTAATATATTAATATCATGACACTCTTTCCTAAAAAGTTATAAAAATTTATGCAATAATTGTCTTTACTCAAGGTTATCATGATACCCTTTCCTAAAAAGTTATAAAAATTTATGCAATAATTGTCTTTACTCAAGGTTTGTTACAAACCTACATGTAGTGAGCGTCACTCAACATGATACCAATTTTTAAACCTTATATGACAATAAAAAGGGGGTAAATTATATTTATATACTTTTTTCATTTATTTTGAAGACTAATGAATGAATTACTTAATTTAATTAATAATCATATCTAGTTCATATTTGGAAATCATAATAATAACTAAAAAGAGTAGGGAAAGAGAGAAAAAAATATTTTATAGTAGTTCGTGCAAACAACTCTTATCTTATGTCCATGCCCTAAGCTCCACTTTGAAATTCTATCATCTCTCTTCCTTTAATAATAAAAAGAGCCCTTTATATAACATCTTTTTTATCATAGGTGAAGAAGAACTTTATAATCACTTTCCTTACCATCAGTGAAGAGAAACTCTTTATAACTCTTTCTCAAACTAATGAACTAGAGCTCAAGATGATTTGTGCAATGTATTATCCACTTAAATATACTCTTTTACTTGTCTAAGCTCTTAATATCTCTCTAGTTTATCAAATATTCTTCCTAAAACACAATTATAGTCTATTTATTTTCAAATTAACTTAAATAGTTATTATAAACACAAATCAATTGTTATAACAACTACTTTTAGGCAGATCGACCAGTTAACATCTACTTTTAATCGGGGAACATCTTTTGGTTAGGGTGTCATCTAGCTTGCCTTTAGCCCACTAGAAATTCCCATTAATAACTTTTAAATCCAAATATCAACTAGCTAATTATAAACATTCCATTAGCCGATGGTTCACTAGTTATGCCATCAATAAGCTGATGGTCTAGTTAATGTCACATTATCCATTTTATTTCTCTTTTTTAATCTTGGATTGGCTAGTTAAACTTTTACAAAAATGCATCTAAGTAATTCTTACCATAAGTGAACATGTTTTGGTTAAGGTATAATCTAGTCTGCCCTTCGTCTGATAGAAATTCCCATTAACAACTTTTAAAACAAAATATTGACTAGCTAATTATAAACATTCCACTAGTAGATGGTTCACTAGTTTGCCATCAAGTTGATGGTCTAATCGACGTCACACTATCCATTTTATTTCTTCTTCTTTTTAATCTTAGATTAGGCTAGTCAAACTCCTACAAAAATTAACTTTTGGAAATACTTTGAAAAATCAATCTCCATCACTTCATGCTTTTCAAAACACCTCCTTGCTTGTGTCTATTCCCTAAGCTCAACTTTGAAATTCCATGAACCCTCTTCTTTCATTTGTGAAAAGGAACCCTTCATATAACATCTTTTTTTTATCATAGGTGACAAGGAACCTTATAATCATCTTTCTTTGTCATAAGTGAAGAGAAACTTTGTATAACCCTTATCCAAGGTCAAGAGGAGCCCTAAAAAAATGCATCTAAGCAATTCTCACCAATTGATATATTGGCATGTTTCTTTCTCACACCAATAAAATAGGGCTCGTGATGATTTATACAATGTGCCTACTTAAATATCCTCTCTTACCTATCAAAGCTCTTTTCAAGTCTCTAAAACGTTAGTGATTCTTCCTAAAACTCAATTGTGGTATATTGATTTATAAACCAACGAGGGTGAGCCTTAGAGCAACTAGTAAGGTTAATCCTTTATGACCAAAAGGTTATAGGTTTGAGTCACGGAAACAACCTCTTTGTAAAATGCAAGGGGAAGGCTATGTACAATTGATGTTCCTCCTCTAACCCTTGCAAAGCAAGAAGCCTTATGCATTGGGGTTGTTGTTGTTGTTTTTATTTCTAAACCAACCTAAACAGACATTATAAGCATAAATTAATCATTATAATAACTATTTTTTTGGGGCAAATTGACCAGTCAAAACCTACTTTTAGCTAGTCAACATCTTTCACTTAGGTTATTGTCTAGCTTGCCCCTATCCAAATAGAAATTCCTTTTAGTAAATTTGGAATCCAATTATCTACTAGCCAATGATAAACATTCTATGAGTTATTGGTTCACTAGTCATCCCATCAATTAGCTAATGTTCTAAAAGGATCAAGAGGTTTTCTTTAAAGTTTAAAATAATTTTTCGCTATGATAGAATTTATGCATTATACTTTATATGTAAACAATTATATAGTGACTGAACTTATAATTCATTACTAAAATAAGGTTGCAAAAAAATTTCAATGATTTATTAACGTTGAATGAATTCATTTTATCTTATTCTTAGTTCACTTGACTTTCTTAAAGCTGGTTCACTTAACTTAAGTTGTCCTAAAGTTATCTTGCATTATATTAGGTACTTTCACTTTGGTCATATGGCTCCTTTTAATGACTTTGATTTTTCATTGAAATTAATCTTTCACATATTGCTTGATTCGTTCACGTATGAAATTACCAATATAATCCAAAATAATAGCATTTGTGACATTTTATTATCCTTAAATCCCTAGATTAAGATCTCATGAGTCTAGAACATTTAAATGAGGAACGTATTAATGTTGAAGACTAGATAATAACATCAAAAGTTAAGGTTTATTTATATTATTATGAAAATAATAAGTATAAATCCGTATTTTTATCTTATAAAATTTTTGAAGAGAGTTATATAGAATTATATGAGTCAAGGAATAGAGAATATTAATATCTTGTATTCGTCTCTTAGGAGTCATATCATAAGAGAATATGCAATTTACATAAGTTTTTATAAAAATTAGTAAGTTAACCAATATTAATTTGATCTAATGTACCACTATGTTCGTTACTTTTACATAGCAAAGAACAACCAATGTTATATGTTAAAAACAACTTACATAATGGAGACTCAAATCAGTGGATCTTGTAGAAGGCAGGGAAGCACGCTTTTAGTTGACCGGAATCAGCCATTAAAATTGAATATCAATATCGTGTAGAAGAACATAAATTCAATTGCTTGATTTGGCAGTATATAGTTTAATTTTGATAAGAACAAGTTGAGAATGAAAGTAGAAGGTTTCTCGTCACATGCCTTTCAGCTTTGTACATATGAAACAAAAGAAGACTTTGAGTTCCCTGATCTAGCTTGTAATTGCTTGTCACTACTCATCACTAGTATAAAAACAAATATAGACAATCGCCATTTATTTTGTTTGTTTTATCTGTTACTGGTAAACAAAGTTGATTAACTGTACCAAGGAGCTGTTTTAACTGCAAAGTAATGCATAGGTATATGTATTCTTACTCGTCTCATACTGGTAATTTAGACAATTTTCTTACTTGATGTTAATAGGTAATTTTCCTGGACGGTTCAGATATTAAACATAGACATTTTCCATTATGTACTATCACTAATAAATTAGATATTAGTCTTAATTGAGATGGAATATTTTAGTAAGAGATCATTTCAACGAAAAATATTATCTGTTTTAGTTACTATTGGTTGAATGGTTTTAATATATACAGTAACTCCCTATGTATGATAAAGAGCTTTTAACAGTAACAATAACATCAATACCCAAATTTTGAAAAACCAGTTGACATTTTACCACAATAGCATCATTTTCTTGGTAACAAAAATCCATTGTCCCTGAAATTTTGCTCAAAGTAAGAAAACAATAAATTATTTTAGTTGTAAAAGAAAAATAATTAACACGTTGCTAAATCAGTATGAATTAATGCATATTAAAAACAAAAATATCCATCATAAATTGGACTCCTAAAATTGATAACAATTTGGCTCTTAGGCGCAACAATTGATTTTTAGAATTGGTTAAGAAATTACAACCTATTAATTTAATAACTCTATGGAATGAGAATAGTAACATCAATTCAAATTTCAAGTTATATAGTTTTTTATGTTATATTTCATCTTATAACCTTGAGCATACCTAATTTTAATTTTTATTTAAAATGCTCCTAAATAATACTAATTATTAGCTTGATTCTTATTTTACAATAAATTTAGTAATAATAATGTATGCAATATAATTTTAAAAGTTAAATTATGCTTTTCAAGTAGGAGAAAACTAAAACAACTTCAACGTGTTCCAAGCACAAAGCTTCCTGTTTTGTGAAGATCAAGGGAGTGTCATTAATATAAGCAGTCTTCCTTTTATAATTAAAAAAAAAACTTATTTTTGTGATTCAAAATTGTAATCTTATAATTATAAAGGAACAATTTTTACTAATGCCCCAATCGAGAGAAAATAAATAATAAGTATTTTATCATAATTTCATTCTCATTATAATTTAAGTAAGGTGCAATCATAATTTGATTGACCTAGTCCCATTTTCTGTTTGATAGCATGAACTAATTCTGAAAACTTAATGTTTATTAAAGAGACAATAATTAGGGCCACGTATTTTATGGAGCAGATTTTCTTAAAATAATCTTTTTTTTATTTTATTAACTCTTATTTATATATTTATGTAAAGTTTATATAATATATAGATAAAATTAAATGAAATAAAATTAAAACGGCGCAAAAAGATTTCATGTCTGCATTTTATTTATACAAAAAATAAATATTAGACCACACAACATATACATTTGAACATCAATAAAAAGCAAAAGCTTAACGATATTTGAGGCCTTAACTATGGTGATGATTGGTGATGTGATAGGCGACCCATCTGTAATCATATAAACACGCTTCTCTGGATTTTGGTTGATCTGAAAACGTGTCGGCTAGATATTCATATCAATGAAAAAATGTTTACTCAAAGTGAACTGAGACGAGTGGAATTTTTTTAAAGTTAGGTTAAAAAATTAAAAAAAAAAAGAAATAGAAGAGAGAAGCCTCTTGATTGCCTAGTTGAGCCGAGAGAGGGAGAGGAGAGGGCATGTGATCATGATAGCTCCGCATATTGTGCATTAGATGTACATTAGCAATAGAGAGTCAAATCCCTTGACTCGATGTTCTTTTAATATCCAATAGATGAGCGAGCCAAGCATCATTCCCTTTTCTGTCCGGAGAGAAGACAAAGACACTACTGATTCAAATTCCATATCAAGCGAAATATTAGTTAGTAAAATTGGTAAATTATTAAAAGAAATTAATAAACATTCATTACCAGCAATAATAATAAATCCCCTTATTTGGACATACGTACTTCCATTGGCCGGGGATTGGATAGATTTAAAGTGAATTAAAACAAACATTTAGATGAAGTAAATGAGTACACGTATCTGAGAGCAGGCAGGCGATGATACTTTAATCTAATTTACTGGGAATAATTTCCAGCTAAGATTAATGTTTTTATTTTTCTTCCAATTATGTGAAAGAAAAGATATGTGAAATAATTAACTGCATCGTTAACCACAGCTGTAAATAATAATATTCTTTCCTCTAACATTTTAGGAGAATTGATGACTGACGACTGCTGCTGCTGAGCCTGCGTCTGTAAAAATAATACATTAATAAGAGTGTTATCAGTGGATTGAATGGAAGGAATAACAACAAATGTCTTATTATTATTACTCACTCTTCCCTCTCCCCCTCTTCTGGTCCATTCCCAACCAAAATTTCAACTTTCAAGGCTTCCAATTTGGGGCGCCAACTGAAAACCCTAATCACATGTCTTATCATGAATCACTTCGTTTCTCATTCATCATCTCTATATTTTTTTTTATTACAATTCACACTCCCCACTCCCCACCCCAACACACCACCTCCTCTTCCCTCTGTTAGATCTCTTCTTCTTCACAATTAGTCACTTCCATCTTTTCATTGTCTATGTGATTAACTGCCAATGCCCTCCAACTGGGGTTTCTGAAAAGAAAACAAAAATTATATGATGTTCCTTTTTTCTTTCTCTCCACCTATGCCAATACATATATTTAGCTGTTCTACAAGCAGCTAGCCGCGGACAAGTTTCTTTCTTTTTGTTTTTTGTTTTTTTTTTCGGTGTCTACGAATCGTGGAGGTTAGTAATATGTCCTTGGAAATGAGATTATCTGAAGCTAGCAGGTTACACTTGAAGAAGAAGGAGCTCACTCAAATCAGGAAGGCTGCCAAAGTGCTGCGTGATCCTGGTACTACTTCTTCTTGGAAGTCTCCTCTCTCTTCCTCTAGATCTGTACCTCCTCCACTGCCAAACAATTATCTCCACCATGATGCAAATCATTTGCATTTGGATTCCCATTTCAATCATACTAATACTAATACTATCTACAACAATGGAAGTGACCAAAGGGTGTTCCTTCACAATTGGAAGACTCACAAATCTTCCAGCGAGAAATCTGCATTGCCCAAAAATGATGGCAATGAAGACTACTACCACGAGTCTGGTTCCGTGCAAGAGAGCGTTGGTGATAGTTTGAGTGACGCTAGAAATGCTGGGGACTCCAGGAGTGACAACAGTTACCTGGGCGATTCTCGCTCTGTGTCGACCATTTTTGGGTGCAGAGATACGCTTCTTGTTTCCCCTTCTATGAAAAGGGCCATGGGGATCAGGAGAAAGAGTAAGAGAACTACTAACCATTTGGATGTTATTTCTAGATATCAACAAAAAGAGTTGAACTTAAGAAGATTGCTTAAGGGTCGTCCTTCTTCAATGGGGGTTGGTGGTTTGGGTGTAGGAAGAGATTATTCCGTAGATCAGTCTGATGATACTGAAGACTACAGTAATTCTGAGGATTTAAGAAAGATTTCTGTGGCATCTCCACATATGCTAAAACTCAAGAATTGGTCTCATTCATCCCGTACACTGTTAAAAAGTAGTCGAAAAGGGGACACTTCTTGCTCCCAAAGTACCCCTGCATTGTCGACTAGTTCATATAATAGGTACCGACGCCGGAATCCTAGCATTGTTGAATCTTGGGATGCCACCACAACGTCACTCAATGATGGGGATGATGACGTTGATGACCATGTGGAGCTGCCTGGTCGTCAGGGATGTGGAATTCCTTGCTATTGGTCAAGAAGGACACCAAGACACAGAGGCGCATGTCGAAGTTGTTATTCCCCTTCTCTTTCCGTTACCTTAAGAAGGAAAGGAAGTGGCATGTTGTGTGGAAGTCGGTCAATGTATAACAGATGCCGTCATTCATCATCTGCTTCTAATAGGCAAAGGATTGCCACAAGAAGTGCTCAAGGCATATTGCCGCTGCTAACATATAATGGTGATGGCCAAGGAGCAGGGTCATCCATTGGGACTGGAAATAGTGATGATGAGCTCTCGACAAACTATGGAGAGCTTGATCTAGAAGCATTGAGTAGACTGGATGGGAAGAGGTGGTCAAATTGTAGGAGTCAAGAAGGTTTAGAGATTGTTGCTTTAAAGGGAGATATAGAAGACGAAAGCATAACAGAAAATATTCGAAGTTTAAGCCAAAAATATAAACCAGTCCTTTTTGATGAACTCATTGGCCAGAGTATTGTTGTTCAATCACTTATTAATGCTATTGGTAAGGGAAGGATTGCCCCTGTTTATCTATTCCAAGGTCCCCGGGGGACGGGTAAAACTTCAGCGGCCAGGATTTTTGCTTCTGCCTTGAATTGTATGTCTACTGAAGAAATAAAACCATGCGGATACTGCACTGAGTGTGCCGATTTCATTTCTGGCAAGACCCGAGATCTATTGGAAGTTGATGGTACCAATAAGAAGGGAATTGACAAAGTCAGGTACATTTTGGAAAAGATTTCAAAGGAGCCTCCATCAGTCTCCTCGCACTACAAGGTTTTCCTCATTGATGAATGCCACTTGTTACCATCTAAGATGTGGCTGACATTTCTCAAGTTTCTTGAAGAGCCACCAAAGCGAGTGGTCTTTATTTTCATAACAACTGATCCTGACAATGTGCCTCGTACTGTTCAATCAAGATGTCAGAAGTACCTTTTTAACAAAATTAAAGATGCAGATATTGTGAGGAGGTTGAGAAAAATTTCTGCAGAGGAGAATCTGGATGTTGAACTAGATGCTCTGGATTTGATTGCTCTAAATGCGGATGGGTCACTTCGAGATGCAGAAACCATGTTAGACCAGCTAAGTTTACTAGGGAAGAGGATAACTACATCTCTTGTAAATGAACTTGTGAGTACTTTGCTAGAATGCTTCCTGAGCGTCCTATTCTCATTTTTTTCTTTGAGATGCTTTTTGCGCTTGAACTGAGTAATAGGAATTCTCTCGTTAGGTCTTAATTTTCCAACTTTTTTTGTCAGTGTAAACTTTCGAATAACCTTTGTTTTTGGCATACCCAAGAATAATTTGAACTTTCATTTGTAATTTCTCTTCTTTCAGGTGGGAATTGTATCTGACGAGAAGCTGCTGGAACTCTTGGAGTTAGCAATGTCGTCAGACACTGCAGAAACAGTAAAAAGAGCCAGAGATTTGATGGACTCGGGTGTTGATCCAATGATTCTGATGTCTCAATTGGCCAGTCTTATCATGGATGTTATTGCTGGAACTTATAGTGCTGTTGACGCAAAATGTGGCAATGCAATCTTTGGCAGAAGAAGTTGTGAGTAGCAACACCCGCATTCATACATAGTTGGAAACATTTTTGCAGACCCTGATCCTGAAGCTTGTCCATTGACAAATAGTATTTTAATTCTCATTCTGATAGCTTCGCTTGAATTATGTTTATCTGAGTTGAAATCAAAAGATTACCTTAACTTGAATATCTGCAAATATGCATTATCCATCAGTTATTTAATAGAGCCCTTCCATTCCTATTACTTTCCCCCCTATTTCTGTATCTACTCCACATGTCTATGTAACATTATAGCCGGCTAAAACAACTCAAAGATCCGTTTAAACTGTCAAAGTGAGTTAAGCAAGCAAAAGAATGTCTAAGCACAGAGCTGAACTGCCAAATGAAACCCTTCTGGAGCGGCAATTCTGGCAATAAAAAACTTATATAGAGTTTCTTAGGTTACTACTCCCTTTAAGCACCTCCTATTGATGGCAGATGATATGATTGGAAGCTCAGTCTTACACATCAGAGGCTTATCACCTTAACTCCTGTTATTTCAGGTGTCGTATTAAGTGGAGCATCAAGCTATAACTGGTTTCACAGATGAAAGATGTCTCCACTTGTAGATTGGGTTCTGCTCATTTGAATTTGCTATTCTATATATCCGTTGGTTATGTCAACTTCACTCTTTTGTATGAAAACTCTGCAGTCTATCCTAGTAGCAAAAAGGATGAAAATGATGTCATTTCAATATTTTAAACCTCTGTACTACGATAATTAGAGCATAAGTTTTCATTTGAACTTGTAGTTTTTCTATGTTGCTCCATCTTTTGTTAATAATAGAACTAGATAACCATACTTTAAGTATATGCATTGGGTGCTCTAAGTCTACTTGGACCACTGTATTTAGTGCTTTTGTATCTACCAGGCACTGTTGAGATAAACAACCAATATTTTGTGAGTTTTAACAGAATTTTAATTATTTTGATTTTGAATACTACCGCAAATTATAACTGTTATTGACTTTCATTTGTCCGAATGAGTTGGAGACATATGCCACTCTACTCTGATTGAAGTGTGTACAATGTTAATACAAATGGCTCTGATCCCATACATAACTTCAAAGGGGAATAGCCCCGCCTTTCAAGAATAGAGCTTGTATAGAAGTGACATCTTGGTAAAGATGACTTGAGTATGATTAATGATGGTATTGCAGTGTTTTTTTGCATCTACCTTTTGGGATTAAATTTTTAGCTCCTACATAGAGACATTGAAATTTCTAATTATCAAAAAGATATTATTTACAAAATATAGGTATGAATTTAATTCTGATATATATGTGTATAGAAAAAGGAATCTTGATCACATTTAGACATTTCAAATATCTAGTTTTCTTCACCATTGGTGCTTCTTCTGCTAATGTTGTGTTTTCCTTTAATCTATAGTAAACGAAGTTGAACTGGAGAAATTAAAGCATGCTTTGAAGCTTCTCTCAGATGCCGAGAAACAGTTAAGAGTTTCAAGTGACCGTTCAACATGGTTCACTGCAACTCTTTTACAGCTTGGTTCAGTACCTTCACCAGAAATCACTCAGTCAAGCAGCAGTAGGAGACAGAGCTCAAGAACAACTGATGATGATCCTTCAAGTGCTTCAAGAGATGCTGCTCTTTACAAACAGAAGTCAGATGCCCATAACTTGTCCCATATATCAGGTTACCCTGCTTCCTTGTACAAAGTATTAAATGGAAAATCTAGCCATGAAGAGGAACATATATATAATGGCAAATCTGCTCATAAAAAACCAATTCGTAGTCATACCTCGTCTGCTTCATGGGAGGATGAAATGATCACAAGTGAGGGATTTAGCTCTAGAAACTTAGAGTTGGATGATATCTGGAGTAAGTGTATTGATAGGTGCCACTCAAAGACACTAAGGCAATTGCTACATGCTCATGGAAAGCTTTTGTCCATATCTGAAGTTGAAGGTATGCCCAGACACTCCTATGTTTCCCAATTAACTTCTAGTAACCAAACCATGATTTGTTAAATTTTACTACCCTGTACTGTCTTTTCACTCTAGTAAATGGGATCTATATATGAACAATCATAGACTACCTATATGATGCTTGCTGGTGATTATCAATGACGTGCTGTAGTGACCATTTGGTTGCCATTATCTAGCATGCTACTGAAACTATAGACAATTGGTTTAATAATGTGGAACGTTTTTGTGATCATGCTACAAGTTCCTGGTTGTATGCCCAAGTTTTATGTGTGATTACTTTGTTAATTGGGTGGCCATCCCATGTGACAAATCTGCACTTTGATATCTTGGATAGCAGTTTGCCTATAATAATTATGTAAATGTCAAAAAAAGAAAAGTAGTGTCATCACTGAATCACTCAAAACTAATGGCTGAATTCATTTTTTATGCTGTTGCAGCCAAAATGAATATTTATCATTTTCTGGTACTATTTTTTAAATCCAACTATATAACTACTTAGTTCATGAAAAAGTTCCTCTGGAAGTGGAAGGAATACCGGTAGCTAAATAAATTGATGTGTCATTTGTTCAGATGATAGGCGTTTATTTAATTATCCTATCCATCCAAAATCTATATACTATGTTGTTTAGTTACTCGATTGTTGGCTAGCATCAGACTTATTTTATAAGCCATTAAGAAACAAGACAAAACAAACATGTGGAGAAGTACGATTTGATGATTCATGATGATGGCATTATTTAACTTTCTAGTACTCAATGGTCAAGTCCAAAATGTCTTTATTACTCTGAGACCCCATGTTCCCCTTTCTATTTGTATTTGTGTGAACATGTGTGGAGTATGATGCATTAGGAATTTTCCTGTCATCCCTCTTCTTTTGCTATAACACACGATATTATTGTTCAACATGCAGGTATGCTGGTTGTCTATGTTGCATTTGAAGATGAAAATATCAAAGCCAGGGCAGAAAGGTTTTTGAGCAGTATCACAAATTCAGTTGAAATGGTTCTTAGGCATAATGTGGAGGTTAGAATTCTCCATATATCAGATATTGATGGTGCCATTAATGATTCAAGTAGAATCAAGTTACAGGATAGTCAGAAGTGGACAGAGAAAACTTTGGCAATTAAGTCCCAAAGAAGTACCAAGTACTATGGGGCTGCCGATGGTCATTCTGATTTGGCCTCACAACAAGAGTTGAACTTATCCAAAGGAAGCTTCAATAATTTGGAAGGTAATCTGAATGGAGGAGATTACTCCAAGTCGTTAATGTTGCTGGACCAAACCTATCAATCTTCTCCACTTGAGTTGCCCTGTGAAGCCAATGGTGAAAATAGTAGTCTCAAAGAAGTGAGGCAGGAAATACCAATGCAAAGAATAGAATCGATTATCCATGAGCAGAGATTAGAAACTGCCTGGTTGCAGGCTGCAGAGAAAGGCACCCCACGATCCTTGAGCCGTTTGAAACCTGAGAAGAATCAGGTGCTGCCTCAAGAGGAGGTGTATCAGAATCAGGTGGCATCTGTAAGTCCAAGGGACCTTTCCTCACAGCACTGGGGAGACGAGTTAAATCGTGATATCAAATTCTTAAAGATGCAAGGTCAGAAAGCTCTCCAGAGGGATCAGTCTAAAAACAGTGCCAATTGTTGTCCAATATCCCCAAGTTTGTTGCATGATAACAGCTTCCCAGGCCCTGCAAATAAAGAAAGCCTGTGAGTCCATTAATATGATTTCATTTTGTCAAAGCTTGTGATGCCACTTTTTCTTAATTACTGAGGTTGGATTTTCTACAATTTGGTTATGTCAGTAGGTTGCTTTTGCGTCATGGATTAGCCTCTTTTTGTCTTTCATAGAGTTTAGGCATTCTTAAGACTTTGTGAATTTGATACTAGTTGAATATTGAATGTTAGTAAGCTTACTTTCAACATCAATTTCCAGAGCTGGTAAGATGATCCAAACATAGCTTCTTAAAGGGGGCATTTAGGTACTTTCTTCAGCTGGATGCTAACTTGGCGGTGGCCAAAATGCATTAGCAGTTCTCTACAAGGAGCATTGAGCTTCATTCTTTTTTTTTCCCCTTGTTGTTTACTCCCGATCGCAATTTTATATCGGTAATGAGATAGTTGACAACTAAGAACTGTATAGATGGTACCACATATTGTATCCTAAGAGTTGCTATCAAATATGCTGAAAGCGGGAAGACTGCTGTAGTTAAAACGTGGATTGCACCTATACATCCCTGTCAAATAAATCCAAATGAAATTGGTCTATGACAGGTGTATATCCAGTGGCATTACATGCTATCAGTTGGGTAACAGGATTAGTGGAGGTACTTGACAAAAGTTATCTTTAGACAGGAGAAAGATAACGAGTTCCCCTTTTCTGGGTGCTGTAACTTTTCTCAAGCCATCACCTCTATTCCGTCTTATTTCAACTGTAATTGTTAAATATAAGAATTTCAACATTATCCTGATCTAACTGGACAGAGTTTGATAATCATGTAGATAGGACATGATTCCTAATACGGATGAACATTCCCCTATGTTGCATTTATGCAGTGTCACACAAGTGCTAGACTAGACTCATGTTTGCTTTGTCTTTAGGGGTTATGAATCAAGTACGGCAAGTGGAGGTTGCGGTGCATTGTTCTGCTGGAATACCAAGAAACCTCACACCGCAAAGGTAAACTGTTTCCCTTCTTTTCTACCAATTGCGTGTTTATAGTTCCTAATTTTTTGAGTTAAACAGGCTAAAGGACACCCTGCTCGATTACGCCACAAAGGTAGGCAGTTTTCGCTATTTGGTGAGCTTAGAAAGCAAAAGGGAACGGAAGGCAAGCTTAGAATCTGAAGAGAAAGCTAAGTTGATAGTTTTTCAGGTTTGCTGTTTCTGAAGTTTTTCTTTTTGAACTTCACATATTTTTCCTTTCTTCTATTTATTTTTGGCGATGAGCCATTGTGCATTGAGAAAGAAATATTAATGTAAAGGTACTGACGTTGGACTTCAACATATCCATCCATTCTCTTAGTACACAGGTTTCTGTTCTGAAGTGGGAAATTTCTTTATTTAAGTGTTATTAATGAAAAGAATGCGCCTGCTTTGTAATGAAATAATAGACAAACATTCTCATTAGTAATACTTTATGGTGTTCATGAAAACTAATTGGGTCAGTTAGATCAGCTATAGTATCCAAGTTAGCTGCTATGATTTCCCTATTTTAGTTAGAAAAGTTACACTCTTGATTTTTCTCCTCTCGCTTATGTTATGTTCTTTCCACTGGAATCTTCAACTTCATTCAAACTCCACCATTGGAGTTGTTAGCTCTATCCGATTGTATAGTTATATTAATTGATACTAGATCTCTTTCCTGAACATCAATAACGAGTAGAGCTAAATGACCTGAAATGAAACTGATGGAGGAATTACTGGGGAACTGAAGGAGTGAATTTTGGAAGGGTTGATACAAAGAGATAAGCGATGAGTAAGTTTAAAAAGAAGATTTACGATACAGCTCATCCAGGAGCGAGAGGCAGAAGGAAGAAATTGAAGTAACGGGGAAGATGAACGAGATGACTTTGGTCTTGTTGGTCCATGTAAATACGACGTGAATGAAACAACTTCGTTGAATGCCTACACTTGTAAGAAAGGAAAGTAAAGAAGCTAATCACTATAATAGCCGTTGGTGCAGGGTTTAACGAACATAATACCTTGTCAAAGGTGAGGAGAACCAAGACTCGATTCTTCTCAAAGAATGCGACTCAGTTCTTTGTCCTTCAACACTACATCCCAACCTACCTGTAAAGGGTAGACAAATCTTGATGAGAAGGGAGTTACGGACCTATATCCGTACCCTCTCTGCCTTTCCTTACTGTCCTGAGTAAAGAGGGAATCACTACTTCGGATGCAAGCAAGGAAGCGCTAATCTGTACCTATACGATTGTTATTCTTATTGATATTGATCAATACAGGCTCAGGGATTGAACCATCTGTTCCTTTTTTGTTTTAATTAGTAAAGAAAATGTGGACGATCCTGCGAATAATTTCTGAGTAATATGTTATTACGTTTTATAGTTGTAACATTATTTATTTTTTGGCTAGAAATAGTATATATACGAAATTTGTGATATCAAAACTACATTAGTTTTATCAAGCTTTTCTCAACATTAAACATGGATATCTTTGACATAACATTGTTTCCTTAATTTAAGGAAGTTAGTCTTATAAGTTGAAAGCAATCCTAGTATGAGAAGAGGCTCAACTTCATCAATTCACCAATTATCACAAACAACCCACCAATTCAAAAGTTTTAAAAGAAGAGACAGTTTATGATATCGGTAGCTCACAAACAACATTGGAGGCTGGTTTCTTCTAGAAAAGTAATACTTGCTTAACAATTTTATAAGCTTTACCTAATCAGTATAATCCGACAACCCACATCAATCTACTTACCTTATTCTTCTCAAAAAAATCAACAACTAAAAAAAGTAAAAGAAAAGGGACTTGCCGATGCAAATTTTATTTTATTCTTTGCCAAATGGGTCGAGAGAGTCTTTGTAGAGTAGACCACTTTTAATGTTGTTCAAGCAATGTGTTAAGACCTTTGTCCTCTTCTCTAAGAGCAAAGGTGTCCTCCTCAAGAACTGGATGAAGTTAAGTTTGTCCTTCATCGTGTTTTCCATAAAACCTAAACTCAGAAGGTTTTGACAGATGTTAGTGAGGATGTTTGAGTTTAAGGAAGCCATATAGAGAACTGAAAATCGGGACAGTTCTCACCAATTGATTAAGAATTGAAAGTGAATACAGAAGAAAGAAGAGATGAAGATTGTGGGAGGAGTGTCTTGACATTTGGTTGATAAAACCTATGAAAATACAAAATTTCTATTTTCATAAAATTATTATCATTTTTCTAATTTTAAAAACAAGAAAGTAAGATGCTTAAATCCAAAGTACGTTTTAATAATTTGTTTTCATATTTTTGAAAATCACAATAGAAAATAAAAAAGAAACAAATAGTCCATAACGTTTGATTTAATTAATTTTTAAAGGATATAGTTATCTTTGTACTTTCCAAATTATTATAATCTAGTTTAAATTTTAGGGAAAATGTTAAAGTCCAAAAGAAACTATTTATCTACCATATTCTTAATCAAAAAGACTTAGGACTTTAAGATAAGACACGATAAAATAAATAGATTTAATTAAAAAGAAAAAAAATAAAAATCTCAACCAAATAATGGGTCAACATAATTTAGTCATTTTGTAGTAAAATAGAATTGTGGGTAATGCTAGAAGTTATTTTTGCTTAAATTATGTGAATAAATACATCAAAATTAATTTGAATATTTTCTTGATGAACTTAGATCTGTTTAGATGAGATAGTTGACTGCATTGTATATTGTGCGTCAAGATAAAAAT
This sequence comes from Erythroxylum suave, assembly GCA_027563595.1. Taxonomy (NCBI): domain Eukaryota; kingdom Viridiplantae; phylum Streptophyta; class Magnoliopsida; order Malpighiales; family Erythroxylaceae; genus Erythroxylum; species Erythroxylum suave. The sequence continues at coordinate 21,006,903 of JAOSBN010000005.1, forward strand.
GTTGACTTATATAAATCTAAATTGTTCCATTTTTTAGGAGATCAATATCAAGACTAAGCCTCTTAATTGGGATGAGATCTTTTCCTAAGTAACTCAGTTCAAATGTAAATATTGTAGCCTTATCTTTTTAGACTATGTACATGTAGCCATATCATCAATGTAGATTAATGAGTAAATGGCTATTTTTAACAGAAATTTTAATACTATGTAGCTAGTATTTGTACCAGTTTTCTCTGTCGATAGAATTTTGATACTTCTACCATATCTAGAATACTAGTTCATGATTTTATTTCATATAATTGAGATTGAGAAATCCTTTTTTGTGAATATAGATCTACCATAATTGGAAGGAGTTACATGCAAGCCTAGAAATAGATTGACATACATCCTTTAAAATATGGTCAAACCTAGTAATGAAATTCGCGAATCAATAATTCAATCCTAAGGTTTTTGACTGGAAATAAAATTTAATTAATCAATTGAGGGATTAGCTGTTAATGTTACAGAGAAAAATATTAATATAAGGTAGGAATTCCAAAATCCAACAATCAACAATTTAATTGCATAGTATAGGATTAATATTTAAGAATTTTTAGGGGGACTCATCACCTAGGTACTATTTATTTGATATCGACTTTTCATAGTATTTTCCTTTGCCTGAGTTCATTATTGTTTCAATATTGGTTTAGTTTGTTAATTCAATTTTTAATTAAATCTACAATCTATTTAGACCATTAGATAATGGGCAAAGAGTGAATACTAGTACTTACAGTCCTTGTGGGATCAACTTGTACTTGCTTGTGCTAGCTACAACTACACCATGTACTTGTGGTTAAAAATTGGTAAATCTTTAATAAGAATATATAAAACATCCTAATTAAGTTTTGGCGTCGTTATTGGGGGTTAGTAATTTTAGGAAAGCCTAGCTTTTATTAATCTAGCCATTATTTATTATTATTATTTATTTTAATTCTTCTTGCATTTGTATTTGTGTTTGTAATTTTATTTACTTATTCATTTATTTATCTTCTGATCTTGGACTTTGTGTTCGTAACTTATTGTTAGGATTTAGGATTCATCGTCATAGCTATAACTCACAATGGAAGGATGGAGAGGACAATATTCTCATGGGAGTTATAATATGCCATCACTTATGGCTACATCACAATTTTGGAATAAAATTATGGTGACATGTATTCGGGAGCTCAACCAATATTCGTACTATGCTATGATATGTGTGTGAGTTACCATTACAATCATCAATGTTGGGCACAAAACTATTTATGGGAGTAACCATACTAAATGCAAAACTAACCTCAAAGTGCACCATATGAGAATACTTATAATTCAGAGTGAGCAACCCTTACATTGATGGATAGAATGATTATACTTCAGCTGAATATTTACAACAACAAGAAGAAAAATGAATTATAGATATTAAAACATAATACCTTGTCAAAGTGAAGCGAGCCAATGTAAATTTGAAGAGAGGTTTTCTTCTCCTGAATACATTGAGTTGAATACAAAATATTATTTGAGCATATCAATTCTTTAAAGTGAAGAAGAGATAAAAGGTCAACTTCATAAATGCTTTGGCACTTCAAGAAGATGAGGATAAGAGACAAAGGTCAACTTCATGAATGATTTGGCACTTCAAGAAGACGAGGATGTAGCTGTTGTTTTATAATGGCAAGAAGAACAAATGACAAGGATGATTAAGGAAGAAGAAGAGGAGGAAAACCTTGTCCAAGGAGAGGAAGTAGAAGAGTGGCAAAAGATAATTGAAGAAGAAGAAGAAGAAAAGGAAGTCTTTGTCTATGAAGAGAAAACTAAAAAATGGATAAAGGTGATTGAGAAAGAACAAGAATCAGAGCCAAATAAAGAAACTATTGCTGAATTATTGGTAGTCATCTTAAATACAAAGGGTTCCCACTTCCCAAATGACAAACTGTTTAAATCAACTGAAGATCTAGGGAGTTGTATTATTCCTTATTTTATTAATAATTTGTTATCGAAAATGACATTAATGGAGTCAGTTGGATTTCTTATTTGATAAATTATGTCCTTATTATTATCTTATAACATATGGCCTATTTACAGGCTACTAAACTGTTATGTAAAGAAACGAGTGGAAGCAAGTCATTAATTATAAACCCAGGTTGATGGTAAATATGAAGGATGTGTCAAGCTAATGACGTTAAACAAACACCACTTAAGAGGTAAGCCAAGAATTATGATTGATTAGGTTTAAACCTAATAATAAAATTCACGAATCAATAATGCAATCTTAGAGAATTTAACTAGAAATAGATTTCACTTTATTAACTAAAGGATTAGCTATTAATAGTCTTAAGAAACACATTAACATAAGATAATTAAATACATGATAAAGGGTTAATATTTAAGAATTCTTAGGGAGATTCATAACCTAGTGTTTGACTTTTATTTGACTAAAGGACAACACGTAGCCCTTTGTTCGATTTGTGAATGAATTTCGAGCATGCTAAGAAATTAAAGTGTTTTTAAACTAAAAAAAAAGGAAAAAATATTGTGCTTCGTAATCTGACTGAAATAAAAAAAAACGACTGTGTATTGCTAGAAAGAGACAAAAATATAACAGAAAGTACTTTGTTTCATTGGTAAACAAATCGACAAAAAGGCAATGACTAAAAATTAAAAATAGCTAATGATAATTGAAAAAGGAAAGGGCTAGGCTAAGGAAAAAAAATAAAAGTGAAGTGAATCACACGTTAATAAAGAACTTGTATATGATAAACTAGATACACAAGAAGGGGGGGGGGGGGTTGAATGGTGTATCCTTTTCGTGAATATGAATTATAAGAACTTCTTGAACTTGTTAAAAGAGTATTACAA
>JAOSBN010000005.1:21009876-21038854 GCA_027563595.1 Erythroxylum suave
TGAGGAGCCTCTCTATTTCTTCTTTCACCTTCATCTCGACTTCCTTGGACATCCTCCTGGGTGGTTGTTGAAAAGGATGAAATTCAGGTTTGATGGGCAGTCGATGTTCCACTAAACTCCGACTTAACCTGGCATATCCTTGTAATCCCATGCGGAATAATCTTTGTACTCATGAAGTAGCTTGATTATCTCCTCGCGTAATTCTTTACTAATAAGGCCACTAATGTATTTCACTTTAGGATCCTCGGCAGTATTCAAGTTTATTTCTTCCAGAGGGTCCTTCACTTGGAGTCTCTCATCTTCCATTTTGGGTGGCACGACTTGTAGCTCCTCTAGATTTATTTCATCTCTTACTATTTCTGGGATTTCTCCTTCGTACACTAACTCTATCTCGAATATCTTGATTTCATGGTTGATCACTAGTTGTTTCTTGGTCTGCTGCAAAATTGCTTCCTATGTGACCTTTGCAGCCACTGGCCACCCATCTTTATTTCCTTAGGCTATCATTGGCCTGACTGGCTAGCGTCTTCTTCCATCAGCCTACAAGGCCTGATGCTTTTGTCTTTCTCATTGGTACCACCTGCTTGGAGTAGTAGATGCTTGTCTTTGGCAAACTTCATCAGCGTAGGCCTGCCTTCTTTGTCTGATCCTTCAAAGGTAATTGGTATGATGTCTCGGTGGTAATAGCAGGTGTCCACCAAATTGACTTCAGCACTAAAAGGATTTTTGACTGCCTTGACCATTTCCACATTGTCGCCATGCCAGAATAATAAGAACTAGTGAAGAGAGGATGGTACACACATATTTGCGTGAATCCAGTCCCTGCCTAGAATCAACTTGTAACTCGCGTTAGAGTTGATTACGAAGAAAGCAGACACCCATGTCTTACTCCCTACTATTATTTGTAATGGAACTACTCCCAAAGTCCTTGCTACATCCCCGGTCACTGCAGTCACCACTAAATCTGTAGCAATGATGTCCTCTTCTCTTTTCCCAAGTCCTAATAACACTTTCAAGGGAATCACGTTTACAGCTGCTCCATTGTCCACCAAAACTCTGTTCAGTGGCTTTTCATTGACGCAAGCTCGTATGTACAGTGGTTTAGTGTGATTCACTGTCAACGGCTTGTCAAATGACAGAGCTTTGCTCTCTTTGGTGTCCTGCGTTTTCTCTGAGAATTTCTCCAGTGGACTTTGTTCTCCTTCCACAGCCGCAACTTTTCTTCATCTCTCGGCTTGTCTTTCACCTCGTCATCAGGATCGACACGTCGAAAAATAGCTGATAATAGCACTGAAGCAGCTCCCAAGTAATAAACAAGGACATCACCGATGTTGAAGTAACTTTCTTCCTAGTCCTCGATATCACCATTCTCGGTTGCCTTTCTTCTGAATTTATTCCTTTGAATCTCTCCTTCACGGTGCTCAACCATCTGCTTGGTCATGTTGACTAACTCCTTACCTTTGACAAGTATCTCTTGTTTTTCTATCAAGTGAACCATGGTCTGCATCTGAAGTTTCGCCTCCAGTTCTTCTTTTTTCCGGAATAGTCTCTCGGCCAACTTCTTACGTTGTATCTTCTTTTCTTTGTTTTAGCGTTTCTCTAAGTAGCAGTAAGTGTTTCCTTCTTGTCCTTCCTTCTGCTTTCCACCCGAATTCACTCTCCAACTCTCCTGGGCATTGGTGGCTTGACAAATTTCGGGTGACCACCAGTATTGATGGCTACCTAGTTACCAGCTTCATTGTTATTTCTGGTGACCCAGCTACCGATCCTTTCCAGTGCACTGATCCTCCCTTTAGACGCAATGGTGAGGCCGTCTTCCCTTTTCCACGTGTTTGACTTTTTAGGCCTCCATACTTGATTCTTATGCTCTTGCCTCCTCTTTTGGTTGAGCCAACTTCTCATATTGATACTTGTTACGTTCACTAACTCCATCGGGAATGGATTCTTGTCAATGAGCATTGCCTCCTCTGGAAACTTGAGAATCTTTCTGTTGATGCAATCTTGAATCATGTTCCTGAAGGCCCAGCACATGTTGGTAGAATGAGTCCACGCATTATGATATTTGCAATAGTCTTTGGCCTTCATCTCCTCCTTAGTGGGCAAAACGTGGTCTTCCGGCAAGGAAATAAAGTCAATTTTCATGAGATAATAAAAAATTTCCGATGTCTTACTTACATTAAAAGTGCACCTATTCCCCCTCTTGTCGCTGTTTTGTTACACTTCAGGGGGCATCTTTGCCAAATGTGGGCATACTATGCTCCCAGTATCGGATACGGCAGCTATGACAACCTCCACTTTAGCATCGTGGACTTCCTTGAAATAGGTCCCCATAGCTTGCTTTTTGAGCTTATGGTCTTCTTTAAGTAGCTCCTCGTATTCTGTCACCTTTATAGCCAACTCGAAAAAATCTCTAAAGTCTATCCGTCGAAACTTTTTCCTCAACTCTAGGTCCAAACTTTTTTGCACCATCTTCACAAACTCGATCTCTAGAATATTGATCATACGCTTGTTTCTCATCCTTTTGAACCTGGCGATGAAGTTATCCGCCCTCTCTCCAGCGCGCTGAGTAAGTCTGGACAAATCTGTGATACTGACTTCGGGTTCGCTTCTATAGAACTGGGCATGGAAAACTTTTGTCATATCCGTCTAACCAAACACGGAGTCCTTTGGCAGTGACATGTACCAAGAGAAAGCGGCTCCAGTTAGCGAATTCGGGAACAACTTCAATAGCAAATACTGGTAGTTTTCATAGCTAGAAAATTCTGAGCACTGAGTGGTGAACCTCGCTATGTGCTCGATGGTAGACTGTCCGTCTTCTTCAAAAAACAACGTGAAATCTGGGATTTTCACACCCCTGGGAAAGGCTGCTTTGCCTATGAATTTAGGATAAGGTTTCCTAAATTCGGGTCGGACAATCTGATTGAACTTGAGGCGATATAATTCTTGAGTGATTTCGCGAAGTGCATCCCTGGTAATATGATCGATCGCCTAAGTGTTTTGCCCATGCATTGATGGGCCCATGGTCACCGGCTGCTGAACAACCTAGTGACTTGTACTCCTTGGGAGTGCCTACATCTAGTTGGTCACCAGACTCTTATTGCCTCTTGAGCTCATTCCTTCTTCATAGAGGTGAGGTTGAGTCACTGGTCCAGTGTGGCTGTTTAACTGGATAGGGGTCTTGTGGTTGATGGACACCGGAGGCATGGCAGCATTCGGTGTCTCATCCCTTCTGTGCGGTGGCTAGTAAGTGGTCACCAGTCGTTTCTCCTTGTTGGGGCTGTCAATCCTGGTGAACTGCCCCCCGAGCACCTTCACGGGGGAAGTTTCTCCCAACTTGGCTGGCGACCCTTCACCTCTAGTTGGAGTGACTGTAGACATCACTAGCTAATTTTCTGCGGCCACTGGTAACTTACTGGCCTGCGATTCAGCTTGACGCAATGTCTTACTTGATTCTCCTCCGCCTATGCCTTTGTCCTTCTCTGGCATGGCAGATCCAGTGACTGCAGCCAAAATCTCCTTTTGATTACTGTTTACGGTGTTCAAGAGAGTGCGCGTTTCAGCTGTTGATTTCTCTATGGCCTCCAGAACCTTTGTTAAGAGGATCTCAATGTTGCTTACTTGACTTAACTCAACGGGTTGAGGTTGGTCTTCCTGTGTTGCTGTTGCAACGTTTTCCATATCATCGTCTCCACCAAGGGAAACGTCAGTACTCTTACTAGATCTTGTTTTTGTCATTGCGTGGGTCCTATCGAAGTGTCAAAAATATGTTTGGCTTTTATTTGATTAAAGGACAACACGACGCCCTTTGTTCAGTTTGTGAATGAATTTCAAGCGTGCCAAGAAATTAAAGTATTTCCAAACTAAATAAAAATAGTAAAAAAAATTGCGTTTTGTAATTTGATTGAAATCAAAACGACTGTATGTTGCTAGAAAGAGACAAAAATCTAACAGAAAGTACTTTGCTTCATTGGTAAACAAATCGACAAAAACACAATGATTAAAAATTAAAAATAGCTAATGATAATTGAAAAAGGAAAGGGCTAGGCTAAGAAAAAAATAAAATAAAAGGATTGCCGAAAATAATAAGCTAGATAATTCAAAGATTTGCTGGGATGCCAAGCTTGTTGATATGTCAGAGGTTGGATCCTTTATTTTGCTTCAAAGCTCCTATTTATAGCCAAAGATATTGAGTGTCCTACTGCAATTGGACTTGTAATCCTGATAAAATCCTATCTCACTAGATAAAGATAAAGTTTAAATAAATCTCATCTTATCTGATAGAGATAGAGTTGGACTGGTGTCCATCATCTTATCCTCTTATCTCCTCTTTAAATTTGAACTCCTAAACTCCCACTCCAACTTAAATACGTCCCTCTTTACTGGACATCGAACTCTGATGGGCCAAGGCCAGTGGCTAGACTTTGAACCATAGATTTTCTTTGGGCTTTGAGTTTTCGGCCCAAAATAGTAAAAATAGGCCGAACCCATTTTTCGGTATAAACACCTAGGTACTATTTATATGGTCCAATAATCAATAATTTAATTGCACGATAAAGGGTTAATATTTAAGAATTCTTAGAGGGGTTCATAACCTAGGTACTATTATTTGATATCGACTTTTCGTAGTCTTTTCCTTTGTTTGAGTTCAATATTGTTTCAATCTTAGTTTAGTTTGTTAGTTCAACTTTAATTAAATCCACAATCTATTTAGAAGGCTAGATAATAAGGAAATGGTGAATACTAGTTCTTATAATCCTAGTAGGATCGACCTGTACCTGCCTGTGCTAGCTACAATCACACCATGTACTTGCGTTTAAAAATTGGTAAATCTTTAATAAGCATATATAAAACATACCAATCTAACTTGCTTAATAAAATTTTATAAGCTTTACCTAAACAATATAATCTCACAGCCTACAACAATCCATTCTATCTTAACGACTTATTCTCCTCATAAAATTGACAACTAACGATTTCATACATCTATAACTCTCAATACGCAACAATAACATAAATATAAAATAAACTCTCTACAATTTTATTTAATTAAAATTTATAATAATTTTGACTGAAACAAACTTTAACGTAATGAATAAAAGAAAAGGGACACACCGATGTAAACTCTAATTTATTTTTCGACAGTAAGTTGGGTCGACAGAGACTTCCTAGAGTAGACCATGCTTGATGTTCTTTTAAGCAATATGTAAGACCTTTGTTCTCTTCTCTAAGGGCAAAGGTGTACTCCTCAAGAACTGGATGATGTTATGTTTGTAAGTTTTTGATCAACGTCGTCAGTAAGGATGTTTGAGTTTGAGTAACCCATATAGACAACTCAAAATTAAAACAATTCTCATGAACCGATTAAAATAAGTTAAAAGTGAAGACAGAAGAAAGAAGAGATAAAGATTGTGGGAGGAGTATTGTCCCAACATTTAGCTTCTAAAACTTACGAAAATATAAAATTTCTATTTTCATAATTTTATTATCGTTTTTTCTAGGTTTAAAAACACGAAAGTAATTAAGGCACTTAAATCTAAAGTGTGTTTGAATAATTTGTTTTCATATTTTTTAAAATCACAAAAAGAAGAAACAAATAGCCCATATATAAGGTTTGATTCGATTAATTATTAAAAGGATAGAGTTATTTTTGTACATTCCAAATTATTATAATCTAGTTTAAATTTTAGTGAAAATGTTGAAGTCTAGAAGAAACTATTTACCTACCTTTTTGTTAATCATATAAGACAAGGTAAAATAAATAGATCAAATTAAAAATTACCAAATAATTGGTCAACACAATTGAGTCATTTTGTAGTACAATAGAATTGTGGGTAATGCTAGAAGTTATTATTGCTTAAATTATGTGAATGAATACGTCAAAATTAACTGGAACATTTGCTTGATCTGTTTCGATGAGTTCTTTGACTGCACTGTACATAAGTTCCTCAGGATAAAATGTTGACTTATAGGAATCGAAACTGTTCTCTTTTTGAGAAGATCAGTATCAGAACTAAGCTACTTAATTTGGACAAGATATTTTCCTCAGTAAACTCAGTTCAAATGTAAATGTTATAGTCTTGATCTTTTTAGATTATACACATGTAGCCATATGATCAATGTAGGTTAATGATTAAATGCCTATTTTTAACAGATTTTTTATATATTATGTAGCTAGTTTAGGTACCAGTTTTCTCTGTCGACCGGATTTTGGTTCTTCTAATCAAAAGAACATATTATTGTATTCTTACTTTCAGAAGCTATGCCCATGCCTTTTAGCCTAAAAGCGGAAAAAGAAATTGATCGTTGCATACAGTTCCAACTATTTTTGGGAACTAGTACAGGTTATTGTCAAAATTTAAGGAAACTAACACGCAAATATGCGTGTAAATGTTAGATTTTATTGTACAGATGACTGATTAGAAGCTAATTACTGACGTAGATCATCGATCCAAGCATATAGCTGTTGGCTACGGTCGTAGTAGAAGATAGATTGTTAGACTGTGGAGAGCCAAGGCAATAATTCATCCATTTGTTGGTACCTATTACTCCAATTTTGATCATGATCAGGATTAATTGCATCTTCCCTCCTCAAAAAACTGTTGGCTTCGTCTTTTATGAGTGGAAAATCCATATAGAATGGCATGTTGGTGTTCATCATAAAACCAGCTGTTTCTTCACGACTAACCATCAAGTCTCCTTCATTCGTCTCTTTGATGTCATAATGGTCCAAAATGAAGTCACCGATGTTGAACTCCATCAATGGAAAATCCAATAGAGGGCTTTCCTGAGCATCGTCATGTGGATAAGAAGAAGAAGAAGAGGGACTTTGATGACCATCATCATTCGCAGTTGTGTTGATGTTCTCGCAATCATTTTCATGAGGGATATGAACGAACTTGGTCAACCGCACTGCCTTGGTTCGTATCACTGAAGTATTTACTGATGATTCGTCAGCCGGTTTCTTGCTAACTCTAAGCTCCTTGTCATTATCCAAAGCTTTAGGTTTGCTATCTTTTGGGTTTTTGTTAGCACTACTGGTACTGTTCTTAATCTGATGATGATGACGACCAACTCTCTTGCTCAAGTTGGTATTCCAGTAGTTTTTTATTTCATTGTCCGTTCGACCAGGTAATCTTCCAGCAATAAGCGACCACCTGCAGTGCACCAGACATTATTGCTAATAATAGACATATAATTTCCGAAAATGTGACTAATACAACACTTTTTAATTGTACGCAGATTTTTATGGACAGATGGATGGATAGAAAGTAGAAGAAGTAATGTTTATGTCATATAACAATTAATACCTGTTACCGAGGAGTTTGTGCAGTTTGACAATGAGCTCTTCCTCTTCTTCAGAAATGTTACCTCTCTTAATGTCTGGTCTTAGATAATTCATCCATCGAAGTCTACAACTCTTTCCACAACGCTTCAACCCTACGTGTGTTAGCAGTGACAACAATAAGTTAGCAATTAAAATTGATAACAGATGAGTAATTCATAAAATAGAATCAGACTCAGTAGATAGAAGCTCTATATATATATACCAGCTCTATGAGGAAGGTCTCTCCATTTGCCTTCACCATGGAGGCTAATATAGTTAATAAGAACCCTGTCTTCACGAGCAGTCCATGCTCCTCTGTTCAATCCTTCTTTCACACAGCATGGCTTCCTTCCCATCTATCTCTCTCGCTCTCTCTCTCTCTCTTCTCTTTTCGCTATGGTGGGTTCAGTTGATGGGTACTTAAACTAGTGGCTTGAAGATACCGTTGTCTTGTGAAGTTTGAAAGAGACAATCTCCAAGATTTCAGAATCCAACTAGCTAGCCTAAATTTAATTCATTTTCTCATTGTTTTTAGTTACGCATATTATATAGCTCACGTTTCTAAATAGACTTTGACCCCTAATTGCATATACATATATACATATATATACTCAGTATAAGTAATCCTTAGATTCACCCTTAGGAGAAAATTCAACTATTTCATATAATAACGATAAGATGTTGAAATTAAAAGAAAGTTATGTATACTCGATCTTTACGTTTCCTTATTGCTCCTAAAAACACCTTTATAAATATATATGTAGTAATGCCGATGCATCTTCTTGATAGGTCCAAAATGGCGAGTCTATGAAGAGACGTGTAACATAACAACGGGATCTGATGCATTTGATAAAGAGTGAAAACCGATGTAAGAAGCATAAGTAACTTGGCTAGTATGAGATTAGAAAAGTTTGTCTACTTTCCAGCTGTTCATGCGCTTATCTCGGCGTCAGCTGCTGGTTTGGTTATGCAGTTAATATATAAAACACTACCAACTTGGAATCGTGTACCTAGGAGGAGAATTTTCTTACCTTTAGAAAACCATTAAGAATCAAAACTAAATCTTGAGAATTAATACCCTATGACATAAATGAATTAATGCAACTTAAATTTAGAACAGGGAACACACAACCTGGACAACTTGGTGCATCTAAATTGTCGCTTCTTAAATGTAATTTCAAAATGCACAGAAAGCCACATGCATGACAAAAGCAGGCCCGATGCCCGAGGAATTGTTTTTGAGAAGAGATGGGAATTGGCTTGAGAATATGTATATCAAAGAGTCGACTCCATAAAAATCACATGGTTGTTAATAAAGGATCGTTAATAATTGGTCAATTAGGGAATCGGACTCATTTCGAAATCTGTGTAGATTTTGACTAGATAAAGGTTTCGTGCCCATTATGGGCATCCACGAAGCTTTAGCGGGAGTTTGTATAGCTTCTTTCTCACAACAGACGAACACGAACACCAATCACTGTAGCCCTTGTCACGTGACCTCAAGTCAAAGCACCAATTACCGGATCTGACACCAGCACGTCAATTCTTTGCCGTCCACTTGTGCAGATCGAATCTTTAGCGTTTTTCCTCTTATTTCTGTCACTTTCAGACTAAAGTAAAATCTCTATAAATTAATATCATAATATTTTAGTATTTTATAGAGATATTAATTAATTAATATTTATTAATTTGAAGAGATTTTTGTAATTGATTAAAGTTAAATTTTGATTACATCAAAAAATATTGTATCTTATAAAAATTCATGTTTCCTATTAATTGAAGAAATTGTAGCTATTATCCTTAAAAATAATGTTGATAATGAAGTTAAAGATCATATAATACCTTTGGAACCAGTTATACGTAAGGAAGCACTTATCGCATCTAGAACTCTTCACAATTTTTTGGTGCAATTCGAGAACACAACACCATAAATTTTGAATGCATTAAGAAAAGTTAGAGATGAGCTCTAACTAGACTTAAATTTTAAGAAAAAACAAATAGTACTAGAATCATATTTCATTAAATTGTCTTAGTTATGTTTGTATAAGTTCATATAATTATTAATTTATGATATTAATGAGACCCTATATTTACATAAGGGTATTTTAAAAATATATTATCTTATTATCTTATCAAAATTTGTTAAACTTTCAACTGACCCAAGTAGAGATCGAAGAAAAATATTATCTTAAAGAGTTTATTAATTTACCGAGCATCAATTTAAACAAGTTATACTGTAATCTTTCTCTGACGATTTTCTCTCTCTATGTCTCCCGTAAACGGATAGTGACGTCGGACTCAATGGAATCCCAAACATTCAAGACTACGATGAGAATAATTCACGTTTTCAACCTCACTTGAGCGTGCTTTAGGAAGTTCATTCTTCTTCTTTTTTGCAAATAAAAAAGAAGGAATTCAAAAAACATTCATAAAAAGGTTTACTATAGATAGCTCAGGATGTTCATGAAAAAAAATACATATATTAAAGGGAGAGGAATGGATCATTCACTACTATTTTACACATTTTAATTGAATTCACATATAAATAATTCTAACTTGTGAGATTCTCAAACTACCTATTGTATACATATAAAATTAGGAGACAATGACCTATTTCCTTTCTTTTCTTTTACTCTTTTATGTCATGAATTTAATATGTTAAAATATTATTTATAGAGGAATATGAAATTGTAAGTTAAATTTAATTAGTTAAAGGATCAATGCATATCATCAGGGTACTTTAGCACTCTTATATAATAATCATACTATTATTTCTTAAATCATACATCTGAGGAGTAAATTGCTTCTATTCCCCTTTTTATTTTATATTAATAGGTTGCTATGATAAATTTCTATAAAATAATTTTATAACAAACGTTATAGTAATAAACAAAGGGTAGAAAAAAAGAGATAAAATCGAATTATAATAGTTTAGTCAAATAACCTTTAGTATGTATTCACTTATTAAGCTCTACTTTAAAAATCACTATTTCTTCTTTTAACAGATGAAGATAAATCCCAAATTGTTACAAATGAAGAGGAATCGTTACAAATATTTTGCTTTACCATAAGTAAAGAGTAATTCTTTATAAATCTTATTCAAGGTTAAGAGAAACCTCACAATATGTATACTAAGTAATTACCCAATTGCAACAATTTTACAACCATACAATTCAAAATCTCCCTCTTTTGCTCTCATTAATGACTAGAGCTCAATGTAAATAATGTGATGCACGCATATGTACTCTTTAACCTCACAAGTGAGTTAACAATTCTCTAATATGCATAAGATTCTTTTCAAAACTCACATGTAGTGTATTTATGCTAAAAAATGTCTAAAATAGTTATAAACAAAAATTAGTTGTTAGAACAGGTAGTAATAGTAGTTGTTCGATCACTGTGACATATTGGTCAACTCATATGCTACATTGGATGACTAATTTAGTGACCAATATGGTTATAATCTGTCAACACACTTTTTTTCTTTCTTTCGAGAACATTAATTGACTAGTGTATGCTAATTATGCCTAAACCATGTTGTAACCCTAATATTGGTTGAACATTCCTCCTAAAATAAGTTTTTGAAAACTTTTCAAGTTATTTCAAAGATCAAAACACATTCATATGAAAAAAAAAACTTGATATAAAACTATTTAAAATTTTTACAAAAGTATTTTGATGTAATAAGAGGGTTTTCTTTAAGACCTTCTCTAATGTTCTTTTGATTATGACAAAGTGTATTTAATATGCTTGAAGTACAAATAAGCGTGTACTAATTAATAAAAAATCCACTGAAAGAATAAAAGTAAGATTACAAGAAGGATGAAAATGATTTGCTTAATGTTGATATCCTTGATTTCTTCTTATTTTTGGGTTTTTAGTTGAATGCTTTTAAAGTCTTTTAAGTTACATATGTTCTTAATTTTACTCATCTTATTTATCCTTTAATTACTACATTAATTTAAGTGACTCCTTTGCTTACTTTACTCTTCTTTTTAATTAATTGTTCATATATTGGCTTACTATTTTCACAAGGATAAGAAATTAGTAGTAACATGTTATATTGTCATCAAACTATAGGTTAGAATCTCATTTGGCGCAACAATCTCTTTTTTATTTATAATTACAAAACATTTGGTAATATTGAAAACAATAAAAGATATTGAGTAAGCTTCCCCTTTTAAAAATAATATATAATACGAGATCCTATTTGTTTATATTTCATAAATGATCAAGTTTCAATATCACTATTTAATAGCGGTTTTCCGATATGTATAAGTTTTAATGTGTAACCTCGATATTCCGCAAGCTCACAGGTCATTCGCGTAGTACCTAATATGTTGATCCCATAAGAGGGTTAATCTAATCCAAAAATCTAAGACCAAAACAATGTACAATAATTCAAATGTAACAAAACTAAGATGAGAAATTAATTCAATCATGCAATTCAAATCCAAAAATCAATTATGAAAATATTAACAAAATAGCAGATGTAACACCCAATCAAGAATCAACCTAAAGAACTACCAATTGAGATAAAGGGAAAATTTATCTATCTTCAATGCTAACCTAATTGATTATGAACTACTAGATTACTGGTTCTAGAAGGTCTTAGGGTTGATTATTCTCTCTCAGGTTAAAAATATTATCCTAATGTATATGCCCTAATTAGATTATGGGAATTACAATCTCTCGATTAACAATCTATCAAAAACCCTAAATAGATATAAAGTTGTCCAAAAACTATCGAGAACCTATGCAAGATCTCTCTTCACACAATTTACCGATTTGATTTAATTATCGTTCTATTAAATTACCTAACTCTCGTTAGCTTACTTTAATATTTTTTCACTCGGTTCACCTTCTCAATTTATCACTGAATTATGCAAGTGCAGAAATTAAATCACAATAAATCCAGTAAAAATACTAACAATCAAATTTCATTAAATCAAAGATAAAATAACCTGAAGGTGAATTTAGACATCCTCAACATTCTTATAAACCTATCATCAACGGCTATCCCAATTCTATACAATAATAAAATGGAAAATTAACCGAAAACAAGATCAGAATGGAATATAGAGGCAACAACGTCGGGAAACCTCCTCTTTTGGGAAGTACTTCTCATAGGCTTCTTTTCCACGTCTTTCTTCCTTCCTCTCTTTCTCAATCTCTCAATGAACTCTCTCTAAGGTTTCTCAATGGTGGCTGATGCAAAAGCTCCTTGTCTTCTTTTTCTTGTTCATACCTTTTGTGTTTTGGGTAGCACTAAGATTTTTCTAGGGTCGAAAGGTCCAAAAACTCCCTTGAAACTTGACTTTTCTGAGTGTTTGCGCATCTACTCGATGTAGGCCACGATCATAGCCCTGCTTGCCAAGATCGTGGGCCATATTAAACCCTTCTATCATGATCATGGCAATAAGGCCGCAATTGTGGGCAGTGTCTTGGGCTTCTTTCACAATCGTGGCATATGGGCAATGATCGTGGACTGGCTCTAACGTTTCCATGATCGTAGGCTGGCTCCAATCCATGCCACCATCGTGGATTGTTGTTTAGACCCGAGTGTCTCTGAAACTTCTCCGTTCTTTGATGTTGACCCTGAAACATTAACGAACACATTAAGGTACCTACAAAGCATAATATTTAAGCTCAAAGACTTGATTAACCCATCAAAAACACTTAAACACAATTAATTACAAACTAACATAATTCTAACCTAAACACATACAAAATGATTAAGTTAACACTGAAATAGATAACAAACTAAGCCTAAAATATGATGTAATTCACACTTATCACTATTTTATCTACCTCTTTTTGCAATATTAAAATGGGTATAATGATATATACATCTATAAGCATCAAAGAGTACGTGTAAAGCACTTTTTTTCTAATGAACAATTTTGAAAAGCTTATGTACTAATTTAAATATCAACAAATCTTTCTCTCGTAGTTATAAGTAACAATGTTTCCCCCTAAATATATATTCCAAGTCAATAAGCTTAAATCTTAATAATATTAAAGAATTTGTACACTTTTTATGTATCACTAATGCTTACCTCTTTTTCTTTCCTACTTGGTTCAATAATTGGTCTTTTAATACTAAAGTCCTTACTTTTTCAAAATCACTTGTTTAAGATATCAATTTTGTTCCCTATTTGACATCAGTGGAGGTGATACCAATTGTTAGTATTCATTTGATGTGACTTGATCCTATAAAGCAAATAAATTTCCATATTTATATTATGTATCAAATGTATGCCTACCTTATCCAATCCATCTAAAAAATGATTTTAAATCCTTCACTACTGGTTAAAAGATCCCTCTTTTTTGCATTTATTACAACCTAAGAGAAGCCAACTTACAAGATCATATTGGAAAATCAAGAAACCTACCAAAGAAGAGCTTCAAATTGCACATTGCGCCCATACTAATGCCCTATATTGTACCTACTTAGGCAACATCTCTTCCCTTTTCCTTCCAAGTATATCTATCATCTTCTTTCAAAGAGGCCATTCTTAAGTACCCACAAAAACTTGGATACTTGGGTGTTTGTCCTTAAACCTTTTTACTCCAATATTCTTTTTGCGTCTACTTAACAAGCATTATTTTCAAAGAATAATTTCTATGTATATGTTCAAATTTAGTAAAGAAACAAATCTTATATGATGATAATTGAAAATATTGGTAAAATGTGAGAAAGATCTATTAAAATATGATAAGCTCTTTTTTATTATGTTGATAAATGGGAGTTTTACTTTAGATATCTAAAGTGTATGAATCTCTCCTTATATGATAGTGAGGCCTAATAATTGAATTTCATAAAATATGTTCTTTTAATGAACATTTTCTATATATTGATCATAAATATGTGCCTTTTACTTGGTATGACAATCTGTAATGATTGCAAGCCGATTTTATTTTATTTTAGTGATAAAAAGGCATATATAAATAAGAAGAATATTGTATGATATTTTGATGTGACCTCATATGAAAATTATGTCTATTTTTTCCCCTTATGAACTATATATAAATGTATGAAATTTCTTTTTACCTTAAGACCTAAAAGATGATGTATGAGAATTAAAATTTGCATACATAGAATTGAACATTATATGCTCATATGGTGACTTGCTACAAGTGAAACCAATTCCATGCCTATTGTTAGAGATATTTTTGTCTCTAAGCATACTATTCAACTTATACTGTTCATAATGAATATGAATAAGGACTTTTTAAGGTCATTGATCTCCTTTTCAATGGCTTATTTTTATCTAACAAATCAAGTTCATTATCAGTAACAACAACCACAATATTAGTTTGTATCATATCTTACACATCACATTATAATTTCTCATTCTCAATCATACAAGCATCTAAGACTTTTTTAATTGCTTTATAATTAAAAGATAATTTATTCATTTTCAAACTCATCATTTCTAGGCATGCAACAATTTCTTCATAAGACAAATATCACACTATCATAGTTCCAATTACTGTCATCAAGAGAGTTTAAATTAGGTGATACCTCATCATTATTTTCCCTAAAGTACATATGTGCCACTTCATTATTCGATTCTTAGCTTTTGAAACCACTTATATCATCTCATGTGATCTTTAGGGCTCTCTTCATCCTTTTATTTTAACCTTCTTTTTTACTTTATTCTTGATTTTCATCTAAATTCTCATCAAACTCATCATAAGTAATATCAACAATGTTAACATCAATATTATTATAAAAATATTAACACATGTAAAATTAAGTGTGCGCTAAATATTATGATTGTTTTGACATATTGAAACTTTAGATAACATATTTCTATCTACTATGGAAAACAAAATGTTCATTGCCTTACTATTTATTTAAATGAGTCTATTATCATTCCTATTCCACTCAATCTTCTCTATAATCTTATATAAATCCAAATTTTCAATCATTAAAAAACTTTCATCCTAGTTCTCCAGATCAAGCAATCATTTTATTAAAGAAATGGATAAATATTAATCTATTTTCTTTTTTACCAAAAAGTGAATCAAATTGAATCATAATAAACTTTACAAAAAATTTGCTTGAAATCTATATACTTGAATGTGATATGCCCTAATATCAATTATTGGTCCCAGATGGTAAACGAGAGGGAAGGATGAATTACATATGTTACTTTATGTCATATTTATAAATTAGTTATAGAAAATTCATATAAAATAATTTTACAATAAATATAATGATAGTGAAAAAAAGAGTAAGTAAAAGAAAAACTAACTAATAATGGTCAACCAAACAATCTTTGGTTTACACCCACTCTTTAAGCTTTATTTGGTAATTCACTATCTTCTTCCTTCAATAGGTAAAAAGAACTCTCAATACAACATCTTCTTTGTTATAAGTTAAGAGGAATCCTTATAAATGTTTTGCTTTATCGTGGATAAAAAGTAACTTTGCAAATCTTGCTCAAGATTAATAGGAACCTCTATAGTATGTACACAAGCAACTATCCTAAATACAATAATTGCATATCCATATAACTCAAAACCTAGCTCCTTTTTCTCACAACAATAAACTAAAGCTCAATAGAGGTAATGTAATGCAAGTATGCATATATTGCGTTTAACGCAACGCACGTGATAATTATGTTTTGCATAATGTTTTAGGATTTAATTTGGTATGCATTTAGTGTTAAATTGAGTGTTAAGTATCCATTTAGGGTTTTAATTAGGTTATTTTGAGTATTTAAGTGTTTTAATAGGTTAGTTGGAATTCTTAAGTTTAAATTGTATATTTTTTAGGTACCTTCATATGTGTGCTAGTGTAGCAGGGAAAATAGGGAAGAGCGGTGAAGATTTAAAGAGTTTAAGCTAAAGACATAGGCCACGATCATGCACATAGGCCACGATCATAATAGACAAAGAAGGCACTTCAAGCCACCCTTGTGACAAAAAGGGCAAAGCACCGGCCACGATTGTGATATGCACGGCCACGATTGTGACCTACATTAGGATGACAAAAAAACTCAAATTTTGAGTTTTTTTAGACCATTTCGACCCCGAGTTTGACCTAGGGATGCTACAGAATAAATAGAATAATACCTAGTAGCTGCCAGCAGAGATTAGAGGAGCAAAGAGAATCAATCAAACAGAGAGTTTTTGCAAAGAATCCCGAGCGCGACCTAGAGAGAGATCAAGCGATTGACGAAGGAGATAAAGGAAGAGAGGCATGAATATACGTTTGATGCAAAGTACTTCTCAAAATAGGCAGTTCCTCGTAGTTGCAACCTTTGAGATCGATTCCAATAGTATTTTCTATTGCTATTTTGATTTCATTATTGTATGAAATTTGACTATGACTATTGTTGAGTGTTGATCTTTTGTCTAAACTCACCTTTGAGTGTTTTCATTTCTTTAGATCAATGAAATTTATTTGATGGTGTTTATTTCGATTTAATTGTGAATCGATTTTGATTCTTAATAACTTGGCAATAAACTAAGCGGGTGAGCCGGTTGGAAATCATTAGTTTAGCCTAATGAGAATTAGGTAAATCAATAGGTAGAGAGTTGAATCAAATCAATAGAGATGTGTAACGAGAGATTGAGCATAGACTCCCGGTAGGTTATTAGACAAACTCAGAACTGATGTAGGTTTTGAATAAATTGCAAATCAAGAGATCGTAATCTCCATAATTTGAATTAGGATTTATCAATTAGGGTTAAGAATTATAACTCGAGAGAGAGTAATTCTTAAGAGAGTAGTTCACCCTAGGACCATCTAGGCCTGTTAAATCGGAATTTCCATACTTGGTAGATTTTCTTTAATTTTGAATTGAATTCCCCTTTCTATCATTGGGTTATTTCTAGGTTGCTTTTCAGATTATTTGTGTGGCTTGCTATTTGTTATTCTTGTAGCACTTTAGTTTCCCAAATTTGATCATCAATTGAGTTATTTTCTGCATTAGTTATTTAATTATGTATTGTAAACTTAGCTGCCTTAGATTTTAGGACTAAGTTCCTTCCTTGTGGGATCAACACCTTAGGTACTACGTGAACGACCGGTTCACTTGTGGTAATTACCAAGGTTATAATTAGTAAAACTCAACGCGTGTAACCTTGAGTGAACAAGTTTTTGGTGTCGTTGCCGGGGAAGGCAATTTGATTCTATAGTTTAAGGCATTAGGATAGTTTTAATTTTTGTTCCATTTTCGTTAATGTCATGTAGGAATCGTGCTTTTGTATGAACATAAGAGTTAGAAGGAGTTTGAGTCACACAACGGAGACTTTAAATTTGGATGTCACACGTTTAGACACAAACCCTTAGGAAAGTTTGGTGAGAAGAAGAAGAAAAGTTTGAGGAAGCACAAATGATCGAGGAGTTCCAAAGAAACATGGATCAAGAAGTCAACCTTAGAAGGAAGCAATAGAGGACGCTTATGGATTTTATGCAATCATGGTTTAATCCTGAAACCCAAGGAGTGGCTAGACCACCGGTTTAAGCAGTCTCTTTTGAAATAAAGCCAGCACTCCTTAATATGTTTCACAAAACGTCCAATTTTATGGACTGACAAATAAAGACTCGAACACTCATATTGTGAGTTTTCTCGAGATCTATGATACTTCGAAAGATGTATTGAGGATTAGGTTGTTCCCTTTCACACTTTGGGACAGCGCAAAGGCTTGGTATCATTCATTGAGCCTTGCTAACATTACAACGTGGGAACAACTAGTATGTGCCTTCTTAGATAAATACTTTCCACTAAAAAAGACCACCAAAATTATATTACAAACTTCCAACAAAGTGACGAGGAGTTTATTTATGAAGCATGGGAGTGTTACAAAGGCTTGCAGAGGAGATGCCTACACCACAATCTACCTAAGGAGTTCCTGTTATAGACATTTTACAACGGAGTTAACCCACATACTAGAGGTATCATTGATGTAGCATTGAGAGGGTCGTTAATGAGGAAGACAGTCAATGAAGCAGAGGAGTTAATAGAGGAGAAGGCCAGTAATAGCTGTTTATAGGCCAGTGAACGTAGTAGGCAAGATACTAACTTTAGGGAGCAGAAGGGAGTGGTCGCTATCAATCAGATGACAAAAATGAAAGCTAAGATCGACAACTTGACGCGACAACTCAACAATATGAAGGCATCATCCTCAACTACGGTAAAGGTTGCGCAACTGAAATGTGAGCTATGTGGCTAGTGGATCATGAGACGGTGGATTGTTACATGATGAGGGACAACAACACGGAGCAAGTTAACTATATGGGGGCCCAATTCGGACATGGAGGGGGTAATAATCCCTACTCCAACACTTATAATCCTGAGTGGAAGAATCACCCAAACTTCTCGTAGTCAAACAACAATAATGAAGGGCAATTTAGACCCTAAGGCCAATCGACTGTCCAATAGGATAAAACAAGCTCGATGGATTTGAAATTTGAAAGAATTTTGGACAAGATAGGAGGAATGAAGGAAGCACATAGGAGGCTCGAGAGTAAATTTGAGCAAGTTATGAAGAATCATGCTTCGTCTATCCACAATTTAGAAGTCCAAGTAGGGCAGCTCATGGAAGCAATGTCAACTCGAAATGCTGGAACTCTTCCTAGCAACACCAAGTCGAACCCAAAGGAGCGTATCATAGTTATAAGCCAAACTTAAGATGAGAAGCTGGAAGAAGAGGGGAAGGAGAATGTCAATTGGCTGAAAATGACCTTCCAAGTGAGACTGTAAGCAAATTGGTGTAATTGACCCGACGGATATTTCCGCACCAATTTTTTGAGAAAAAGGAGTTATATGCTAGAAGGGAAGTAGAAAAGTTGCAAGAAATTGAGCCTAACAAGGTTGAGGTTGTATCAGAATGAATACAGGCTAAACTAAATTTACAAGAGTCTGTCACAGAGAAGGGAAAGGAGTAAATACTGGAAGACACCCCTAACATAGTGAAGAAGGATGATCTAGGGGACTTTTTCATCTTGTAGCACTTTAATTTCTCAAATTTGATCATCAATTGAGTTATTTTCTGCATTAGTTATTTAATTAGGTATTGCGAACTTAGCTGCCTTAGATTTTAGGACTTAGTCCTTCCTCATAAGATCGACACCTTAGGTACTACGCGAATGACCCATATGTTTGCTGTAATTACCAATGTTATAATTATTAAAACTCAGCACGTGTAACCTTGAGTGAACAACATGCATACGTTTAAAGAGAAAACATATAGAACAAAGTGGACATGAAGGTTTAATTGTCCCATCACGCAATAGGAGAGGGGCGACAGAAATAAGGAGGCTGG
This sequence comes from Erythroxylum suave, assembly GCA_027563595.1. NCBI lineage: Eukaryota > Viridiplantae > Streptophyta > Magnoliopsida > Malpighiales > Erythroxylaceae > Erythroxylum > Erythroxylum suave. The sequence goes on from JAOSBN010000005.1 coordinate 21,029,486, forward strand.
CATCAAGAGTTGGTTAGCAGCTGGAGGAGGCGTGAAGAGAGGCTTGCAGCATGTGGCTAAGAAGAGAGGGAGAAGCTACATAGCTAGAGGTAGCGTGAAGATTGAGCTTGCGGTAGAAATAAGGAAGATGACAAAGTGGAGACGTGAATAGTATAATTGGACCAAAAACTCAACTCTTTATTTGTCACATCTGCCACAGTAGATAAGAGAAGAAGCTTGGGCCATGAGTGAATATCAGGTAGGTTTTCGGTAGGATAATTTTTATGGGGTTGAAGTGTTTTCTTGGGAGACCCATGAAAGGCTAAATATTTTGATGCCGGTTGGAGGTGACATTGATACCGACAAGTTAGGGCTAAACATTTTTTTCATTGTTTTGTTATTTCTTTCTCTCATTAGGAATTGATTATGTTATCTTGTGTTTATTAGATTAGGTGTTTAATGATGATGATTTTAATGCATTCATTGAATCATCCGATTTCATACCCTTTGCTAGAATTTTGATATAATTCGTAATTGTTATGTTGAAATTCATGTGTAGCAACTAATGATTCATAATTATTAGGGATAACATGACCTACGTTAAATGATGCATTCATATGTGGTTGTTGCCGTGATTAATTAGTTTTCCTAATTTGTAATGTTACTGTATAATTAAATCTAGAAATTGTATCATAGGTTATTCAGTAGTTAGGTTTAATTAATGATCGTAGCTTGATTAATCAAAACCAAAGGGAAAACTTAGGTTAATTATTAACCCACGATTAATAGTTTCTAGGAGAGGTTTTAGAACAACAAATTGTGGAAATATACTCAATTAGGTTGTAGGTCGAGCTTGAACCAAAGAATCAGAACCCTATCGAATTTCTTAATTTTACCATTTTCGTGTATTTTCTTTAATTTGTTCTTATTAGTCTAGTTTTATTTTATTTTATATTACAAAATCCAACCTTTTTTCTTAAACATCGATTAATTTTATTTCATAAGCTAACCGAACACTCCCTGTAGGATCGACCTAGGCTCACTACTGCTATAGTAGTAGTCTAGTTATTTTATTTTGACTAGTTTTGCGATACGTAGGTCATGCAATCTAACTTATCAAGGCTCTTAGCAATTTTCTAGTACGCCATAGTTCCTATTGGCTAGCCTCTCAATGCATAGCTTTTCATTTTCTCCTCCACAGTTGCAGCTTATAAAATCCTTTAAGAAGGTCCAGGGAACTTGGGAATCAACTGATTTTTTTACAAATATGGCAGCCAAGTTTAAATTTTGAAACCATTGAAATCAAAAGCCTCCCTATTTGGATAAATTTCCATAATGTTCCCTTTGAGTATTGAACTACTCAGGGTCTCAGTCAATTAGCTAGTTATATTGGGAAGCCTTTATGTATAGATGAGAACACAACTACAAAAAATAAAGAATAGGCTACACTCGAATTTGCGTTAACATTGAAGTATCCAAAAACCTCCTAAATGAGATCCCAATCATGCATTTAGGAGACGATAACAAGTTGTGGGAGGATAACATCAAATCATCCGCAGTCAGTGGTGGATGCAAATAAACTAGCTGTAAGAGCTATAAGTATTGGTAAGGAGATGGCATATTATCGTATGATAAAATTCAATTACAGTAAAGGTTCTCATTTGACTTCTCTCTCTTGCTTGAGTAACTGCGCCCTGATTGAAAGGATAAAGACGGAAGCTTTCCAACTAGCCATTGTACCTGAGATTGCAATAAGTCCTTCTTCTTCTTTAGAGCTTGTTTTTATTTAAGACTAGAACTTATCAAGAGTAGATGGGTCTTGAAGAAGATAACTAACATGTGGATAATCATGTTTATGAAAATTCAGATGCAACTGTTATTGAATTTAAGGAAGGAGTTTCTCTATTAAGCGAACCTTCAGATATTATTATAGCAGAAATCCCCAAGCAGTATGTTGGAGCTACCCTTTTTGAAGAACAGTTCTTGATTAACAGAGAACATATTTTTATGTTAGACATTTCTGATGTAGCTATAAGGGAATAGAAAAGAGCAACTACACCAACTTTTGTGAATAAAACTACTCTTCTCGACACCAATCAAGCAAAGACTTCCAATCCCAAACTTGTATCATATGGAGATGTTCCTACTTGAGCAATAGAATTTAGCAATAATGAAGTACCACCTACAACTCCTTCTGTTACTCAAAAGTTATCAATGGTGGATGAACCATTAAGCTCTCTAGAGGGAGTGAATGGTGATGAAACAAGTGTCAATTTCCAGACTGTGGTAAGAAGCAAATCACAAAAGGGCAAATAAAAAGGCCATAAAAGTATTTCTGTTTAATATGTCTATATTATCTTGGAATGTTTGAGGAAGAAACTCCCCTTATAAGCTTTTAGCTTTGAAGGATTTTGTTATGAGAAAAAAAATCTCATAGTTGGCTTGCTTGAAATAAAAATCAAGTTTGAGAACTTTACTAAGTTAAACATTTTAGGTGCTCAGTGGAAGCTACTTACTAATCATAGCTATCATGCCTATAGAAGTATCATTGTCTATTACATTCATGATGAAATAAAGGTGGATTTGCTAGAAGCAAATAATCGGGCCATGTATTTTCACATCCTACTTTTGTAAGGAAACATTGATATGAACATCTTTTTTGTTTATGCCAACAACTTTGAATTCCAAAGAAGAGATCTATGGAATAATTTTAGACATCTTCATGGAATTATTAGCAAACCATGGTTGATTTATGGGGCTTTCAACTCTACATGTCACACACCTAAAGGTCAGGGCAACATTAAACTAAAAAATTTCTCTACTGATTTTCAAGACTGTGTGGATCATCTTGTTGGGACAAATATCAAATTTGTAAGGCACTCTTTCACTTAGTCTAACAGGATAAAAATCAACTTGGTTCATTAGAAAAAAGCTTGATCTCATTCTAGTCAATCATAATCGGCTGCAAAATTTTCCCAACAAATTTTCTAAGTTCATGGACCCATTTTTCTCAAATCACACTCCCATCTTTATGATGAATTTGCTTTAGTATTTTGTAAAATATCATCTATTCTAATTCATCAATTTTCTTGTACAAGATCCAGATTTTGCAGTGGTTTGTAGGAAGGGGTTGATCACTTAGTTGTCAGAACTAAACAGTTCTGTTGCATCTGGAAGTTAAAGTTCATAAAAAATGAACTCAAACTGTTGAAATCTATAAAGGGATCTACTGCTACCGAGATTAACACCACTAGATTGGAATTAGTTAAGTAGTAGACCATGCTTGCATCTAGACCTGATGATCAACAACTTATTGATAAAGAGAAGATAGCACTCTCCAACTACTTGCATGCAGTGAGCAATCACTCTTCAATTCTTCGATAAAGAGCATGTATTAACTTGTCACAAGATGGGGGCATATGCACCAAGTTCTTTTCAATTCAATCTTAGCTAGGAAAAACCAAAATAAGATCTTCTCAATTACTTCTCAAGATGATGTATTACTCCAAAATCCTCAAAGATATATAAAATGAAGTCGTCAGGTTTTTCTTCTCTCTTCTTGGCACTAGTGCTTCATCTAATGTCTCATTCACAGATCTAAGGAAATTTAATATGCAGCAAATCTCTCCTCTTGATTTTGATCTCCTAACGAAACTAGTGGATGATAGTGAGATCAAGAAGAATGTTTTTGGTATGAATGGAAAGAAAGCCCTAGGGCCAGATGGCTTTAATGGTTATCTTTTTCAACAGTCTTGGAATATCATTGGTAGTTTTGTCAAAAAAGCTATCCACAAATCCTTCTCAAGTGGTGTCCTTCTTACAGAGATTAATAAAACCTTCTTGTGCTTAATCCCTAAAAGCTCAAATCCTTCCACTTTTGGGGACTTTCACCCTATATCATGCACTAACTTTCTCTACAAAATCATTTTTAAAATCCTAGTTACAAGTTTGAAGAAGGCAATTTCTCCTCTGATAAATGATAACTAAGGTGGCTGTTTGAGTGATAGAAATATTGGTGACAATGTTCTACTTGTACAAGAACTATTGAAGGGATATTCTATAACGAAAAGCCCCCCTAATTGCACATTGAAAATTGATTTCCACAAGGCTTTCAACAGCATCAATTGGGAATTCCTATGGAAAATGCTTACAACATATGGGTTTCCCACTCAGTTCATCAACTAGATTATGAAATGCATTACATCTGCCACTTTTTCAGTTATGATTAATGGCACTCCTTTTTCTTTCTTTAAAGCATTATGAGGCCTTATCTCTTTATCTTTGTATAGAAATTCTTAATGCATTAATCAAGCATAAGGCCCTCTGCAATCTCAAATTCAAACACCATACAAAATGTGAAAAAAATTGACCTAACTAACCTCTACTTTGTAGATGATCTTCTTCTTTTTTGTAGGGCTAACTTGGATACAATCCACTCCTACATGTAAGCTCTTGAAACTTTCAAGCAATTCTTGGGAATACAAATCAACCTACACAAGAGTCACTTTCTTCTATCCAAAAGTGCTTATTCATTAGAACCTCTTATAGTCCAAGCTAGGAGAACGCATCTAAAATGTCCCCCACTATTATGTCTTGGTCTCCAAGTGTCGAGTAAGAGGCTTAACCATTTCGCATGTAGGCCTTTCTTGGAAATGATCCATAAGAGAGTTAATTCTTGGGTGAATAAATCCCTCTCCTACGAGGGTAAGTGGCAGCTTCTAAAATCTGTCCTAAACTATTTGCATGTTTATTAGGGTTCCCATATTTTCTTATCTCAAACCATCTTCAAATCGATCTAAAGGATTCTATGATCATTTTTATGGAGCACTCGAATGGTGATCCTGGAGCAGCTAAGGTTAGATGGTCTAACCTTTGTTATCTAAAAGAAGAAGGCAGCCTCAACATTTTATCCATCAAAATAACAAATCATGTTTTGATTCTCAAGAGGTTTTGGTGGATACTGGAGGATAAAAACACTCTTTGGATTAAATGGTTGCATTCTTACTTCCTTAAACGTAATTGCATATGGGATATCAAGCCAAAGGCTTCATGCTCTCGCTTCCTTACTTAACTTCTGAAACTAAGAGATGCGGTCCAACAGGAGATCTTTTGTAAGATAGGAAATGGTAAATTGGTCTCACTCTGGTAAGATAATTGGACGATCAGGCCTTGGTCCACTAATACACTCTCCTCAACATTTGAGGATTTCTTCACTACACTATTAGCACACTAAGTTTTGCTTATTCATTAATGGTAATTCGTGGAAATTTCCACGTTGTCTATAGCATCTCTAATCATGATATACCCCAGATATTCTCTCATTTGACACCTTTTCCTATAAGGATATTCCACTCAGCAACCTTACTAACAAAACTGTAGTTAACTTATTACATAGACGAGGTTGCAATGTATCTTGGTTCATGACAGTTTGGAGTAAGGTTTGACTTCCAAAATTTCATTTATTTTTTGGTTGGCTGTACAAAACAAGCTAACCACCACTGATAGAATGTCCTACTTGTAAGTTAATAAATCTTATTTGATGTGCTAATTGCATGATAAATCACGAAACCATCTTCTATTTGAACATCCCTTCAACAAATCCATTTAGGATTATGTTACTGCTAAACATTCATGGTCTGATCCAAGGGACTCTTTAATAGAAAATACACATATAATCTCAACTCAAATCGCCTACTTGAAACTAAATCTTCAGATTCATACTACGCACTAGGAAGTTGTATCTATATGCTTTGGAGAGAACGCAACCTTAGACATTTTACCAGTAAATTTTCTTCCAAGGAAGCTTTGATATTTATGATCATCACTAAAGAACAGGAACTCATTTTGATGAAGAACTTACACTTGACTTGTAGCTCAAACATACGTTTCTCACTGCATATTTAGCGTAACTTTTCTGGGTGTATTTTTACCTTGCTTTTCTTGTTCTTAATGCTTTGCCTTCGAAGATAAGGTAGATAGGGGTATTCCCTTTCATTTTTAGCTTGTATGAATCTCTTATTTATTAATTAATTATATTTATTTTCTAAAAAATCCGCAATTCTTATCACAATTTACATATTGTTTATCTATACTCAAAATAATCTAAAACAGACATTATAACCAAAAATATGAATTGTTTTAATGCTTGTAATGTATTAGAAATATGAATTGAGGAACCACTGTCTAATAGCCAACTATTTGGTGTTACGTCTAGCAAAGATGACTTAAAGCAAGCTAAAATCTCAAGGTTACTTGATTTGCTTTTCTTCTTCTTCTTCAAACAAGTCTTAAACCTTTGATTAAAAGATTAAAACTTTTGGAATTTGAAGCTAAGAAAATAATATTTCATGGAAAATGTTCCACATCTTAAAACTCATGGAAAGATTCAGGTTTCACTTATTCCATGATATTAGTGATGAAACCTCTACTTTTTTTTGGACATAATAATTAGTCGATGACAACTCCCTAAGTAATGTTAGGGAACTCTCTTCTCTTTGCAATGTGATTATATACAATGTGACAATTAAGGAAGCCTTAAATACATACGTGTTTTAATCACTAAGTCTTTGATTCCACTAAACCTGAGTCTTCAGCTCTCTCTAAGCCTAAATGACACCCTCAAATAGAAAAGCAATCACTCAGAAGTCTTTATTATTGAATTCCATAAAGCCTTATGAGAGTTTATGCTCCTAGAGTCCCTTAGTTCCAATTGATTTGGTACCATCAAATCTATCCTCGAACTTCCTTTATATTATGGTTAGCTCTTAAAAGGAAACTAAGCACTCTAGATAGGATGAAGAGATTTAAAAACATTATAGACATATGTGCTCTTCATAAGCTCAAACTAAAAACATTAGATCACCTATTTTTTAATGTAGAATCTCCTCATTCATTTGGGGCACTATTATGAATTTGTGCAATATGAGAGAACCTATAACCAGATGGTAGAAATTCATAAAATTTTGTTGTAGAAATCAAAGGAGTAAGGAGGTGGATTGGTTGATATTCAAGATAACTCTTTGCAATAGAGTACTATTTAATAAGCTAAAGATGGAGATAAACAAAATAATTAACTAAAAGACTATTACACAAAAGCACAAGTGCCTCAACTCTACCATTTAATTCATCTAAGAACAAACAATGGAACAATAAATTGATTTGACCTGTAGCTAGCCTTTTAGCAACAAATTGGAAGACGACCCTTAGAAGTTAGCATTTAAAGAAGACAAAGAGGTAAGAAGATTAATAGATGTTTTAGCTCTTTAAAGACTCTTTGACATGTAGGTTTAAATTTTTTATAAGCCGTAGAAACTCCCTAAACTGATTAGGGTGACATATGGTCTTTAAAAAACTATAGTAACTTGGATTTTAATTCAATGCTCATCTCAAAGCTTGTATTCCTTGTTCAGTACCATTTCCTCTTTGAAATTTGATCTCTCAGCAAACTTAGCTTATATTGGTGTATTGGGGGGTTGTGCTTTTATTGCCACTTTCCCTTCTACCTTAATTCTTTTTTATCCAATATATTATTTACTTTATTACAAAAAAAGTAATATGTAAATTGTGAAATACGTTTCTTGTTGCAAAAATTTCTTTAAAAAAAGTTCATTGAACTAAAAAGAGAAAGAGAAAGGAAACCAAAAAGGCAAGTTGATATATTAATTCCTCATTCTCAAACCAATCTTTCCTTTAAGTTTTTGTCTTAATTTAAAACAATAATAAAATTGTAAAAAGAAATCGTGATATAATTTGAAAGAAGAAAGAAATAAATCTAAGACAACAAAAGATTTTGTATTTTATAAAATTAAACAAAAGTAACCACAAATAAAAATGTTAATTCTACAATCAATCTATAAATTATTAAAACTTCCATAAAATTCAGTTTAAACAGTAAGGTACCTTATATTTTACCCCCCACCTTGAGTTGTCTTACAATGCCTTCATGAAGTTAACCTATAATGGTACCTTGACCAACCTCAAAAATATATGTAAACCTAATATAAATGATGGTTTATAATAACTGATGTTAGGTTACATCCAGATGAGTACTTCTAAATTAAAGACATGTCAAATATGTGATTATCTTAAATAAATAATAAATCAACAACATCGAATTGGATTCAATACTTTACCAAAATCTGAGGGCACTGGAAGCAATTATGATGGTTGTTCCACATCCATGGTAAAGAGAAACTTTATTTCCTTTTTTAACTATAAAAAAAATTTGATTTAGAAATTTAAAAATAGATTCAAAAGCAATCTTAATGACACATGAAGTTTGGTACAAAAATTATAGTTGATGATAGAAATAGGCGAGAGTATAATAAGCAATACATATAAAGAAGTTTAATTAATTAGAGCTAAGAAAAAAATTAGAAGATGATTAATAGCTAAAGTTTCCTTTCCTTGATAATTGACACTTTAATATATAACACTTATCAAAACATATGTAACTTCTTTCCTTCTTATGCGTATTCATGTCTACCTATACACTTTCACAAGTTCCAAGATAACATTAATTCCAAATTGCGAGATGTATAGATATGGTTCACTATTATATGTTCCTTAATCACATGAATAAGAATATTTAAAACTTATTCCTTTATACTTTTCTATCCTTGGCAGAGCATGTTATTCCTTTCTTTTCAAATATAGTACATAGACCTATCAAAGGCTATAACTGTAAGAGCTTTATCTACCTTAGAAAGCTTATTTCCTTGGTCAATTATGGAAAATATCTCTTTGTAAGAAAGACTTCTCCTTTTAAACTTGAACAAGATTTGGATTTGACTCCATATGAACTTTAAATACTCACAACTGAAGATTAAATGGGTTAAATGATCATTTTTTTAGTTTACAAAGATAGCAAATTGGTGATTTGTTAATGAAACTTATATTCTCAAAATTTCCCGATTTATGCTTGAAGATGAGTCACATAAAAAAAGAGATTCTTGGTGTTGTTTTTTTCTTTTACACTAGATAATACTATGAAAGGCAATTGTTTGGAGTTGTGGCTAAATAATTGATCTATAGGAAATGTAGGTAAAATTACTTAAAGGATGGTTTCTCTATATATAATGATCCTCTTCACTGGTTTTAAGATAGTAGTTAGGTAAGTAATTAAGCAGCGTATCTGAGAGGATTGTAAAATTGTTAACTATAACTATGAATCTAACTTTGGAAGTTTCGATGATTGAACTGCTTAGAGTTAGGGTTAGATTTGACATGTATAAATGGTAAATCTTACTCTAAATATAGAACCAAAAAGAGGTAACCTTGCTATTTTTAATTTTGCATTCAATATTCTAAATTATCACTACAAGAAAGAAGGCGTTTAGCGACGGACATTACCGACGGAATAACCAAATATTCCGTCGGTAATAACGTTAC
>JAOSBN010000005.1:21041724-21082729 GCA_027563595.1 Erythroxylum suave
TTGGTAATTTTTCACCGACGTTTTGTTTATTCCGTCGGTATATTTACCGACAGTATCAGTGCCGTCGGTGTATTTCCGTATGTAAAAAAATGCGCGAAGGTTTCGCGCATTTTTTACCGACGGTTTTTTTTTCCGTCGCTATATTCCGTAGGGAAAATTAGGGAGAAAATTCTATACCGACGGATGATATTTTCCGTCGGTATTGTATTCATTTTAGCGACGGAAACGGTAATGCCGTCGCTATTCTCCGACGGAATTGTTTCCGTCGGAATATTTCCGCCGCTATTCTTTCATTTTCTTGTAGTGTATTAATTCCCTCATCTTTAGTAATTAGGATTTTTAAAAAACGAAATGTGGGAGTTTTGGTTTTGATTTCCCTTAAGCTTTTGCTTTTTAGCAAGTAGTTGTGGATCCATTTTTATCTATAATGCCTTATTTTGTGAGATGATTCTCCATATGCTTTTTTTTCTTTAACACCTTATTAGTAAGTGAAACAGATTTAATACCAAGCCTACCTGATTCTTTAGGTTGACACAGCTATGTCTATTTCATCTTATATAATGCTTTCTTACTAAGCTTTCTTGATTATAAAAAGTTTCTTGGGAACTTTTTAATATCCCTAATCAGACCCTCAGAGAGAAATATATGTGAAGTCTAATATATATGAAGAAGACCGAGGATTAAGTTAATAACTTGGACTTTACTAGTTTAGGAAAGTGTTATGTTACACCAATGACTGATCTTTTTTTAATATTCTCTAATAGTGGCAAGCAATCCCTATGTTTTATTTTCTTTATGGTAAATGGATATCCTATATAATGATTGGCTTATGGTTAAGGTCAATATTAATTTTACCCCAAGTGCACAGCGTGGTTGTAGTTAGCACAGGCAAGTAGGGGTTGATCCCATGATGACGGTAAATACTAGTAGTTACCCTTTTTCTATTATCTAACCTAAGAATCAATTTTTTGGTTTTTAATTAGAAATAAAGCTAAACAAATAAACTAAAATTAAGATTAAACAATTTTGAACTCAAGATAAGTAGAATACAAAGAAAAATCAATATCAAATAGTAGTGTCTAGGTGATGAATCCCCCTAGGAATCTTTAAATTATTAATCTTTTATCATACAATCATATTATTGATTATTAGACCGTAGAAATTCCTATTTTATATTAATAACTCTCTTGAGAATATTAACAACTAATCCATCAATTGATTAATAGAAATATTTCTAGTTAAAACTGTCTATTTATAAATTCTGTTATTAGGTTTGACCCTAATCTAGAGGATTTATATTGGCCTATCTCCAGATGTAAATGCAACTCCTTCCCATCATGGTAGATATATTCATACAAAAGAATTTCTCAATCTTAATCATACAAAATTGGATCATGCACTGATATTTTTAATATATTAGAACAAGAATAAAACACACAATTTTATTACAATAAATCAATTAATATAATTGCATTGAATAAAAGATTAAAACATATTGTTATCTCAAGGTAGGGTTCATCACACTTAGACACTAAACACATTTAGTTAATAATAAGAGAAAACAAAATAAAAGATAAACATGAAGAAAAAATAATAGAAAAAAAGAAATCATAACTCTAAATCTCCCTTTTACTTTTACTGAATTTACTTGCAATTTTGGATTTGATGTTCTTATCTACCGGATCTATTAATGTTAACTTCATATTTTCCTCATCCCTTGATCAAAATTTTCACCTTTATAGGTCTCTTATGTCTCAAAACTAAATAATTTGGCTCTATTTATTTTGTCTCCGTTCATGTCTTTTTATAGTAAAAATTAAGGTTCCTAAGATATACAAAGGTAAGTGACCACGTGGCTCCAAAAATACCTAAAATCGTGACTTTACCTGTTCATAGAGACTTACATGGGCACATACACAATTGTGTAAGTCTAAGTTGCTTCAAATCTCTATTTTATGCTGATTTCATTAAAACTCTTCTCCTTTTTGTCCAAGAAGGGAAGTATAACTTGTAAATGAACTTGAAGTGAATTAAGTACCAAATATACAACAAACTATAAAATATCAAGCAAAATATATGAAATATGGGTTTATAATTATAGTCAAATACGCATTTATCAGATAAACAATGGGAGTCTTCTTAATTTTGATTATAGTGATTGAAGTTAAACATTAGGCCATATTCCTTACTTTTACTAATATAATAATATATCTTTTGTTCATGTTAATGAATATCCCAACATCAACTTAAAGGTAAGTATTGCTTCACTAGAGCTATAATAAACTTGTCATTTGTTCTAAAGGATAATAACAAGTCATCTACAAATGTAAGGTTAGATATCTTCAATTTCTTGCAATTAGAATGGTGTTTATAACCTTTATCTTACCTTACAGAGTGAGTTAGAAGCCTAAAAATTGATTCTATATAGAAGATAAAGAGACAGGGGATATGGGGTTCCCTTATCTCAATCCTTTACCGCCTTTAAACAATCTTGTTAGTTCTCTATTCACAATAACTCCAAAAAAAAGATGTTAAAATGTATTGATTAATCCAATTAATAAAATTTGATTGAAAAATAAATGCCTCTAGTATTTGAAAAATATAGCTCGAATAGAAAGAGTCAACCTTATGAAAGTGCACCTTAATTACATAATTATTGTTTGAATTATTCCTCCTATAGCCTTTGAAAAGTTTTTCTTCTAGGAGTATATTATCCCTAATCAATCTTCCAACAATAAAGGTCTCTTGAGTGCCACTAATGAGATTATTCAATACAACCTTTAGTTTAGAACCAATAATTTTGGCAATTATTTAGTAATGGATCTATATAAGGAGGAAAATATAACTTTTATTAACATCCTTTAACCTTTTGCGACTTTTAAAGCATTCCAAGTGGCTTCTATCAATCTTTGATGAGGTTCTAATATTTTTGAAAGAATAATGCATTTAAACCATCTGGACTTATGGATATACCTCGTTTTATCTTTAAAACCATTTTCGTTATATCTTCAGTAATGAATGGTTAGATCAAGAACTTAAATTTGGCCTTAATGATGTGATCAATGTTGAATGAATTAAGGAGACTAGCGGAAGAGGAAATTTTTGATTGGAATCCCAAAGAGATTTTGAAATAATTAAATGCTTTTTGTTTCATCTTTCTTGGATTTTATGATATACTTCAATTATTCCTTGTGCGTGAGTATACTTTATTAAGGTTCCTTCTAGCTATCATTTATTTATGAAAGAAAGAAATAATTTTTTCAATACTCTTTCAGCCAAGATATCCTCGATTTCAATTTAATCAAAGAGGTGTGAATTAGAATATTCCACCCGTGCATTTTTCTACTCCCCTAGTCTGTTTGGATCATATGGATATAGGTAGAGTGCTTCCTAAGCTTATTTCAACCTTAATTAAGCAGAAGATCTTTCATGTGTTAGTGTTATTTGGTTTGATTAAGCAACTTCAATTCCAATTTCACTAACAATAATTTTTCATGCAAATGAAGCTTTTGCATCCTTGAATAGGTGGAGCTAAATCTTTACTTATATCTTCTTCAAATTCGTTTATTTGAGTTATATAATTGTTGAATATAAAATAAGGTTTATTTAGAAAATTTTGAGCAAGATTTTGTATAATTATTGGACAATGGTATGATAATAAAGGATTGATAAATAAAGTTTTGTTTTGTAGAAAATGTAAGATCCATGCTTCATTGATTAGAGCTCTATCTGATTTCTTTCTTATATACCATCCATCGCTTTGTTTATTCCATGTATAAAAGTTATCATCCATCTTTAAGTCTTTGACTTCCAAATACTACATCGATATTTTGAAGTCTTCATTAAAATTCCTCAAGCAAGTTATCCCATCTGCTTTAAATAAGCATAGAGTAATGTTAAAATCTCTAATAATTATTGAAGGGGAACTTACAGATGAGTTTGAATGCTTCAACTTTTCCCATAACTCATTCCTTTTAAACACCAGGTTGGATCCATATATAAAGGTGATTAAGAAGTTTGTTTTGTCTTGAACTAGAGAGGCAGAGGCAGGGATATCTTGGTCAAAACTCGCCATCTTCTATAATTCTGTTCTCTTTGGATTATAAGCTAATATGATTCGCTTATTATTGTGGTACTAATGATTATAAATTAATCTCCAATGATTCTCTAGGAAGGGAAGATTCTTGCACTTATCATTCATTAGTTTTGTTTCTAAAAGCTTTATTTTCCTAAAGTAATCCATGAGCATTACTTTTTTTCTTGGGGTAATTAATGCCCCCTCCGTTCCATACGAGGAGATTCATCTTTGTTTATTTAGGCTCCTAGAGCATTCAGCTTTATTCTTCCTTTTAAATCTCCTTTTGTTTCTTGTTTGAAATCATATCCAAAGGACTAGGCTCTTGTTCCTTTAGAACCTGAGATTGTTCTCTTTGAAAATATTGTTTTTCGAGTGGCTACCGACATAGTAGGTTTATTAAAAGTTTGAGTAACTATAAGAGTTGGAGAATTAACCACCCTCTTCCCTCTTCCCTCTTCTTTTTTTCAAACCATAAATGAGTCAGAGCTATTTTCAGCCTGTAGCTCTTTATATGTTCTATTTTTGTGGATTTTAAGGAGTGTTGGTATCTTGGTTGACATTGCCCTTCCATCTCTTCTTCAACAAAAGATGAGTTAGAGCTATTCTATCCTCTAGCTCTATTTGTTTTGCGCTTTTTAGAATCTGAGGAGAAATAGTGTGTTGGTTAATAACAATCCTTGTTTGATCTTGTTATCCCTCAGCTTCTAGCCCTAATAATTCAAATTAGTCACCTCTACTGAACTTTTTTACCTATCGGTTTCTGAATCTTATCGACCTCTAAAAGAATTGTTCATACGTTAATTAAATCTCCAATAAGAGCAGCATCCAAACCAAGTTCAAGAAGACGTAAAATCTTAGGCAAATGAGTTGGAATGATGATCGAAATAAATTGAAACAAATAATTGTCACCTAGTCCAATACAATCAAAAAATATTTGACTTTTGGATAGTGTTAGGGTTAATTTAAGTGGCGTTGCAGGACAATTACCTAACGATAAAGTTTTCCAATAAAAATACAAATTATACCATATTAACTGCATTTAAAATAAATTAAAATTTATGCATTATTATTTTATAATTGATTAGTATTGCAAAGAATTTAAATATAACTAACCCTTTCTAAAACAATAAAAATTTCTAGATAACATTATACAATTTTCTTCTTTCTTGATGGAATTTTAGAGTAATAGCCGTTTCCATCAAGTTTTGTTAAATGATAGCGACAAAATTCCAAAAAGATAGCTGCACAACTTTTTCCAGGAAATCAAACGATACAGATGCAACAAATTTCGTTCAAACTTATTTAGGTGGTAATTCATTCCGGATGGGATCGTCCGACCACGTTGGGATTAAGGGAAAATGGAGAAACAAATTAACCCTCGAACTCGTTCCGCACCTTTCTATGTAGTTCCGACTCACCGCACAACTAAGTTCCCTTTATCTTCACAGTAACACCAGCTGGAAATTCACAGGTGATCAGTTCCTTTGCTGGTACCAAATTGCTTAGATAAGTTGCGACATCAAGAGGTGATGATAGCCCTATTCCATGAAAGGAGATTCACCATAATCATTCAGATCAAAACCGATAAGCGTACCAACGTATATAGCTGAATGTCTAAAGTTACCACTAAAAGTTTAAAAGAGCCATCCCGGAAAATTAAACAGAACAGACAAACAGGAAGTTGGTGAAAATCCAATCTGCTCGCGTTCAAATTCAGTGACTAAAATAAACAACTGGCACTGCTTTGCTTTTAAAACAGTGAGGGCAAGGGTTCTAAATCTTGTCCGCCTTTTAATACCTCCCAATCGCAGCACCAAAATTTAAACTCTAGCCCTCTTGCCACTGCATCCAGGACATTTGTACTGCTTAATATGTTCAGCTTTCGCGGGTGTAATCTTGACACATTTTCCATGAAACCATTTCTCACATACATCACAGCAGATCCAGAATTCATCAGTGCCATAGCTTTCACCGCATGCCCCACAGGAAGCACCTTGTTCATCATCCTCTTCTTCCTCCTCTCCACTATCATCTTCTTCCTTCGATGGTGGAGACATTTTCGCTGCCTTATTCTGGGGCTCAGATTGCCGGGATTGCTAGAGAATCAATGCAAATAGCATGAACATTAAAACTCAACAATTTCTTATAACTCAAAAATAAAATTCAATTCATAACTCATACCGTCTTCCCACTTGATTTGCTTTTGCTACTACTATTGTGAGTTGCAGATTGGTCCTTGGGTTGTTTTACAGTTCCTGACACAACTTCAAATATGGTAGGGAGCTCATTTATCATCTGGAAAAGCCTTTTTCTGCAATTTCAAATTCAAAAGACCATCAGAAAACATTTACACTTCGGATAGCATTTCAGTTAATGAGGTAATAATTTTTACATGGCATTTTGTTCAATGAGATAATGCATTGAAAAAGTTCTAACTAGTTTTCAACTAATATCCTAAAGTATACATAAATGCTCCAGCATCAATCTCACTCCTCCATGGACAAATTTGACACCCAAATTATAACATTATTTGAATGTAAGTATCAAAATAATCTCACAAGATGCTGCATTTATGGAGAAATCAGATCACAAGGCAACAGGACCCTGATAAGGAGATTCTAAATCATGTGCTCCACTAATATGCTCTGAAATTATGCTTCTTAAGTTTGGTTCAGTTTTAAACGACATCATCATCCAAAAAAGATTGCAACTCTTGCTTCTTAACCACTTTCCAGAAACAACATTGGTATAGAATAGGTAGGTTGAATATGAAAGTTCAAGGCATTGATCCCAACAAGACAAGAAGTCGTGTCAAAGTAACCAAGCATTCAATTCAATAATGTTATTGTCTACATAAATTTATAGATTCTGTCCAAAAACAACCAAAGATCCTTAAAAGATAACAGAAAGTAGAGACAAAATGAAAGCGCGTAGCTTTAAAGGCAATAAGCATAACAGAAGAACAATCAATAAATCTGCAAATTATAAGAAGTAAAAATCCAAAACACAAATAAAGAACAGGGTCCTTCATAAACTCTAGCAAATAAGTAGCCAAGCTTATTAGCTCTCCAGACCACCACTATCCACTTCATTTAAAATTACTTAATAATGCAATAAATATAGCAAATACAACTTTAACAGCTACAACTAGCAACCAACATCACTGATGGACTCCCACTTACCAACAATTTACTTTAGTTATGTTTCTTTTCCTGTGTTTATCTACCAGTTTTAGTAGATTTCTTGAATTTAATCTCTATCTAGTTAGAGTTTAATTTAAAATAGAAAATATAGTTATAGTTAGATTAAAATAATTTGTCCATGTTACTTATATTTGTTGTGATGGGAAGGATGATGATTTTCAATGAATTCTGAGATTTTCATAGTAGTGTATAACTTTCTATTATTTAAGAGTGATTCCTAGATTAGGAGATAGTTCTAGCCCTAGGAGTGACTCCTAGATGCTATCCTTAATTCCAGCCCTAAATTCTAAGTTCTACCATCCCATATTTCCAACTTATACACAACCTCTTTTCTGTCTGTCCTACATCATCCACAGCAAGCAAAATTTAAAAAACAAGTCTCGAAAAGTAAGAAAACTCAAATATGCTATCAGTTTACTATAACTGGCACAGAAGCTTGTAGTAGTTAGCAGACTGGCTAGTGACCACCATTCAGAGAACTACAAAAGTTGACACAACTAATTGCTTAAATTCAGGAAGGTACGAAGCTCAAATATGCACTTACTGCAGAATAACTTGTACAAGCTTGTTCATAAGTTCATGACAAGGCAAACAAGTCAACTGTCACAAAGAAAATAAAGTCTCCAATTGTGGACACTTCCACCTCAACAAAAACCTCCAATAGAGGCGGCCAGTCTTATTAATGCATGTTCTAGCTTCATATGGAGAACAGGAAAAACCATTATTTCTGATGTTGAATGTAAACAGGATGACCAATTACACTAGTCTTTTGCAAATGAGTTCCAGGACTCAAGCCATGCCTCCTAAAAAGAACCAAATTCTGCAGGTCCAGAAATCTCATATCTTGGCACATCGAGCACAGAGCCTGAACATTCCAAAATAGCCTCTACTCAGCTATTTCTAACTGCTCCACAAAGATCTTTCCATTTTCTTCTTAAAATTTTCCATTTTGAATTTAAAGCAATCCAAATGATTCATTGGTCACTGACAGATATAATTTCGAATAGCTATGAACTCTACAGTTGCTAAATATTTCCCGAGGAGGAGTAAATTTTACATTCAAGGCGTAGATCTCAGTAATATTTTTTTACATGTAACGAAATCGCCAGATACTTTAACCAAGAAGCAAGACTACTTAATTTAAAGCATTTCTCAAGTCCCGCATGTATGCCATTAAATTATTATCAGTGCACCACAAATTAATATCAAATATATACTCATCATACAATCTGAGAATGATAATTAGAATTAGATCTGATAAGAAGGCAAATAAGATAGCTTTTTCTTTCGTTTTATGGGACCCAACAAAGTCCATTATATTACAAATTCCAACACAACCACCCCCCCGCCCAAAAAAAAGAAAAAATCTCAAAACCTGACCTAATGATGGGAAACGAAGACAATTGGTTATTGGAAATCACAAAAGGTTTTTCACCCTTATATGGTGCATTATCAGGCAACCCCAGGAGTATGCTCCAAATAAAAGCTACATAGTGCTCAACAGCATCTCATTAACATAAACAACAAGAAGAAAAGTCAACCTTACCTTTCATTCTTACCAAAACCAAAGCGAGCACCAAAATAAAATGCAACTGCAAGCAACCATGAATCACTGTGAACTGCAACCAGTGATAACCAGTCCTTCTCTTGCATCCCATCCCTAGCAAAATTTATACCTAATGCTGGCTCAGGAAGCTCAGGAGGGACTTCCTCCACAGGCAGATTAACCTCCCATGTCTCATTTGGAAGCCCATATAGACAAAGATTTTCCTTTTCTGCAAAATCATAATTTAATATCATCATCAACAACAAAAATATGAAATTCCTTTCAGATCTAAATTGTTTGAAAATAATATACGTTAACAGATCTTTTAGAGTACTTACCAAATAGATTATGATCAATAAACAAGAATTTATTAAAGTATTGCATTCCGTATAAGAACTTGTAACAAAGTGAATGATTATTCTCAGACCAGGACTAGGCTCTTATCAAAATACCAAGTAAAGTTGATTTAGTTCATGATCACTATGATCCAATAAAGTGCATTAAAAAATCAAAGTTAGAACTGTATCAGGAAAGACATCTTAGGAACGAAGCAATTGGTCAGAGAACTGATATTTCAGTTGTCGTATCCATCTATAAACAAATAAATGAACCAGATCGACACAACATAGAACGAATCAGAAAGACATGCATATTGATCTATAAAAACCAGTCCTCCAGAAAAACTGAGAGGAAATTCCTCAAAAACTGATTCAATGTTGACACTTTTCTCATTATTATGCCTAAACTAATCACAGTCCTCTAGTGAATCTTAACAAAGAAATGAAACAATCTCAAACTTGAATCAACAAGTCAAATCATAAATGAAGGAGAGGTGATAGCGGTAATACTACACTGAGCAAAGAAATATAAATTTCTCAAATTGGAGGTAGGCATTGCAACCATAGGAAAAAAAAATGGAACATAGCTAGAACGAGATTAGAATAACCCCATTTGGGACACAGACGCTGTATAGCAGAAAAATTAAGAGCTCTAAAGAATTAAAAAAATACTGTAACAGGACCGTGAACCACAGTGAACATCTCGTTATCTACAAGATACCATAATATTATGAAAATAAAAGCATGTACCGTCATAAAATACACCTAAATTGAAACAAAAAGTAAAATTGTCTAAAACTCACTTCACCAAAAGGAGAAAATAGAATGGAAAAGCATAGGAAAACAGAAAAACCCACCTGGGTCGCACTGCTGGTAAAACTTCTCTACTTCTGCAGTGAAAAGGAGGGGTAAACAACAAAATTTAAGAAATAAGAGCAACAAATTCCAACAAAGAAAAAAATAAAATAAAATAAAAGAAGGAAACCTGCAGTGAGAGCCTTGATCAAGCCAGCGCGTCTGCCTTTGAAGTCGCTGAAGACTTCTTCTACGGTTCGAGGTATTGGATGCGGTATTCCCTCCATTACTCTATTTTAAACAAACTGTTATGCCTGGTCGCTGTGGTTGTGTTCCTTCTTCAAAAAATCAAACAATTGATCAATCTCCCTTTAACTAAACTACCTTTTGTTGTACTGTGGATTGGACTGGAGAAAGAAAAGGCCAATAGAACTAACGAAGGTCATGTATCAGAAAAAGGAAAAAAAGAAGAAATACTATATAATTGAAAATAATAATCAGGGGATCTAAATTATTAAGGGCATTTGAACGGAAGGGCTTAATTAGGGTTTCTGTCGTCGTGTTCTCCCCTCCATTGGATAAAAAGAGCGATACACAGACAGAGACGTGATTTGCCCTGTGTTTTACATTTGTCTCCTATTTTATTAAATATGATTTAAATAATAAACAACTTATTTCTAGTATTAATTATTAAATGTACTTGGATTCTCGATTAAGATCGAAATTAATTTAATACGATAATAAATAGGAAAATATTGCAAGTTGGGGACCTCACTACGCTGGCTTCGTTGGAATTGCCAACAACCATGGGTTGGAGCATTTGTACCCGTAGGTGTTTCAATCATACGCCACTTATTTTCTTTTTTTTGTGTATATGTTTGTATAATCCCTGTATTAATAAATAGATAAAATTTAATAGAATAAAATAGAAATTAGTTAAACTGATCCAACACTGATAACATATTCATATTTGTAATAGGAATTATCCATAAAATTATTGTGAAAATTCAAATGAATAACTAACGTCTTGTACAAGTTATTTTTTAATATTAACAGTCCTATTTAGAATAGTTCATATTTATATAAAACTTAATAATGAATCTTTTAAAAATTACTATATATAGATAAAAACTTATATTTATGGTTCATTAATTTTAACATTATTATTAAATTTTACTTTCTACAAATAAAAGTTATCATTAAGAGTTAATTAATAAATATCAAAATTTTAAAGATTTATTTAAATTGTTATGAAAATTTTTAAAAAGTTATTTTAACCCAAAACTTAGTGTAATAATTTTAATTTTAAATTTTCTGCTCTTCTTTTCTTTTCTTAAGATTGCCACTTAATAAAAATTAATAATTGAGTTACTAAGACTATATGTGATTTCATTGTTTGGAGGGAGGAATTATAATAGAATAGAATGGAAGAAAAAAGTTTCATATCACATCTTATTCCACCCTAAACAGTACAAATGAGAAATCTCCGATTTGGGGGGTTTAGGATAAAATATAAAATGATAAACATTTTTTTCTATATTATAGTATAAACATTTCTGTCAAACAACATTTTACTATGTTACATTATGAACCTTTTCATCCCTCCTAAACAACAATTTTCTAATATTTCTTTCATTTACATTCTATTCCATTACAAACCATTTCATTCCATTGAAAATCTTACATCCAACCAAGCATAGCCTAAACCAATAGCTCATCAATTAAGTAAGTAAATTTAACACAACCAAAACATGTATATTAAATTAGTATAAATTGTGAATGAGGTTGTACTATATGGGAGATTCTTTTAAAGAATTTCATTAACTCCTAATTCAAGTCTAGCATTTAAGGCATCATCATACTAATGTTGTATGATGTATTAGCAAGAATTATAAAACTAAATCTTTAAATATGCACCAATTTAGGATCATTTCTAATTTTTAAAGTGTTTTGTATTTTAATTTCAATATTTTGAATTTTATCCTTAACGAAAGAGAAATCTACTAAGATTTAATCAATACTTGAAATGTGAGGTTTTCAAAATCTTTATTTATAAAAAATATTAAATTGTGATTAAAAGCAATATTAAATATATAAATTTTCATTATAAGAATAATGTATACTATACTAATTATTAAAAAATTAATAATAAATACAAATCAATTATTAATTTTTAATTTTTAAAAATTTTAAGGAATATATTTCCAAAAGAGGAACAAGTTTACACCAATTATACAAGATTTAATTGATGAAAAGTTTGAATTACCAAAAAGTTAAGAAAATGTAAAAGCTGAGTTTAGATTCTTAAAAGCAAGATTGAATCATTTGCTTAGGGACACACTTTAAGAAGATTAAGGGGAAAGTTGGAAATCTTCATCTCTTCAAAATAATTCCCCATAAAAGGCTAGTTTAGTACACATATAGTTAACTTAGTTGTTAGTTAATTATTCTACCATGCAATTAATTAGTTCTTAAGCAACCCTGCCTTTACCTCTATCTTTACTTTAAAACAACTTTAAGATGATTCAGCAGATCTTCCCTTATGAGAGAGTTATTCTAGGAGGAGACTTTAATAGTTATATAGGGGCAATCTTTAACGATTATTCATGGACTCATGGGGTTTCGAGTATGATGATAAGAATGAGAGTGGGGCTGCTTTATTGGATTTTGTGGTAACATTTGAGTTAATGATAGCCATCTCTTTTTTGAAGAAAAAAGATGAGCACCTGGTGAGTTTAAGAGTAGAACTATGAAAACTCAAATTGACTACTTCCTCATAAGGTAGATCGATTGACCTAATTGCAAAGATTGCAAGGTGATACCTAATGCTTGCTTTTCAACTCAGCATGGATTGTTGGTTATAGATATTATAATTAAGGGTTGGAGGAAGAAAAGAAGTCCTAAGAGATGTACCAGAGTTAGATGGTTAAATTTGAAAAAGGATAAGGTAAACCAATTTGGGGGTAGAGTAATAAATGGAGAAGGATGAAATTTTGAAGGAGATGTTAACCAGATACGAGAGAAAGTAGCAACTCTTTTAAGGAATACAAATAAAGAGATCCAGGGTATTTCTAAAAGGTTTAGGGATAAATGAATTCTTAATGGTGGAATGAAGATATACAAGAAAAGGTTAAGATTAAGAAGGGTTGAGAGAGTAGTTAATAAAGAAAATTACAAATTGGCAAAAAAGGTAATCTCATAAGCTAAAAGTAGAGCTTACAAGAAATTATACCAATGATAGGAAACTAAAGTGGAGAAAAATGATATATATTAAGTTAGTAAGAGCTAAAGAACATAAAGCGAAGGACCTAGATCAAGTTTGTCATATAAAAGATGAAACAGGGCAGATGCTTATGGCTAAAATTGACATCAAGAGTAGAAGATAGAGATATTTCTATACCCTTTTTAATAAAGGTGTAAAGGATTGCATCTCTTCACGTGATCTTAGTATATCTAAGAGGTATTGTAACTTTAGTTGTTATTGGCACATTACAAGGGAAGAAATTAAAAGAGTTTTGAGGGACATGAAGAGTGGAAGGATAATAGGGCCAGATGAGATACCTATAAAGGTATGAAAGAGTTAGTCGAAAAGGGTCTTACTTGGTTGACCAAGCTTATTAATGTGATCCTTAAATCTGCCAAATGTCGGATGAGAAGGGACTTAATGTCCTAATTCCTCTGTATAAGAACAAAGGGGACATCCAAATTTATAACAACTATAGAGACATCAAACTACTTAATTACACCATAAAGTTATGGGAGAAGGTAATTGAGTTACAGAGCGTGCACATATCTTGAAGAGCCCATTTTGGTTCATACCAGGAAGGTCCACAACAAAAGCTTCACATCTCCTTAGAAGATTAATGGAATATTACAAGGAAAGACAGTGTAAGACATATATAGTTTTTATTAACTAAGAGAAGGCATATGATAGGGTATTTAAGGAAATCATGTGAAGGTGTTTAGATATATAATTTATTAAAGATATATATTAAGGTGTAAAGATTTATAGTAAGGATGATAAGAGGATATACATAACATTTTTCTATCAATAAGGCTACACTAAGGCTCCTTATTAAGCCTCTTTTTATTTATAGAAGGGGTGTATGAACTCACCAAAAATACCCAAGGGGATATGCCTCGGTGTATATTATTTGTTGATGACATTGTTTTAGTAGATAAGATAAGAGAGGGTGTAAATATCAAGTTAGAACTTTGAAGGGATAGATTAGAATCGAAGGGCTTTCAATTATGTAGGACCAAAACTGAGTACTTAGAGTGTAATTTTTCAGGCCATAAGGTGGCTTCCAACATGGAGGTAAAAATTGGTTTAGAAGTTATACTATAAAAAGAGTGGTTTAAGTATCTAGGATCTATAATCGAAAGCAATGGAGAGATCGATAAAGACATAGTTCATTCTATCATATCAGGATGACTTAAATGGAGAAGTGATTTGGGAGTCTATCATTTAGTGATTAGGTCGGCCATGTTTTATGCGAAGGAATGTTGGCCTATCAAACAGGTGCATAGTCATAAATTAATGGTAGTAAAGATGAGGTTGCTCCACTAGATGAGCAACTCTACCAAAAGAGATAAGGTCATGAATGTAATGGTAAAAGACAAATAAAAGGTGGCTAATATTGGTGAAAATTAAGGGAGGTAAGGCTTAGGTAGTTCAGACATGTTAAGAGAAGACACCTTGATGCGCCAGTGAGAAGATGCGAGGAAGATTGTACTTAGAGACTATAAGAGAAAAAAAGGAAGGCCTAAGAAGAACTTGAGGGAGATGATCAAGAATGATATGACTTTACTAGAACCTACCAAAAATATAGCCTTTAATAGAAAACTTTGGCATAATAGAATAAGGGTAAAAGATCTCACATAGAGAGGTCATTTCCTTTCTCATGGGTTTTTTAAACATTTTCCTCAATGTTTTAAGACTTATGTCTTGCATTTAGCCCAAGCATATAACCAAAATATTTTCCTATTTAGACTAAATATGTTTTTGTAATGACTTGTTTGATTTATTTATTTACTTTTCTCCTTCTTTGTTTGTGTTTTTATTTACCTATTTTATCTTTATTCTTATTCTTGCTTGTTCTATATCTATTTTAATATTAATTTTATTACTTATATATTTTTATGTATTTATTTATCTATTTGTTTATTCATTTTTATCATTATCTTTTATGTCTATTTTTATTTTTAATTATTTATTATTTTAATATGTATATATATTTTTTATGTGACTCTATCAAAAATAGTCTATCTATAAGTTAGGGGTAAAATTGCATACTTTTGAACCTCTCCAAATCAACGGGACTTTTATTAGGTTGTTGTTGTTGTCTCTCCATATTGAGTATATAGCACTACTAAGGCACGTTATTTTGTCTCTCTTGTTCATTCTTTTTCCTTTGTCGAGCTTGTTAATAAACTTTCTATGAGTTTTGAAATTCCTTCTCAACTTTTCCAAAGATTACATTACATTTTATATGTAAGTAGAAAAGTCAAATGTGAATAATAAGTGTTGTAAATTTTCTTGATTTACAAAGGCACTAGACTTGGGGGTACTTAAGGAAAGTTAGTCTATCCAATATGGTCAGTATTTATTTAACTACCAATCACATAAATAATGCGACTTTTAGTTAGGCGTAGTTGAATCAGATTAAGTTAAACAATCAATTTTCTGAATTTGTAGTTGTCAATTTTAAATTTTAATATTATAACTTTTTTCATTTTTTTCATAAGAATATACTAAATACTTCATGATGATTATTGATGTAGTGTTTAAAGATAATCATGCCATTTATTGTAAACAAAATTTTAATTGTCTTAATCAACTTTAATTTTTGTAATGAATTTTATCAATAATAAATTGATATAAATGATGTTTAAGAAATTAATTATAAATATTCTTATTTCATATTTTAATCAAAATTGTTTTCAATAAATTACATCAAATAAAATTTTAATTAATTTAAGTAATATTTATTTTATTTTATTTAAATTTACAACTTAAATAAAAATATGGTATTTGAATTTCAAATTAATACCATAATGATGTTGTCTTCCCCAAATTATTTAATAGTAATAAATTAATGAACAATTCTAAATGTATGTAATAAGGAAAAGGGATTAGTTATAAATAGTTTTTTAAATTAAATAAAATTTTCCTGTAGGAAAAAAAGGCTTTACACATTTTGTTATTGTAGATTGCTAAAACATTCATAATACTATGGTCCTAGTACAATTACATGATCAGAAACCTATAAATAAATCCTTTCCTTGACTACTTTAGCAACCAAATACCCATAATATTAATACATGGACAACACTTGTCTGGGTCGAGACCTACTACACAGAACATCCTCATTTCCACAACTGAGGACTTTTGGATGGTTGTTCTCTCTAATGAACTTTCCTTGCTTCCTTCATCGGTGATTAAGAATTCCACTTATTTGGAAACTTCTTGTGGTTCATCTTCTTACACCAAGGGTAACCTGGCATTACATCTTTGACTCTCTTATGTTGTTCATGTCTACTTATGGTTGAACTAAGTAGTTTAGTTTATCAACGAACTATAAGAGTAAAGTTAGTAATCTGCCTAACCATAACTACATACCGTGATTATATTCTTCAAGAAGTAGCTAATTGCCTGTTACAACTTTTAGCTTTAGAACTAGACATGATTTGCTCCTTTGCCTATTGGATAACTTTATATTTCAATTAGTTAACTGACTTTTCTACCCAATTATAACACCTCGCATTCCTCTCTTTTCAGACTGTGTGTAGATAAGAACCAAACATAATTAACATTATATGTTTATCTTTTCCTAAAACATTAGATGATAGGAACTACATGAGTATTTCTTGATAATTATCATTGATTCTGTTTAGGAGGCGTAGCTTCTTAATTGAGCTCCATATCTCATTAATATAACTACAGTTGAAATACATATGCTCCAATGAACACCTAACTGACAACCATAATTGGAATAAGACTCTTGGCAGAAGGTAGGTGTTCCAAATTATTTTGCTCCATCTTTTGTATGTGCTATTCGTTCCGATTGATGAGTTTTGCTCCCAAGAGTTTTGAAAAGGAATTTTTGTTCTTAAAAATTATGAGAAAACTAAAAAAATGAAAATTTGAATATTGAATATTGAAAAATAAATATAAAACTAAAATGAAAGTGATAAAAATGGTCCAAAATAATATTTGGCTTTCTATACTCACAATCTGTAATGAAAACTTCCAACATGTTGTTCTTAATCTATGAAATGGTGTATAAATATATATATTTATGTGAGAAAGCATATATATATAAGTGACAAATAAGCAATTTTATTTATAAAAATTTTTCCAAAAAATATTATTCATAAAAAGTCAACTATATTCCATCTAAAGCATAGAGTTATAAGATTAATGCTAGGGTGACAAGATGAATGTTACTAACTTTAGAGGAGAGCTACAGAGAGTTGTTACCAAACTCGTAGTAACTAATCTCAAATCTTCTAGATTTTTACACTTGGAGCAACAAACAGTAAGGAAGATGCCTAATCTAAAAGAAATTGGATAAAGTTTTGGTTAATCACATATGGATAAACCATTTCCCTAATTCTTTAACTCATTTTGGTACTCCATTATGTTCAAATCACTCTTAGACGGAGGTTTTGAATCTCACATTTCATATTATTCATAATTCTCCATTCAAATTCTTCAACTACCTAAGTAAAAAGGATGAGTTTATGGAACTTGTAGATGAGGTGTGGAACATTAAGATTAAGGGTTGTAAAGCTTTCTAGCTTATGAGAAAGCTTCATATTTTGAGAAATAAATTGAAGACTTTCTCTAAAGCAGATCAACCCCTCTTTCATATCAATCTACAAAAAGCTAAAAGACATTTGAGAAGTGCGTTGGAAGACTGCTATGAAAATCCAAACAATTTTTCTCTTAAAAACATTGAATTTATGAAGCTGGGGAAATACATGGAAGCTTTTCTAGTTCAAGATTCAATTTTTATGCAAAAGATAAGGATTACAGGGATGAGGGAAGGGGATTTCAATACTAAATTCTTTTATAATTATGTTCTGGCAAGAAGAAACCTCAACGGGATAACTTGTCTCTTGGATTCTAATAACCAAATGATTACTGATAAAAATCCCATAAAGAGTTTGATATTTAACTTCTTTAAATTTGCTAGGTAACGCATCTACATCAGACCCATTAAATATGCAAGATTTGGTAACTTTATAAAAGCATTAACAACCATTTACCTAGAGATTAAATATGTTCTTTTCAATCTAAATTCTACTAAAGTTCTAGGCCCAGATGGATTCAATGCATACTTTTTCCATAAAACATGGCAAAAGTTAGTTATGGAAACTATTATAAAGTTTTTGAATTTTGGTAAATTATTAAGGGAAATCAACTCACATTTGCTTGATTCCTAAGCTTCTCAATGCTAGTAGTTTTAATGATGTTCAACCTATCCCCTATTGAAGCACCATTTACAAGGCAATTTCAAAACTTTCTATAAACAAGCTCATGAATCTCAAGTAGCTTTCATCCCTGGCAAAAGGATCTTTGATAATATTCTATTGGTCTAAGAATTCATGAGAGAATACAACTTTGGAAGACACATCAAAAGTTATTCCATCAAAATTGTTCTCTCAAAAACTTGTGATAAACTTCAAGGGAATTTCATTACTATATGTTTGGAATGGTTTGGATTCCCAAATCATTCCATTAAAAGCCTGCATTTCCATAACTTTATATAGTATTCTTATCAATGGAGCTCCTACTAAGCAATTCAAAGGGTCAAATGGTATAAGACAAGAAAACCCTCTTTCTCCTTATCTTTTTGTTATTGTTACAGAGGTCCTAAACAAAAATATTTGTATGTATATGATAAAGTTCATGGGATAAATTTACATTATAAATAAAATTATAAGGAAATTATAATTGTGAGATTCATATTACATTTAAGTATTATCCCTAAATTGTTTCCAAACATTGTTCTATTAAGACTAGACATTAACATAGTATAAAAAACTAGCACACGCTATGTTTCTTTCTTATGAAGGAAGTAGTAGGTCTCACAAACTAAAATATGGAGATGCTTAAAAAATGTATAAATACTTATCAAAGAATAAGTTCACTAAACTGGCCTCATATGAGAACTCCATTTGGAACATCACATATATGTGTATAAAAAAATCTCATTTTGATGATTATATAAGTAATAATTTGACTTAAGATCTCCTAACTATCTTTATAGAGATTATTGTTATATATACTACTTATGACCTATTTTAATTAAGGTTAGTTGATTCAATAGTCATTGGATACAATATGAACTATATAGAGGTGATTGAGTAATCAATGTAATATTTATTACCCTAAAGTAATTAGGGAGAACATTTCATTATTCTTAGTTAATATTGATTCAAGGAATCCTTAGCTAAAGTAGAATAACACTTTGTAAATAATTTACAAATTTTAATAATATAATCAATTACTAATAATGGAGAACTAATATAATTAGCCACTATAATTTTTAGCTACGGAAAATTGACGATGTTTTTTGCGACAAATATAAATCGTCGCTAATTACTATTAATCACGATTTTGGCACTTTTAATGACGAATTTTTTCATAACAAAATGTCATTTTTGTTGTAGAATTTAGCTACAGGAAGAAGTCCGCCAAGTACATAAATTGATCCACTCTTATTCACGTGATTGAGAGTCATACAATGTAGCACAATTTTGTAGCTTTTGGAAATACTACAAACGAGTTACAATCAGACAAACTACGTTTAATTTATTACAAAAAGATCATTTCTACAATAAATTTATCGTTTGAGCCTTTTCACTGACGCCATTATTATTATTACTGAAATCATCTACAGCAATAAAGACTTCGAAATCAGGTTCGGAATACTCAATAAAGATAACGATACCGTTTGACAAAAATAAAGTTGCCAAACAGTGGAACTTATGCTTATAACACGGATCCACCAAGAGGATAATAAGAAACTTAGCTGCGAGCCTTCTGTAATGCTCTACGCAAATATGCTTTACTAGAAAGAGGGCCAACATAAAATCCTCGGTAAAGACTTGAATACCATTCACCATCCCAAGTTCAATCTTGACTTCTGACGAAATTGTTTCTTTGTCACGCACCACGGCCCAGGAAAGGTGCTCAACTATACACAGAAAACAAGAAATTAGGCTATAGATGTAAAGACCTAGTAACTAGCTTCTCTACATGTACCCAAAATAAATACAGCACAGTTCCATAAGGAAACAAAGTATTAAACCACAATATGAATTTAACCAGCAAAAATAAGCATATCCAGATTCTAATGGGAGTATTTAATTCATACCTAAATAAGCACTTGAAGCAAAATATGAAGACAAGTTTAGAATCAAGATTCCGACTGCCAAAAAAATGTACCATATTTAGATGTCCAGAACTTGAGAAAGGAAACATCTTACATTGCTGACAAGCTTTGCACCGAACCATGCAGTGTCAGCCCTATAAGGTGGAGGAATGACTCTAATACCATTTGATATGGATGAAGGAAGGAGCCCACGCAATTCCTTCTCTAGCCTTTCTGGAAACAATTGAAAACGAATACGTGTAATTGATGTAGAAAAGCATCCAGTTAATATGTTTTTATCCCACTTCACCATCCTTTCTCGTTACAATCTCATGGCATGCCAATCGTGCATCTTTTAAAGATTCAGACAAAGAATTAAACCATAGTAGGTAAGCTTGTTTTGTTTCCCAACCTGCAATTCCCGGTAAACATGCAGTTCCTCCTGACAAAACTATTGTCTTGAACCAAGCATCATCACCAGTTATTTCCGCAGCATTACAGTGGTCCATGCAAAGTGCGATAGCCTGGTGCAAACCCATTGTACGCCTGTAAACATAGGGGACAAAAGAAAAGCAAATCAACCTTCATGGGGATCAACAAAAACGTTGTTGCTTTGTATACAAACTAGCAAACACATACCATATAATGTATATGGAGCAGAAACTAGGGGCTAGCCCAGCAGAAAAGTGAATCAGTTTTCACAATAGAAGAAGGAAGAGATATATTCCAGCCATCAGTATGCAAATGTTTGAGTAAAAAGCAACCCGAATTAATGTATAGCAAGAAGATGGACTTACACTCCTCCAATCCGAGGTTGGAATAAGAGCTCTCCAGTTTTAAACCGTTCTTTTGAAAGTGTGAACCATCCCTCTCCCGGTACCTCCAAAGATGCTTGTGAGTCTTTCCTTAACTCAGTTTCATAGTCAGCAGCAACATAGCAAAGGTTCTGTTTTTGCATAAGACCCAGATAATATACAATGTATCCGGTCCCAAAACATTTTCCGAGTTTAAGAAGTCTTATTTATCTGTTAATGGGATCAAAATTTACAACATGAAATAAGGGGAAAAAAAAACCCCACATTCTTCTTCTAAGTAGCAGCAAACTAGTGTGCTTATAAACCTAGATCAAACACAAGAAATTAGTGGTAAGCAAAGAATTTAACATGAAAAGAAAGCACGTACCTCTTTTATTGTTCGGACAGTGTACATCGATTCAAAATTGATATTATTCTCCTGCAGCTGTTCTCTAAGGAATCCTGTTACTTTTAAGGCTCCAACACCAATAACTTCCACTCCCACCTTTCGCATTACCTTACCGTTTAAAACTGTAAAAGACAGCAGCCACAAACCTCAAGACCCAACAATTTAAACCGATAAACTGGCTAAAGAAGCGAATTACTGTAGAGAAAAAGAATTAGGAAGTTAAAAGCAAATAGAATCAAAATGAAACATGCATGCATATAATGCACCCAAGACTAAAAAAAAGATTTACAGATGGAGGTTAGCCAAAGATATCAGACCAATATTTGAAGTATGGCATCTATCTGTATGTAGGCAGAAAGGCTTGGGAACACAAATGTTGCAGAAAAAGTTCAAACTCTAAGCATTTACAGCATTGCCACAAACATGAAAATAATTCAGAAATTAATTGTGAAACAATCATGGAAAGACAAGAGACAGTTTCTTACTTGGAACAACAGATGTAACGTGGAAGCCAATATTAACAGATATCCCAGAGATTCGGCGGGCAGCATACAATGCTAAAGTTGCCTGTGCTTGTTGTCATGAAGAAGAACATAGAACATGAGTGATGCTGCAAAAAGATATAGATAACACTAAATGAAGAAACACCTATTTGTTGGTCCTCTATTGAAATAAAGGTAGTCAGTTTTCACCATAAAAGACTCGATACCAAATTTGCTATAAGGCAGATCAAAATATGCACTGACATTAATCGCATATGAAAATTTAAACATAGTTCCCCAGTCATAACAAGTTTAACTGCTGAGGTACCAAAGAGATCAGCTTCCCTTTCTATTTAAAGTCTGTTATATAAAATATTTCCAGTTTTCTTTAATCTGTCTCACAGAACTTGGAATGGGAATAAGTAACATGCATGGTAGAAATAGGTAAGTTGACATGAAAAAAAATAAATTAACAGACAGTATCTGATTAAAGGCAGAAATAGCTAGATTGATAAATTAACACAAATTACCTGATTTACGGCACAAATGGCAGGAACATTCATATCAAAGAGAGCATTGTAGATGGCTTCTTTAAGCTGGCGCCTTGATGCTTTTGCAGATTCAGTATCTAGAAGCATGAACAATGAAATACCTCAATTTTGTAACTATCTCATCCAAATTCTTAAAATTAATTGTGTAGTTCACTTCACAGTAACAAAGGGTAGCCAAACTTTGAGAATTAAGAAAATGCTTATCTTTTCCAAAATGAGAGTATCTGAGCACAAAGCTGAAATGAGATTAACTAGCAATTGTAAAATTGAAACTAAAGAACAAGCTATAAACTTTGGGCAGTTGGAAATATTTAAGCTCACAAAAGTAGTGCACGATTAATTAGAAGAGGCACGAGAGAAAAGTAATAGCTGACCATCATAATGGCAAATTGGAAGTGATACAATTATTGGCTGAGTAGAAGTTTTAACGTGCATCCTGTAGAGAAAAAAAAAAAAAAAAGCATCTTAGATTGAAGCATGAGGAGTAAGCAATAAACTGAGGGCTGGGACTGCCACGCAGAAAGCAATAGAACAGTTGCTAGTTGTACCTAACTAAAGCCCTCTTCAAGAGAACAATAAGAAGAAAAGGTTTGGGAGCATAGACCTGCTGTAAATTGTAGCAAAAAAATGTCGAAGCCTAGTATACATAGGAGACTCGATGTTGCCGAATTCCTGAAAATTAAGACAAAATAAAATCCAATGGGCAAGTAGATTAAAGGGCTAGTTAAAGAAGGTGGGAAGTAGAAAAGAGAGAGGAAAATGATCACGGTCACCAAAAAGGTAGCACAGCGGCCAGATGGAGAACCGTACTTGCTCCAACCAAATTTGCAATAGCCCGAACCACCTGGAAGGAATCGGCATCAGTCAGAAAAGAGATTTTGATGCTAAAATAATTCAATGAAAAAGACCACTATACTAATTGCGTACCGTCAATAATAACAGAACCAGGGACTTGGGAACGCTGGCCATATATGCGCATGAATGACAATTCAGTAGACAACAGCTCTCTTGAGAATGTCCTGCCGTACTAAAATTTAATTAATTAAAATTATCAAAGATATTGTATTGGCAAGCGTGAAAGAAAAGGAAAGTAGAGTAGAGAGACGGACTGGATAGGATAAGCGGATCGGAGACAGGTTTCGGAGAAGAAGACAGAGTCTGAGTCGAAGTCGTCGCGGGAGGGGTGGTGAAGGAAGAACAGCCAGAGGCGGTTATCGGATGAGATGAGTGATCGAAAATAGTGAGAAACGAGGGAGAGCCTAGCAGCGTCTCTGGGGGACAACAGATGGATTATTTGGACTAGAACATCCACCGGAATGCGCTCAAATGCTCCTGCTGCTTCTGCTCCCCCCGCCGCCACCATCGTCGAGGAGGTGGAGCCCCCTCCTCCAGAAGCTGAGCTACAACTCCCAGTCCCCCGATTCGACATGGATTCCCATATTTTTCTGAACATTTTGTTTTCTGGTTTAGCGAAGAAGAAGAGCAGAAAAAAGGAAGAGGAGTAATTATAAATTCAAGTCAGTTATTGTATTATTATTATTATTAAATAAGTAAGAATTGGGTAAATTAGTTATAATTGAATTACATAATACGAAGCTGATGCCGGTGCCGGTGCCACGAATGCGAGTGCAGTTTGGTGAATTCACGTTTCTGGTTATTAGAAAGAAAATACGGACGCCGGAGGCCGTTGACAGCGAACCTAGCCACACGTGGACTTCTGATAGCCAGCCAATAAGTGGGAGTGGGATGGATATCTTTTTTCCTTCGGCAGACCCATTACGTGAAACAGTACAAGTAGATGGCGACGGGGGATAACATTTTTTAGTTTTGCAAAGTGTTCTTTTTTATTATTGAAAACTATCTAGTTGTTTACATTTTGACTTATAAAGTTAAGTTGTATTATAAAGTATGATGTGTTTTGCAAGTTGTTCGTCTAATTCTCTAGGTTGATTACAAAGCAGTAAGTCCTAAAATAGATGTTTGCACTCCTGTCAAAGGATGAACCACCCATATTTATTCTATAACTCACAATTGGATTAGATATTAAACTCAAGATATCAAAACCGCTTTGGTATTTATAATTTTATGAGATAATGAATTATTGTTTACAACACAACTTTTTCAAATACATATGAAGGGTCTCATTATTAGTATATGGTTTAAAAGAACTATACTCCACCGTTTTAAATTGAGAGTTAATGAAATGTACAATACTATCACTCGGCAAAGTAATCAATAGTCATCAACCTTGAGTTATGGTTACAATTATAGTAATTATAGCTCGAAGGGAGAAAAAAAAAAGTAAGTTAAAGCAATTGTGGTCTAGGAGTATGTTCACTGACTTGACATTTATGTGGTAAATTGAAGTGATATACAGTAAAACCTCTTTAAATTGATACTCGGTAAATTAATAAACTTTCTAAGATAATATTTTTCTTCAATCTCGACTTGAGCCGGTTGAAAATTTAACAAATTTCGATAGATAATAAGATAATATACTTTCAAAATACCCCTAAGTAAATATAGGGTCCCATTAATATCATAAATTAATAATTATATAAAGTTATACAAACATAACTAAGACAATTTAGTGAAATATGATTCTAGAGTTGCTTGTTTTTCTTAAAAATTAAGTCTAATTGGAGCTCATCTCTAAATTTTCTTATTGCAACCAAAATTGCTAGTGTTGTGTTCTCAAACTATATCAAAAAAATGTGAAGAGTTCTAAACGCGATAAGTTCTTCCTTATGCGTAACTGGTTCCAAAGGTATTGTATCGTTTCCAACTTCATCATCAACATTATTTTCAAGGATAGTAGCCACAATTTCTTCCAAACTCTGGACCTCTGAACATGTATTATTTTCACCTGGATAATCCAATAGGCTATTGACATCCATTTTATTGCGATAGTTGAGATCATTAATCATGAGCTCAAGTTCAAAAATGTTGTTTTCACAAGTGGGTTCATCTAAATTCCTTGAGACTTCATCCCTTAAACGAAGTTTGCAGTGTCGAAAACAATTTGCCATTGCGTCTTGCTGAACATTAACTGTCCAAGCCAAGGCTACAAGATTGATAGCATCCAAAGCATTAATCTTATTTGGATCAGATTGTCCCAACTCATAGCCTTCTAAAATCCTACGGTAAAATCTCCTATGATAGTGCATCTTTAAAGCTCTTATTATTCCAGCATCACAAGGTTGAATTTTTGATGTCATGTTGAGTGGCAAGAAGAACAACTCAACATTATGTAACCCTTCAATATTTCTTGGATGTGCTGGACAATTATCTACCACAAACAAAATTCTTCTACCATGCATTTTTTTATCAAACCAACGGATATATTCATCAAAAAGCACACTTGACATCTAAGCTCTTTTATTGGCACGACAGTGACAATTCAAGCTATTCATATTGACATTCTTGAAGCAACATGGCTTTGCATATTTTCCAATAATCCATAAAGGGATTTTTTTAAAGTCATCCTCATTACGACAAATAACAACTTTTAGCCTTTCTTTGTTTTGTTTTCTTCCTTCAAGTTGCTTCATAGCAAGAGAATGATCAGCTTGTAACCTGTAAAACAATCCAGTTTCATCCATATTAAAAACATGTTTCATAGGAAACTTATCTATTTTTCCCTTATAGACTGCAATTGCTTCGCCATGTCTTGTATATCAATCGAACCACTCTCTCCAAAATGACGAAATGACTTGATACCTTGTCATAGCTTGAATTTCTCAAGCCAACCTTTAGAAAATTTGTGTTCAGAATCTTGTTGAGGGTATAGAAGTTTCATTGTATCCCTTGCCTTCTCCAAAATTAGCTCTCTGGTCATATTCACACGATCTTGGTACTAGAGAAACCACTCATAAACAACCTTCTCCATACTGTATTTGGAAATTTTGCTAGTTTGTGCCGCTTGATATCCCTTCCTTTTTCTAGGTTGGCCGAAAGATACTCAGCCGATTGTTTAAGTAGGTTTGAGATTGTATCTTGACTAACTTTCAAATGAAACTTTTCTTTAAGCCACAACTGCAAATCTTTTTGAGTGCATGTCAAATGATCTCTCTTGTACTCACATACTTCTTTGCGTATTTGATCCGTCATTGTTGATTTCGTGACACCTTTTAAATGAGAAGCCATTGTTGGGTGTTGTTTCAAGAAATTTTCTATCTTGTTTATAAAGTATTTTCTATCTCCATCATACGTACATACATTGAATGTTTTTAGTAAAAATACAATGAATAATACTTAATTATTAAGAAACAATGAACATTATTTATTAGTTTTCATTAATATTATGTACAATGAATCTATGGTTTAGATTCATTCAATTAATATGAAACATGAATTTTTCTAAGATACAATACTTTTTGATGTAATCAAAATTTAACTTCAATCAATTACAAAAATCTCTTTAAATTAATAAATATTAATTTATCGGTTGATTAATATCTCTATAAAATAATAAAATATCATGATCCCAACAATATTAATTTATAGAGGTTTTACTTTACCATAAAGCAAATAAGCCAATATAATAAACATTCTTTTTCTTTGGTTTAGTTGTGTATTCTTTCACATTTTTTTAAGGTTGAAATTAAATAGATAATACTCAATTATGATAAAAAGATGAAATGAACTCAAAATTCTCTACCCATGGTAAGGTGGATTTAATATGAAGTTATTTTTGTCTTCTTCTCAAATATATGATAAAATATCTAATATAATTATAAGTTTTATTGTAAAGTATTTGAAGGTGAAGGAACTTATAAAATGAAAGAAAATCTTGCTATTGTCAATATTACTTTTTGTAAGAAATTGTTAATTGATGTATAAGAAGTGACTGAAAATTATTTACAATAATAAGTGAAAAAAGAAATGAAGTATAAATATTAGATAAGGGAAAAAGTATTTTGATTGATAAGGATGTTAATATATCTTTTTGAAATGAAGAAGTATAAATATTAGATAAGGGAAAAAGTATTTTGATTGATAAGGATGTTATTCTTTTAATTTAAAACAACATGAGCTAATAATTATATCATTCAAATATTTCTTTAAATGCTTTAAACTCACTTTATTTTCAAAAGGTAATAAATACTACAACAACAACGGGTCCAAGACTTAAAGCATCTTATTATTATGAAATTTGCTTTATTTTCATATTTTAAAAAAGGAATATTAGTTGATTATTGATATATATATATATACGTTTAATTACGGAATAACATGCTATATTATTATGGAAGATGAGGGAACTGATCAAAGATAAAGAATCTTGATTAATTTATTGGTTTATTGTAATATTGGAACAACTTTTATCAAATATATTGATGTAGTTTTATGGTACAAAGTGCTTGTGCTTTATTTTTATGTGTTGAGTGGATTGGATAAAAAATATAGTTCACTATGTTATAGATAATACAACTAATTATATACTAGTTGTACATTTGTTACAATCAAAATATGAACATATTTATTAGTCTTTATGCATTATATATTATATAAATCTCATTTAAAAAGATATTGATTATATTAACCATATTTGTAATTTTGCTTCACATGCATCTATGATCATACTTTTTATGTACAATCATCTTATATTTTTATCTTGGATAAGAAAGCAAGAAAGTTAGGTTGAGATTGTATATATTGCTACTGCTAGGTTTATAACTATATTTATAACTTTTAAAAGCACTTATGATCATAGACAAGTATTTCAAAAATTAGTTACAAGTAAGCACTATTAAATTATAAATTATCAAAGAATGTAAAAGTAATAAAAAAGTTATTATTCTATGTAATAAATTTTACGATAATTATTGTGAAGATTGTGGCTCCACTTATAAAGTTGTTAGTGACTAGTGAGTCAGATAAGAAGTCATCTTTAAGTTATATATATAATGGTATGTATAGAGTTTGTAAGAAAATTATCAATCTTTTTAAAGGGAAAGAAAAACTGTACAAGCCTTATATAAAACTCTTGACTGATGATGAGATAAACATCTTACTCAAATAGTCCATTTAATATGGTTTACTTCATAATCCTTGTTACTTATATATTAAAGATGCATGTACAACTATTGATATTAAACGCCATCCTTGTTATGTGATTGAATGTAAAGATATTTTTCTTATGAAGAACAATAAAAGGTGACAAATGAAATTGTTGTGTCATGAAGGTTTAAAGATTTTTATAAGACTCTCTATAAAAGGATAATTTATAATGAAAAAATATAGGTTGATTTTTTTAAATAATTGTTTGGTTTCATTATTTACTTATTAATAATATATATTTTATAATTCATTATAACTCTTAATTTAAAATATATGAATAGTGAGAATTTCTTGGTACGATTGCTCCAAAGTTTAAAAAAATTGATATTAGATTATCTGTTAACTTACTTCTATTTCAAGTGGTGAATGTAATTGATTGAAGTGCTTTTGCAACTATTTATATGAAGAAACAAAATCATTTGGAACATAAAGATTTAGTGACTTTGTTTATATTATTTATAATACGAGGATGAAAATTATATATTTTATTGATTGAATTTTATTTTTTAAGTACTTATACTTTTAGTATTAAATTTATAATTTCTCTATCATGTACTCAGAGAGTATAATAAGTGCAAAATATATGATTCAATTGAATATTGAATATATTGATCATATTGATTTTGGACCAAAGAAGAATAACCATCATTATATAGTAATGATAAATAAACTAAGTGATGTGAATCTTAGGGCACATAATGGAGATTTAAGTCAAAGCCAAGGAAATGGAGATGAAGATGGTTTGAGTGGCTTGGAGCTTCGAGGAGGGTCGAGTCCAAGGAGCCCTACTTCAACTGGGAATCCTACTCCTATTGGAAAACTAATCTGACTAGGGATCCCTTACATGCCATTTACAGACCTATGACACGGACTAGGACCAAAAAGATGCACGAAGCACTGAGCGGGTTAATTGAAGAAGTTCAAGTCTAAGAAGAGTCCAAGATTGTTGATTACAAGCCCAACTTTATTAATGTACATAGTGTGATTTGACAATGGGCTTTTACCTAAATCATTAGCGAAATTAAGTCTAATTAGTTAACTGACCAATCAATGTTTTTAGGCCTTGGACTTAAGTTTATCATTTTATTTTATTTTATTTTATTTAAGTATTGGTTGAAATAAGGAGGGCTTCTTTGAGAAGTTTATCAAATTGTGTGGCCAATTAGTATTTTAGTTAGTGGGTTAGTGGGATTAGATAGTTAAGTTAGTAGTACGTTAACTGTCGTATGTGTTAAAGGCCAAACCCTTTAATATATATAAGGGTGACTTTATTTAGTAAAGAGATAGATTATTCAGAATACATTAAGTTCTTGAGAGGTTTCTCTGGTTTCGTTCTTAGTTAAACTTGTGAGTTTCCTCAACTTTCTTGTAGATACTTAATCGACTTAATTGTGTTCTAGATTAGTTCCCTAGGATACAACTTGCCTTCGACATATATTGATTTCGAAGTTTCTAGCCATAATTTGTTATTTAGGGGTTTAGGAGATTTCCACTGTTAAACTTATCCTTCTAACGGGATTGATCATCTGGGGTTGATCTTAGGCTAGTTGATTGATTGTGAGTTTTTGGAATAGGTTTCTCTAAGGGTTCACATCAATAGTTGGTATCAGAGCTGCTAGGTTGGGTTTTCCTAGATTGTTCATATCTTCTTCCTTTCTTTTATTATTTTCGTTCATATTTTGATGCCTTCAATTTCCATTGTTTTCTTTATTATTCTTTATGTTTTTTCCCTTGTTTTCCATGTACCATTATGATATATAGACCTTCCGTGAAATTTTCGGCATGTTTTTGTCCACTTTCCCACATTTTTATGCCTTGTTTTTTCACTATCTTCAATAGTTGCAGAAATCTTCAATAAAAATCCTATTTAGTTGTTTTTATACTCATTTAAATCAACATTCAGTGCTCTTGTAACATCCCATATTCATACTAAGGGTTAGAACCCTAGATTTCTGTAATTGAAAAAACAACAATGAGAGTTTAGAAAATTTCATTTCATGCTCATGCATAATGTTATCATACACACATGTGAATATTGATTTTTGCACACTAAAATAATTGTACATGCACTCATTTGACATTTTTCGGGTATAACTGATCTATAAATGTGATTATATTTTGAATTGTGAAGTGTATGTGTTAAAAATTGATTTGGAGAGTATATTTATTGACTGAGAATTTTTAGTAAAATTTTGAGAAAATTATTAAATTTAAGGGTATTTTTGGACTAGGAAAAATGCCAAGTGACAAAATAATTGATGAATAGTAGTAGAAATAAGAGTCAAATGACAGTGAAAATTTTTATGAATGATATTAAGAATTAATGATAAGTGTCATTGAAAATTGTGAGAAAATTGAGTTAAAAATTGGAGACAAATGGATTAACTTATTAAAAGATTAATAAGAGACCTCAAGGGAGTGACATGTCTTGTTAAGTCAATTAAGAAAGACCATATTTTGGTCTTTCATTTGCCAAAAATGACACTTGCTTTATTTCTCCTTATTTCTCCCTCTTCTTCTTCTTTTCTTCATCTTCTTCATGTGCTCTCATGACACCTCACTCTCACCCTCATCATGTTGTCTTTTGTTTAACCCTTTTACCTTGCTTCTTCAAGATTTATTGTCTTCTCCATATTATTATTAAAAGACCCAACTTATTCCACCTTAAAAGGGTGATAATTGTATATCTTGGAGGAGTTAGGGTTTCATGGTGATTGAAGAAGCCTTAGGTTAATCAAGTAAGTAACCTACTAATCTTTATGGCTTTGATGAATGAAACATGTTTTAACAATAGTTAGAGGTTAAATGTTCAAAAAATGAGGACGAGTATATGCTAAAACGTGGATGAAAAATTTAAATAGATTCATGCATTGCTTTGGTGTTTTTATTGATGAGAGATTATGGAATGATAAAATGTTGGATTAAGAGAGTAAATGGTGTTTAAAGTGTGCTGGAAAAATGTTACCTGTGACATTTTAAACTAATTAATCATCTGTAATTTAGCCATAAATTGTGTTGTAGATATCCAAATGAGATTATTTTTTATTTGGATTAAAGTAGATACATATGGCTACATTTTTCACGAAGACATCAAATTCAAATTCTATCTTTTAGAGTTTCGAATTTTGACTTGAAGTTAAGTACTGGGTGTAGGAAAAAGCGCAGAAAAATTGGATACATAATGGGTTTTTATTATGTTTTCTTGATGAATTAATGTAAATCTCCCTGGGTGTTTTTGGAATGAAATAAAATGAGTTTAGAACTAAAGAAAGGGAGTAATGTGGTATTTTGAAATGAGAAGAATTTTGGTGATAGTTAGAAGTGAAATGAAAGTGGAAATGAAGATGAATATGTGTAGGAAGTTGATGATGCATGTGTATATATATGTATGTTTTGCTTTTGGTGTTCATGATCAATCACATACTATAATTTGTTTATGGATGATATTGAGTCAAAATGGAATTAAGAATGATGGTAAAATGATGAGTATTAAATTAAAAATGACAGATCAAGCATAAGGTGTTGAATATAGTAAGTAAAGAGTTAGAAATATGGAAAACTAAGAATGCAATTGGATATGTGTTGGGGAAAGTCGCATAACTTTTTATGTATAACTCGGATTGAGGTCATTTAAATATTTTTTGAAAGAGAACTTCGATTTCTACAACTTCTGTGAAGACCATAAGAAGAGATTTTCATGTATAAAGGGTCAAAAATTCAAATTTCTATAAGTGACCCATAAAGGTCCGCTCAGTGGACATGGATGTCCACCTAACGGACATTCACTGATCATTTGATCTTAATTAAGGCTTAAATGGAGCTTGAACTGAACCTAGAATGATGCTTTGATTAAATTACTAATGTGTGATATATATGAAGTGATAATTGTGGTTATAACTTAGTGAATGATTTGATGATATCAAAGTACCAAAGACATGAGTATAATGTGAATGAAGATGTTCAAATGAAAGGAGTTTTAATTCAAAGAAGTTGAGTAATATGTATTAAGTGATTAAATGTGAATGAGAATTGGGTATTATGAGAGCATATAATGTTAGAAAAGAAATGACGAGATTAGATTAACTAAGTGTTCTTGAGGTGTATGCCTAAAGATAAGCTAGACACATATAAATGATAAGGATTGAATGGTGAACTTAGAGTAAGCATGTACAAATGAAGTGTAAACCTAAGTTCAATTAGACATATATGAATTATGAAGTGAGAATGAGTATAAGATGTGGATTTTGATAATATACCCGAGCTTGTCATTGAGCATGCATTATACACAACACATGTACATATGTATATGATTGAGTATTCATAAAATTGTGCAATTAATAATGTGTGTGCAAAATGTGTATTCCATAATGATGATACAGGATAGAATGTTCGCATCCAGACGTTTCCAGATCATGGAAGCTAATGCTAATCTGGAGCATACTGTGAGTAACCTAGACGGTCTCACTCAATTATTGTTGTATTAAATCCTATTTTGACTTATGATATTAGTGTGTAATGTTGCCTATTGAAATTCGGACACAAAGGTCCGACGATTATGATTTATGGATGAGATATTGAAGTGCTACTTGTATATGAATAGGAAGAACTAATTGTCTCTTGAATTGATTGATTGATTGATTATAAGATGCATTCCGTACATGAATGCATGATCAGATAATGAGAGTTGTGACCTGAGTAGCCACCAAAAACGAGCTTA
The DNA here is from genome assembly GCA_027563595.1 of Erythroxylum suave. Classification (NCBI taxonomy): domain Eukaryota; kingdom Viridiplantae; phylum Streptophyta; class Magnoliopsida; order Malpighiales; family Erythroxylaceae; genus Erythroxylum; species Erythroxylum suave. The sequence goes on from JAOSBN010000005.1 coordinate 21,075,086, forward strand.
AAGCTCCAATGTGATTAAGAGACAAGGGCTCACTATATAAAAGAGCCCTGTATCTCCAACGGATAAGGGACAATATAAATGAGCTCGGTATTCACAATAGATATGAGACAGTTTAGGCACTCAGTCACAATAACGTAATAAATGGAAAAGAGTCATATATGCATTCCATATACTTTTTATTAAGTATGTTTGATTGATTGAAATGCAATTGTCTAACTTTTATATGCTCATTCTGAAAATGATATGTGATGCATCTTGCAAAATGCAAAGATGTGAATTACATATTACATGTATTGTTGTGTTGCATGAATTGAGTGAACTATCGATGATGGTTACCACATTGAGTTCGACCTAAAGTTTGCAATATTTTTTAAGCTCAGAAGAGTTACCCCATTAGGTGAACAGCAGTAATAGCCACTGCATTCAAGTAAGAGAAAAGAGTCAGGATTAGTTCGCGTCTGCATTAGTATTTTCTTATTTTTGTGTCAAATTGAGTCTTCCGTAATTATTGTAACATGTATATTTGAATATTTTTGTTTTGTAATGGAAAGGTTTGTAAATGAGATTGATCTTGAGTGTAATAATAATGAATGTGATTTTGATGTTATTAAAGAAAAGAATGGGCCCAGTTTGATTGTTGATTTCCGCATATGCGTGCATTAATTTTTTTTAAAAAATTTGTAAAAAGTTCTATTGTTGACACTTCTAGCTTGCCACCCTTGCGGGATACGTACTCGGATATCACTTAGGATGCAGGGTACGTGTCATGTGAGAGTGGGATGCTACAGCTCTTTCATAATATATGATCACTGTTAAAAAAAGGGTTGTGTAAGGGCTGTTTCTTTGTGTTTCTTGTTGCTGATTGTTAAAAAAAAAAGGTGAAGGCATCTTGTTGAGATTTGCACATGTTTGTTACTGGTTAAAGAATTCTTGTGCATTCTTGATTGTTCATACTACGCATTGAATTGCTTTGAGTCCTGGACATTCTGATCTTAATTTATATTCATTAAATTATAGAAAACATTGAGCTTCATGCCCAGGTTTATCTCTGAAACAAAAACCTAAATCCTAATCTCATTAAGAAAGTTGAATTTCCTAGAGTTCATTATTCTTGCCTATTCTAGTGCCAAATTGAGTTCAATTTTTTTGATCAAATTTATGCTGTACTTTCTTGCACATTGTTCAGCCATCTTTATAGCACTATAATCATATAGAAAACTACATAATTTTTACCTAATAATTTCAGAAAACTGAAGAAAATTCTATTGTGCCAAAAACTGAATTCCGAAATTAATTTGTCTTGCTAATTCTTGGTTGTTTGCTTCTAGAATTTGTTTCGATCTTTTCTGCAATTGTTACCTACTATTTTAGAAACCTTTAAGCCTAATTAACTTCTAGAAAATCATAGCAATTCTGGACAAAAGGTCTTAAAAACAAAAGTGTAATATGTTTGCACTGAAAGCTGAATTTTCCAAACCTAACTTCAAAACGCTAAACCTTACCACTTTTCGCACTGATTTTTCATGTTTTTTCCATTTCTAGCCTTAATTTATTTAAATTTTGCTTGTATATATTGAATTTCCATTGCTATTTGCTACTGTTCCTTTACATTATTTTCGTTGAATCTCGTTTCCTTCAGCTAAGTTAATTTGTGTAACCACTTGTTGAAGTTGGTGAACTTATTTGAGTTTGTTGACAACTTTGAATAGAGAATTCAGTGGTTTGAGTGATCCTACCCTTTTTACTTAAATTTTAAATCGAGGGAATATTGGTGAGTGACATTGGGACTTAGGGAAGGGAGTGAAGTATTTTTTTTAATAACCTTTCTTTACCGGATCAATGACGGATCAACCAAGTGAGAGTTTTAAATAAAAAACATTCAGGGAAGCCTTAGAAAGGTTTACCTGAATTGTCACAAACCTATAAGAGGAGGTCAAAGAGATCAAAAGAGGTTCTTACACAGCTGAATCTAGAAGAGGGAGGGGGAACCGAGATGACGAATGGGAGGATGAAGTAGAAGATGAAGAGTTTGAAACATTTGTCTGGTATTCGAAATCCTACTAGATCCAGGAGAGGTCCTAAACAAGATACCAACCTTGGCAGCATCAAATGCAAGATTCCAAAATTTTATGGAAAGAATGATCCCGAGGCATTCCTGGAGTGGGTGGAGAAGGTTGATAGCTCCAAAGAGAAGAAAATCAACTTAGCTATGGTGGAATTCACTAATTATGCCCGCAATTGGTGGAACAAAATACTTACTTAATGGAGGAGAGATGATGAAGTGTCAATTGAGACTTGGGATGAAATGAAGAGGTTTATGAGGAAAAAGATTCATTCCCCCTCAGTACTACTATGACATGATCAACAAACTTCAAAGAATAACTTAGGGTAGTAGGTCAGTGGAGTACTACTAGGAACTCGAAGTGGCTATGTTGAGAGTTAAGTTGGAAGAGGATCCTAAAGCTTCAATGGCGAGGTTCTTGGGTAGTTTAAGGCATGAAATTGCACATGTTTTGGAAATGTAAGAGTATGAAGACCTAGAGGACATGTACCACAAAGCACTGAAAGTTGAGAAACAACTTAAGGAGAAAGCAGGAACCCGAACCAATACTTTAACTTCTACTTAGAGGAGTTTATGGCCAAAGAAGGAATTTACACCCTATAATAAGAAGACCGAGGGTGGTGCATAAACCAAGGGGAGTTCCAATTCTTCAAATAATAAGTCTAATGAAACCAATCCAAAACTAGCTCGAGATATCACTTACTTCAAGTTCCTTGGCAAAGAGCACATTACTTCATAGTGTCCTAACAATAAGGTGATGATCTTGCGAGAAGATGACAAGCTTGAGAGTGTCAGTGAGCATGAAGATGGTGATGAGCTTATAAAGTGTGATAGTGACCAAGAAGATGAAGACATCATCAATCCAAATGATGGACTCTCACTGGTGACTCTGAGATCCTTGAGTGTGCAAATCAAGGATGGAGATGATTTACAGAGGCAGAATATCATCCACATCAAGTACACTATCTAAGAGAGCATGTTTACTTGTTGATAATGGAAGTTGTACTAATGGGGTAAGTAATCTTGTTGTAGATAAGTTGAAGTTGTCGACAATCAAGCACCCCAACCTATACCGACTATAGTGGCTCAATGACAATGGAGAAGTTCGAGTCACTAAATAGGTGCTGGTATCATTTTCTATTGGCAAGAACAAAGATGAGGTGCTTTGTGTTGTAGCACCAATGCAAGCTGGACACTTGTTGCTTAGGGGTCCTTGGGAGTATGATAAAGGAACAACACATGATGGACACAGTAATACGTACTCTTTTTACATTAATGGAAGAAAAAATGTTCTCACACCACTAACCCCTTCTCAAGTGTATGTAGCTCAAATGAAATTAATGTAGGAGTGTGAGAAAAGGCTTAAAGATGCATCGATAAAAGACACTTCCAGTGAGAAAAAGAGTGTGAAGTCAAACCTAAGAATTCTAAAGAGAGCAAGACTAAGAGTACACCTATTGAGTCGAGTGGTGAGATTGAAGAAATAGTTAGACAACAATCGACTCAAGATAATGGTAAAAGGCAAGTTTTTATGTAAGGAGTTGTGAGATAAATAGAAGTCTACATACTGGTCATGCTTTACATATTTTAGTTCAGTGCGATTCTTCTTTTACTAACGAAGATTTGCCATCCAACCTACTATTTGAGATAAGAAATCTTTTGCAGGAATTTGAGGATGTCTCCCCCAATAAGTTACCAACTGGATTGCCACCAAAGAGAGGGATAGAGCATCAGATAGATTTTGTATCTGGAGTAGTAATACTGAACCGTCCAGTTTATAGGTTTAATCCTGAAGAGACCAAAAAGCTACAGAGGCAAGTGGATGAGTTACTTTCACAAGGTTAGGTACGTGAATCTTTAAGTCCATGTGGGGCTCCTGTTATTTTATTTCCAAAAAAAAACTAGTGATTGGAGTATATGCACAAATTGTAAGGCTGTAAATAAGATAACCATTAAGTATAGACACCTAGTCCCATGTTTGGATGATATGCTTAATGAATTGTATGGATGTAATATTTACACTAAAATTGATCTTAAATTAGGATGCCACCATATTAGAATTAAGGAAAGTGATGAATGGAAAAATAAATTTCAAAACAAAGTTTGGTTTATATGAGTGATTGGTTATGTCTTTTGAATTATATGCCTTTTGAATTAACTAATGCCTTTAGTACTTTTATGATATTGATGAACCATGTTTTGAGACCTTTCATTAACAAATTTGTTGTGGTATATTTTGATGAAATGTTAGTATACAACAAAGACATTACTGAGTATATTGAGCATCTTAGATTAGTATTAATGACTTTGAGAAATGAGAAAGTGTATTCCAATCTTAAGAAATGCACCTTTTGTGTAGAAGAAGTTGTTTTTCTTAGTTATGTTGTCAGTGCACAGGGAATTAAAATTGATAAAGTAAAGGTAAAAGCAATCAGGTATTTGCTGAGACCATGCAATGCTTCAAAGGTAAGGAGTTTTCACAGACTTGCTAGTTTTGACATGTTGTTTGTGAAGGAATATGGAGTTCCATTGGGGAGATGCATAGGAGAAGGCCTTCCAACTGCTAAAGCATGGTCTTACTTGTGCTCCAGTTTTAGCTTTTCCAAACTTTGAACCAACCTTTAAATTGGAATGTGATGCTTCAGTTGTTGGCATTGAAGTAATACTCAAGCAAGAAGGAAGGTCGTTAGCTTACTTCAATGAGAAGCTTAATGGCGCAACTTTAAACTACCCAACATACGATGAGTTGTATGCTGTGGTGAGGGCTCTGGAGGCATGGCAGTACTACCTCTACCCAAAAGAGTTCATCATCCACATAGACTATGAATCCCTCAAGCATCTTTGAGGGCGAGGTAAGTTAGGTAAGCACTATATGAAGTGGGTATCTTTCATTGATACTTTTCCTTATATGATTAAGTACAAGAAAGGAAAAGAAATTTTGGTTGCTGATGCTTTATCATGAAGGAACTCTCTTATCTCTGTTATTGACACTAAGATTTTAGGCTTTGCTTATATTTGGGAGTTATAAGCCACTGATTTTGGTTTCTCTAGTGTCTATGCGGCGTGTGAACAGGCTGTATTTAACAAGCTCTTTCGACATGATTGTTTTCTTTTTAAGGACAACAAGTTGTGTATTCCATTATGTAGCTTGCGAAAACTATTAGTTCGTAAAGCTCATGGAGGAGGTCTCATAGGACACTTTGGTGTTCTCAGGACTTACGACATGTTTCAAGAGCATTTTTACTGGCCAAACATGAAACGTGATGTGGAGAGAGTTTGTTCTAACTGTATTTCATATAGGGAAGCTAAGTCAATAGTCAAGCCTTATGGACTGTATAAACCACTACCCGTACAAAGTTCAACTTGGACTGGCATCTCTATGGATTTTAACCTTAGACTGCCAAAAACCAAAGAGGTAAGGATTCGATATTTGTGGTTGTTGACCAATTCTCTAAGATGGCATACTTTGTTGCTTGTAAAAAATTGGATGACGCCAAACATGTATCAGACTCATTCTTCAAAGAGATAGTTCATTTACATGGCATTCCCAAAACCATAGTGAGTTATCATGATGTCAAGTTCTTTAATTATTTTTAGAAGATCTTGTGGTGTGAGTTGGTAACAAAATTGCTCTTTTCTACAACAATTCACCCTTCAGACTGATGGCTAAATTGAGGTAACAAAGAGGATGTTGGGAGTTTTACTTCGGGCCATTATTTCTAAGAATTTGAAAGGGTGGGAGGATTGTTTACCTATTTTTTAATTTACATATAATCGTTCAATCCATTCCATTACTAACCATTCTCCGTTTAAGGTTATATATGGATTCAATCCTTTGACTCCTTTAGATTTGTCTTCACTGCCTTTAAAAGACCAGTTAAGCTTAGATGGGAAGAACAAGGTTGAAGCGATGCAAAGCTTCATGAGAAAGTCAAGTTACAAATTGAGAAGCGTAATGAAATGTATGCAAGGCAAGCCAACTGAGGGAGGAAAATGATACTTATGACCAGAAAAGGCATATCAAGTTACAAACCCGAAGATTGGGAGTGGGTTCACTTATGACCAGAAAAGGTTTCCAGCCTAGTGGCATACTAAGTTGCACCCTAGGGGTGATGTTCTTTTATAAGTCACTGCTCGGATCAATAACAATGCATACAAGCTTGATATGCCAAGTGAATATAATGTTAGTGCTACTTTTAATGTCACTAACTTATCTCCCTTTCAATTTTCATATATGGAAGACCTAGATTTGAGAACGAATCCTTTTTAGGAAAGGGGAAATGATGTGAATCTTGGGGCACATCATAGAGATTCAAGTCAAAGCTAAGGAAATGGAGATGAAGATGGTTTGAGTGGCTTGGAGCTTCGACGAAGGTTGAGTACAAGGAATCCTACTTCAACTAGAAATCCTACTACTATTGGGAGAACTAATTTGACTGGGGTCTCCCTACATGCCATTTACGGACCTATGACACAGAGTAGGAACAAAAAGATGCGCGAAGCACTTAATGGGTTAATTGAAGAAGTTCAAGTCCAAGAAGAATCCAAGACTGTTGATTACAAGCCCAACTTTATTAATGTACTTAGTGTGATTTGACAATGGACTTATAGCTAAATCATTAGCGAAATCAAGTCCAATTAGCTTAATTGACCAATTCATGTTGTTTTTAGGCCTTGGACTTAATTTTATCATTTTATTTTATTTTATCTTAGTATTGGCTGAAATAAGGAGGGCTTCTTTGAGAAGTTTCTCAAATTGTGTAAAAAAATTAGTATTTTAGTTAGTGGGTTAATGGGATTAGTTAGTTGAGTTAGTGGTAGGTTAACTACCGTATGTGTTAAAGGCCAAACCCTTTAACATATATAAGGGTGTCTTTATTTAGAAAATAGAAAAATTATTCAGAATACATTACGTTCTTGAGAAATTTCTTCGGCTTTACTCTTAATTGAACTTGTGAGTTTTTTCAACTTGCTTGTAGATACTCAATTAGCTTAATTGTGTTCTAGATTAGTTCCCTAGAATACAACTTGCCTTTGACACATATTGATTCCGAGGTTCTAGTCACAATTTATTGGTTAGGGTTTAGGAGATTTTCACTGTGGAACTTGCCTATCTAATAAGATTGATCATCTGGGGTTGATCTTGGGCTAGTTGATTGATCGTGAGTTTTTAGAACAGGTTTCTCGAAAGGTTCACATCACTAAGACAATTAGTTAATATCTTATTTAAATCGTTCTTCTTACCCATATAATTTCCTATTTGATTTTTAAAACAATGTAAACCGATTAGGCAAGGGCAAGCAAATCAACATCACTGGCATTCTACAGATGGTTGATAATAGATTGACATTCCGATATAATAATAAAAATGATAAGAAAGCAAGGATTTGTAGTAAAGTAAGGGGCGGTTGGTTCGCACGGAGGAATGGTAATAGGAATGAGAATGAATATAGTGAAGAATGGGAATGAATATTATCGTTATAATTATGATGGTTGGTTAAGAGAAAGGAATGATTACCATTATCATTGACAGTGGTTGGTTTGTAAAAATATTGAGAAATAAAAATTTATCATATTTTAAT
>JAOSBN010000005.1:21082829-21093862 GCA_027563595.1 Erythroxylum suave
CTTTTAATTAATGAATGAATTATATTTTAATTAATTATATTGAAGTTAATTAATTATTAATAATATTTTAATTAATAATATTGTATTTAATTAATTAATTAATTAAAATATTGTAATTAATTAATTATATTGTAATTTACAATATAATTAATTAATTACAATATTTTAATTAATTAATTAATTAAATACAATATTATTAATTAAAATAAATATAATTAATTAATTACAATATTTTAATTAATTAATTATATTATATTATATTATATTAATTATTAATAATATTTTAATTAATTATAATATAATTAATTAACTCATTCCTCTACAATAATGATACTCATTCCTCTAGATTAGAAGAGGAACGAAGTATTACCCAAAAGTGAGTAATCAAAATAATAATCCTATAATCATATCCCCTTATCAAACTCAATCTTTCATTCCATACTCATACCCCATTTTTCATACCCCAAACAAGCACTCCCTAAGTAATACCAATCGGAGCCAAGAATATGTGATCCAGAAATAACCAATTAAAGAAAGCCAACTCAGCTTCCAAAATCTTTCGCCTATCATAATATTCACCCTTTGTTTCTCTCTGATCTTCGTCTTCAAATACATACAAAAGTCCTTTTCCAGTTAGCAAACACCAGCGGCAGCAGCGGACAGGTGGTCAAATGGCAGCCTTTACCATGTTCTTAGGTAGTTCAACCTTCCACAACAACAACCTCATTCTCTCTCCCTCCATTGTCTCCGTCCAAGGACTGCGACCTTTTACTGCCATTTCCAGGTCAAAAACCCACAGAAGTAGAACTAACAGGAGCTTTGCAGTCAAAGCAGAGCTTAACCCTTCATTGGTCATCAGCCTTAGCACCGGTCTCTCTCTCTTTTTGGGTAGGTTTGTCTTCTTCAACTTCCAGAGGGAGAACGTTGCCAAACAAGGCTTGCCTCAGCAGAATGGAGTTACCCATTTTGAGGCTGGAGATGTTCGTGCTAAGGAATATATTAGCCTTCTCAAATCCAATGATCCTGTTGGCTTCAACATTGTTGACGTCCTTGCTTGGGGATCCATTGGTCACATCGTTGCTTACTACATATTGGCTACCACTAGCAATGGCTATGACCCCAAGTTTTTTTAACTTATTTTGTTATTCTTATGTTGTATAGTTGTTATTTTTGTTTGGTCTTGTTCCCTCCTCAAATGCAAGTAAGGTTGACCCAATTATTGCTTCCTCAAGTGCCAAGTTATTTAAGAAGAATATTGATAATTCTTGAACCACAAGGCCCAAAAACGATCGTGTTAAGTTAAGTTCTCGCTCTGAAACAGGCGCCTGAGATCCCTAAGGGGAAATTAGAAACTGCTTAAAAAACTTGCGGCCAATAGGACAACGGATCGATGAACTTAAAGAGCAGGTTTCAACTTCAACTTCATTATTTTCTTTTCATAGGACCCAAGGTACGAAATTATAAGGAACTCATAAAAGAGGACTACATGTAACTAAAGAATCACAAAAGTATTTCTAGGCTTGCTTCTTCCGGGAAGTCGATACGCGAGGGTCCCGTTCATCCGTTGATTGCTGACGTCAAAAAGTTAGGATTTATAGCCCATTTAAAGGAACATATCTTCTTGAGTGGTTGAAAATGTTTGAGTACAGGGCATTTAAAAGGGAACAGATCCTCTGGCCCCCTACTCTGGCCCAACCCTGGGTCAGAGCATCTCAGCCACCCATTTCAATGGGACCAAATTATAAGAAACTCATAAAAGAGGACTACATGTAACTAAAGAACCACAAAAGTATTTCTAGGCTTGCTTCTCCCGGGAAGTCGATACGCGAGGGTCCCATTCATCCTTTGATTGCTGACGTCAAATAGTTAGGATTTATAGCCCATTTAAAGGAACAGATCTTCTTGAGTGGTTGAAAATGTTTGAGTAAAGGGCCATTTAAAAGGGACCAGATCTTCTGGTTCAGCCACCCATTTGAGTGGGTCCCACTGAAATGGGTGACTGAGATGCTCTGGCCCAGGGTTGGGCCAGAGTAGGGGGGCCAGAGGATCCCCCCTGCATTTAAAAGCCATTCGGCAGCTCATCTGCGTCAGCTTCAGGTTTTCTCAAATCTCTCAAATCATTAAAACAAAAACAAATGTATAAAACAGGTCAAAACTATTTTAAATTCTAATATTTTAGAACTATTAAGATAAAATATAATATTTTAAAAATATTTATAGTAAAATTTAAATTATTTGTTAAGTTTTGTTGTGATATTTACTTATTATTTTTTAATTAATTATATAAGTTTTATTTTATATATATACACACGTAACAATGTAAAATTTTATTATTTAATTTTTATTATAAATTATTAATAAACTAATTAATTTAATATAATTACATATATTCTAATTAACTTAAATAACTTAATTATATTCTTTTTAATCAAAATTTAAAATGACAAGAACTTCCATTAACAACCATTTTCAACGAAAATCGCCTTTTAGAGCGTTAGAAGTTATTCCTCTTTGATCAGATAATTCCGACAACTTATGCTGCACTACGTGAAACTAAGCTTGGTGTCAATGAAATCTTGCTTCACCTGAAAAAATCTCTCTTAAAATCTCTTTTTGTCCTGTAACTATTTTCTGGGAGGCTAATTCTTTTCAATGAATTTGTTCCATTTGTAAGAGTGAGAGTCAATTGTTCGATGTCTTTTGTCTGAGTTCTTTAAACATCTGAAGTTGATGAGTCGTTCAACCAATTCTTTTCATGTCGTTCTTATTTCTTGGAGTCAAACAATATGGTTAATAAGCTACTGTTAATAGGTATTCAAGTGAGCTAATTTTCTTTTGGTGGTATAGTGTCAACAGGTCCATATCATCCTACCTCTGCACTAGACAACCGTACACACTACCAGAGTGTAAATAATCATGAAGGAATAAAAGGTCGTTAGATGAGGAAGAACATATTTATTCACAACTACACGTAACTCTTTGTATAGCAATGCCTTCTGTATATATACATATCACGATCATTCAATAAAAGTGTATCTTCTTCTTTCACAAAGAATTTTCATGGCATCAGAGCCAAGTTTCTGCTTTACCTTCTAAAAACCTTACCTTGTAACTCTAAAAATGGAGATGGAAGACAGTACAGAAATCCCTTTTGATGAGGAAGCTTACAACATTACGGTGGCGGAAAACCTAAGAAATCCCCTCGTAAATACGCCTCTTGAAGTAGCAAACTACCTATCGCGGAGTCGGTCGATGATTATTTCATTGAAAGCTAAGGGAAAACTGGGTTTCGTAAATGGAGAGATACGACCACCCATCGTTAATGAGAAACTTATGAAGAAGTGAAAGAAAGCAGATAACATGGTCATAGCTTGGATCATTAACACGCTATCAAAGGAAATCTTCAACTCTTTCTTAGTGGTGACAATGGCGAGAGACCTTTGGGAAGAATTAAAGGGACACTACGGTGAAAGCAGCGGAACTCACCTATACGAAATCATACAGGAGATCAACAACTTAAGACAAGGTAACAACACTAATTGTCTATTTTACAAAATTAAAGGGGTTGTGGAACGACTTGGATTCTTTAATGCCGATGAGTACGTGTTGTTGTGAGAATGTCAGTAAAAACCAGGGAGTTTTTAACACAAACAGACTAATGCAGTTCCTGCTAGGTCTCAGAGAAGAATATGCTATAGTGGTGAGTCAGATTATGTTGCTAGAACCTTTGCCACATGTAAATAAAGCTATATTCCATAATACTAACAATAGAAAAGCAAAAACATGTAAACACCGAGAACACGAATCGGATGGGGGGTTGCCCTTATGGCTAATTCGAGCAACTATAAGAGACAAGGAAGCCGGGATTTTATTGGCAAATGATTTGGAAACAGAAGAGACGAAAAGTTCTGCGATCATTGTAGGGAGACAGGGCACACGAAGGAAACATGTTTTCAACATTATGGAATGCCAGAGTGGTATAAAGAACTACAAAGGAAGAAGGGTAAACCAGCGTACGCTGCAATGACTGTGGGAAACTCGCTGGAGGAATAGAAAACAGAACCACAGTCTAAAATCGAAGTCGATATAACTGCCCTCACACTGCAAGTTCAAGACCTAATGCGCATGATTAAGGGTAAATCCTCGGTTGATGTTAATCACATAGCTTAGAATAGTTACGTAGTTACAAACCTAAATTCTTTTAGTTTTAGCGGTAAAAAATGTGACGATTGTACATGGATAGTGGATTCGAGGCCTCAACGTATATGAGTCATGATCTCACTCTCTTTACAAACAAAACCAAAGTTTCTCACCTTAAACCAGTAACCCTTCCAGATGGTTCAAACAATAAAGTTGAACATGTTGGCAACGTTGATTTCCATAAAACCTTTCAATTACAAAATGTCCTTCACATACCAACATTCCACCATAACTTAATGTCCGTCCATAAAATAGCCACCCAAAACAAAATTGGTGTCATTTTTGTGACTGATAAAATGTATTAGCAGGACCTGTGAACTAATGAAATTGTAGTTGTGAGTGAGGTGGAAGGGGTATTTACAAAATCGGAGCGGAAAATCACCTAACACCATCCACCTTAAAAGGTCCTCTTTGGAATTCTATGTTAAAAACTCGGTTGCTAACCATATAAAAGAAAATTTTGACCTTTGGCATTTACGCCTAGGACATATCTCAAAAGAAAAAATTACACATTTCCCAAATTTATGCATTTCAGTTCCTAAAAATATTTTGTGTGATATTTGTCCATTAGCAAAACAAATTAGAAAGTCTTTTCTAACTTACAACATATCAACCTAATAATCTTTTGAAACCTTACATATTGATTTATGGGAACCATATGGGGTTAAAAATTTTGAGGGCTCAAGCTATTTTTTAACCATAGTTGATGATTTCAAGAGAACCACCTGGACTTACTCATTAAATAGTAAGGATCAAGTGTACGAAACTCTAAAAATCTACTTAGCCATGACTGAATTTGTTAATAAAAGATGTAAGGAATTTTTACAAAACAAAGGAATTGCACACCAAAAATCCTATCCTTACACACCCTAACAAAATGGCATCGTTGAACGCAAATACAAACACCTCCTTCAAATTACTAGAGCCTTGATATACCAAGCTAATTTACCTAAACATTTCTGGGGGGGAAGCTCTACTCATGTCCACATTTATCATCAACCGACTTCCTACAAAAATTCTTTCTTAGCAAACATCGTACGAAAAGTTTTACCATAGACAACCCACCCTCATATGAAAATTTACGGGTTTTTGGTTATCTTTGTTACATTATAAATACCAAACCCTACAAAGAAAAATTAGAACCATGTGCAAAAAAAATGTGTTTTTTTAGGCTATACGTCAGGACAACAAGGGTATAAATTGTTTAACCTTAATAATAAGAAAATTTTTGTATCCCAAGATGTCAATTTTTATGAAACAACTTTTCCTTTTCACAACCACAACCACCAACGTCATACTCTAATTTTCCCAAATGTTCTTGACAGCCCAATCGATCACCTTTCAACCCAAAGCCCATCTCCTCCCTCGCATGACCAACAACACGTTATACCAGCTTCACTTACAACCTAACCAAATGACAACCCACACATAACTCTTTCACCAGACACACCCAGTACAACTTCTCATCACACCCATCCCCAACCACCCCAAATCACTCAGCCCTTACCTTTTCCCACACACAGAAAAAGCACCCAGATACGATCTCACCGATCCTTCTTAAAGGACTACATCACCTCCCTTCCCCCACTCGACGCCGCTACAACATCATTACCCCAAGTTCGTTCATCATCTCCCACCTCCTTATTTTCTTACTCCTCCTCTTTTATGTCATTTATGGCCAACGTTGACACTTAACGTGAACCATTGTCTTTTGCTACTGCTATTACTAATCCTCTTTGGGTCAGTCCTATGCATTTGGAGCTAGATGCACTTGAACAAAATCACACCTGGGAATTGACGCGTCTCCCGAAAGGTAAATGCACGTTACACACCAAATGGATTTTAAAAATTAAACAAAAACCAGATGGGTCGATGGATCATAGAAAGGCAAGATTGGTGGTTCACGGTTATAGTCAAAAGGAAGGACTGGATTGTATCGACATTTTTTCACCAATCGCTAAACTCACAACAGTACATATATTGATAGCCATTGTTGTAGCATATAATTGGCTATTGCACCACTGCGACATCAATAACGCCTATCTTCATGGTTCTATCAACAAAGAGTTGTATATACATACTCCCCAGGGGTATTCGAAAGCTGCTCCGGGTCAGGTATGTTATCTACGCAAATCATTATACGGATTTAAACAAGCCGGTAGACAATGGAATCGAGAACTCATGTCCAAGTTACAGTCTTACGGTTTTATTCAATCAAATTCTAGTAACTGTTTGTTCATCGAAGGCTCTACTATCGTGTTTATAGCTCTTATAATTTACATGGACGATCTGCTCATCACAAGCCCTTTGGAGGATTTGTTTATAGAAGTCAAAGACTATCTCCATGCATGCTCAGTTCACTATTAAAGGCATGGGACCGTTCAAATACTTCATTGGAATAGAACTAAACCGCTCGACAGATGGGATGTTTCTCTCACAGGAAAATAACATACAGGACATCCTCTCGGAAGCAACTTTGCCAGACTTAAAAGAGGCTGACGTTCCATTTCCTCAAGGCAATAAGCTCATGCCTGATGTTGGTCCTCTACTGGATAACCTAGATCACTACCAAAGAATCGTGGGACGGCTGCTTTACTTAAATTAACAAGATCAGATGTCGCTTTTGGGGTCCATCAGTTGACACAATTCACATCAGCACCCTGATAGCTGCATTGGGACACTTTATTACATCTCCTGCGGTGCCTCAAGAAGACAACAACCTCACGCCTTTTGTATCTAGTGCAACCATCAGTGCAACTCAAAGTTTTCTTAGACTCAGACTGGGTCGGCTACACGTTTACTCGAAAATCCCTCACAAGTTATTGCGTTATGCTTGGAAATGCTTTGGTGTCCTGGAAAACAAAGAACAGTAAGTCGATCATCCGCAGAAGTCAAATATAGCAGCATGGCCAATGCTTTATGTGAAATTTGTTGGATCACATACTTACTTCACGACATGCAACTTCCCTTGTCCCTGCCTATTCCTCTCTATTGTGACAACGCCATAGCCATACACATCTCCAAAAACCCGGTTTTTTATGAACGGACGAAGCATATCGAAATTGACTGTCATCTTGTCCGTAACGCTGTCACTGAAGGCTTCATCTTCCCTTCCTACACTCCCTCATCATCACAATTAGCTGATTGATTCACAAAACCTTTTTCATCAACGGCCCTATCTTCAAATGTCATCAAGTTAGGTCTGTTATCACTGACACCAACTCGAGGGGGGGTTGTCGATAGGTCCATATCATCCTACCTCTGCACTAGACAATCATACACACCAACCAACCATACACACCACCATATTGTAAATAATCACGAAGGCATAAAAGTTTGTTAGATGAAAGAGAACACGTATATTCGCAACTACATGTAACTCTTTGTACAATAACGCCTTCTGTATATATATATCACGATCATTCAATAAAAGTGTATCTTCTTCTTTCACGAAGAATTTTCATATAGCGCTGGCGGGTTCTATGTTAAACAAGATTAGAGAAGCAATAACAAGGTTTTATTAATATTTTAAATTAAAAACTAAATCAATTTAATAAATTAAACAACTAAACTCCACAGTATCACGTAATATACATATAGTAATGGGTCTCATATATCGATTAAAAATAAATAAGTGCTACTGTTAATAATAACATGACACTTAACAAACTAAAACTTTACTTTGGTTAAATTTTTATTCATATAATGTTTATTTTGAATATATTGAAAGTGCTATAATTTATTTTGAATACTTATAACTCGTATTTTATTGAAAACATTAGGGTTTAAAATTCATTTTGGTCAGACGAAATATAAAACTAAGATTGCTAAGAGCTCAAGTGAAACTAACAATATGAAACCATTCCTTGTAACTATGATCCTCGTACTTTTTGTTTAGTTCCTTACAATCAATTGGATATATTATTAATTTATTTAATAAAAACATTTTTTACTAAATATTTCGTTAATTATATTTAATTTTTAATAGTAAAGATAAAATATTGGTAATAATTAATGTGAATTCAAATTATATTGAAATCATAATTATGAGATCTAAATCACATTTATGTAATATTTTCAACAAAATAAGATATTGATGAAATAGTAAAATAACATATATTATGTTTCTTTCTTATTAAAAAAGTAATTGATCTCATAAATTAAAGTATGAAGATACTTAAATGTATATGCGGGTACTTATCAGATAATAAGTCTATTGAACTGTCTTGATTGGTATTTATCACCCTGTTAGTAGTTTGGTTTGCTCATAGGGCTTCAACTTAACTACAATTCCCTTTAAATAACTGAGGGTCCTAATAACTCACAAGAAACTCACTCATTTGGACCATATTCCTTTGTTTGATACAATCAATAGGAGAATCAACAACTAGTGTAATGGGTACTTAAGCTATAATGTAAAAATTACTTAAGCTATCTCTCTTCTAAGCAACTTGGTTATTTATTGGTGCTCTCACTTGGCCTTTCCTACAGGAGTTATGAAAGTTGTAGATAAGAAAGTAAGCAACTTCATATGGGGTGACTCTAATAGCATTAAGAAACTTCTTAAAGTGAAATAGGCATCAATTTTCCAACCAAAAAATTGTGTTGTCCTAAGGATCAAATATCCATAAGTAAAACTTTGTTAGCTCAAAATTTATGGAATTTCTACAGTGTAAAGAAAACCTATTGGTTAAATGGATCTATCTATACCACATCAAACGTGAAAGCATATAGATGATTCCAATATCTCCCAAGATTTTATAGACTCTCCAACATATTCTCTAATCTAGGAGTTATATGAACACATGATAGGCAATAGTCCTAGCACGTCTTTCTAGTTTAGTCAATGGCATGTGATGGGACCACTTTACAAGTTTCCTAGCTTTAGCTAACTAAGATCCTTTATCCGATGTTAGAAAAAGGTCTATGAGTTAATAATAGAGGTAGATCAAATAACCAGCAAAATGTTTACTTATTCATTACACATATCTTCTCCAGAATCTGGCTTGTTAACAAGTCTAAATCACTTTGCACTCATGTAGGAACTTCTTACTTGAGTCACTAAACCCCACTCCTATGGATTGGTATAAACTGGTTTAGGACATAAGCATCACTCATTCACACTCTTTATTCTATGGTTGGCCTTACGTGGTTGATTGGCCACAAAGGACTCCATAAAGTTCTTTTTTTTTAACATATCCTGTGAATTATGCATACTAGACATTGAGGGCATCAATCATTTATTCTTTGAATATAGGTTATCAACTTGGCTTTGGAGTATGTTCCTTCTCCACCTTGGTTTATATTGCAACAAATTAGGCTGGCATCAACTACTTTGTTAGGCCATTAACTTAAGGATGAGGAATAAGGTTGATTTAAAACTATTCAGGAGGTGTTTTAATGCCTTAATTTACTACATTTGGAAGGAAAGGAACAACAGACTACATGGAGCTTCATTAGAGGATAAGGTGATCAGTTATCACAAAATTCTTATTCATCTCAGATTATCCATTCTTGCTAACAACTTATAGGTTTCATTAAGCAACAGAATGAGAGAAAGGTGGAGAGTTTAGATTACCTTAGTTGATTTTCCCACTACAAGAAAATCACTAAATAGCAACGGAATATTTCTGACAGAAACAATTCCGATGTTATTTACTGACAGAATTGTTTTCTTTCGTCAGTAAATATGGTGTAGTTACCGACGGATTGGTGTTTCCGTCGGTAACACTGAAGGGAAGCAATTCGCGCAAAATCTCCAACGACAAATAGCGATGACAAAACCTTGAGCATCGGAAAAAAATGCGGGAACCATTCTCGCATTTTAATTATTTCGGACACATACCGACGGAATAGTAATCTTTCGACGGTAATAAATGTAGGAAATGCTCCCGCAATTGATTAGCTTCGCCTGTTTACTGACGGTACATAGTCCGTCGGTAAAAGTGCTAGAGAACTCTATTTATCGATGGAAAAAATATTTCGTCGAGAAATTGTTAACCAAACGTCATCCTTTCAAAGAGAGATAATCCTAGATTACTGACGTAATTAGTGTTCCGTCAGTACTGTGCAGTAGGAGCTTTGTTGAGGATGATGAGATAACTCTTGATTACTGACGGATTTAGTGTTCCATTGGTAATTGAAGGCAGGCGCTTTAAGAGATAACCCTAGTTTACCAACGGAAAACTAACTCCGTTGGTATTTGAGTTTCAACCGCTTAATATTACCGCTCTTTTACCCATAGAATTAATGTTTCATCGATAAATGTCGGAATGTTCGTCGTCAAAATGACGAGGGAAACCTATCGAGTGCCTTTAAATTGCGAAACGCTGCCCCCCCTCCCCCCCACGCACATTTCTCTTCTCTCCTCCTCGCGATCTCTTTGTGTTTTCCGACCCTGCTCTCGCATTTTCTGGCCGTTTTTGGACTATTGTCTTACTCATCGTGCGTTGTTTGAGGTAAACTCTCTAATGGGTGTGTTATTTCTACAAAAAAAAGCATGTTTATTGTTGATATTTGCTTGATTATTGTTGATGTTTGCGATTTTCGTGTAATTATTGGTTTATTTATTGTTTATATGTGTTATTGTTGGTAAATAATAGAAAAATGTAATTGATTTGTGGTTAGATTGAGATTATACATATTATGTATAAGGTGTTCGATAAAAAGCCTTTTATGATGTTTGAAATTTTTTTTGTAATTGTTGTGTTAATTTGAGAATTTGAATATTAAATTTTGAATTAAATGTTTAATTTAAAGTTTTAATTTATCAAATTTAACATTTAATTGTGAATTTATTGTATATATGAATATTGTCATTAATTATTAATAAT
>JAOSBN010000005.1:21103183-21118626 GCA_027563595.1 Erythroxylum suave
AGGTGTTAGTAATGATTGATCGTAGTTCACCCTTATCGTAGGATATGTATCGGAATGACCTGCAGGCGTCCCGGTGTGTACCCTGCGGTAAGGGGGTGCTACATTTTAAATATTTACCCTAACATATATGATATGTTTTAATAATGAGTTATTAACTAATTCATCTAGGAGACACGTGAAAGTATATTATCTACCTATTTTAATTCGGTTTGTTTCGTGAGCAAAATCAAGGTTAATTAAATTAAAGGGATGCCATCCCATTAGCAAATTATTTGATAGTTTTTTGAATTAATAGTGATGGATATTATGTTTAAAATTATGGAAGCATCCGATTATTTATTGAAATATTTATTATATTTAGTCTTATGATATAAACTAATATTTACTCTTTTATGTAATTTTGATTGTTAGATAAAATGAGTAGCAATTTGTTCTTAAGTAGCATCCTAGAAGCTAACAATTTTACTGGACCTTATTGCTTATACTTGTTTCATAATTTAAGAGTTATTCTTAAGAAAGAAAAAAGTTGTATGTTCTTGACATTATAATTCCACTAGAGAATATGAATGTAGTCGATAGAGTTCGGGAGAGATATCAACGTCATATCGATGATGTTGAATAAGCTACATGCATAATGTTGGCCATTATGTCTCCTGAACTTTAGGGGTAATATGAATGTATGAATTCTCTTACCATAAGTTTGCATCTTAAGGAGTTGTTTAGTGCATGTAGTATGATAGAGCAAGTTTTTAGAGCATTATATCAATGCACGATGGCAAAAGGATTAGTGACAGAGTTACATATATATACTGAAAATGATTGTATGCATTAAAAAATTAGGCCAATTGGGTTTTTCTTATAGACTATGAGTTAACCATCAATTTGGTACTTAAATCTATTACCATGAGTTTTTTACAAGTTATTATGAATTATCATACAAACCAAAAGGATGTGCTATTACCTAAACTATTGAATATGTTTAAGATTACAAAGGGGTGCCTTAAGAAGAAAGTCATATTCTTGAGGAGTAATAAAAATAGCTCTTAGAAGTATAAGAACAAGAAGAATAATTAAAGGGGAATTTATTTTAGTTGTGGAGTCGATGGACACTAAAAGAGAAATTACAAAGCTTATGTTACTAACTTGGTGTATAATAAGCTTAAGATAGCTTCAGATTTAGGTATGTTTATGATCGAGATTAATCTTTTTTCATAGTCTTAGGTACTTATATTTGTAACAATGTGCAGCTGCTAACAAGGATTAGATTGTTAAAGAAAGGTGAAGTGAACCTACAAGCTGGAAATAGAGCAAGAGTTGATGTTTTGGCTATAAAAACTTATAGTTTAACTTTCTTTTACCTTGTATTATAGCTAAATAATAATGATTATGTTCCATTTAGTTAAAAAAATTCTACTTTTTATTTTAGATATTAATGGATTTATCTTTATTATTAAGAATAAAAGTTATTCTTTTTATAAAAATATTTATTATGGATATAGATCTCTTACAAACAATTTATATAAATTAAATATAAAAAGGCCAATCCTTAATAGAAATAGTAAGAAAAGAAAATTAAGTGCCTAAATATCTTATTCATGGAATTATGTGTTAGGTCATAATTACAGAACTAGAATCACAAGTTACATAAAGAAGGATATTTAGATCCTTTTCATTATGAATTATATGAAACATATAAATCTTGTTTGCTGAGTAATATGACCAGACAACTCTTTAATGGAAAAGAACATGCCAGTGAATTACTATAGCTTACATATTCAAATGTGTGTGGCCTTATATTTACTTGTATTAGAGGTGGATACTCATATTTTATTACATTCACAGATGATCATTTTAAATTTGGTTATGGACATTTTTTGTAAAATAATTTTGAATCATTTGAATAGTTCAAAGAATTTAAACTTAATATTGTGAAATAAATTAGCAAAAGTATTAATACACTTAGATTAAGTTTAAGTGGTGAGTATTTAGACTAAGATTTTTTTGGTTACTTAAAAGAGAATTAGATTCTCTTATAATGGACTCCATCTAGAACTCACTAATACAGTAAAATGTCTAAGAGGAGAAATTATACTTTATTATATATGGTACATTCCATGATGATTTGAATAAACCTTCCTCTTTCAGTTTTAGGTTATATCTTTGAAACTACTACTTACTTTTTATATAGAGTTCCATCCAAATCAATTGACAACAATCTAGAATCTTTATGATATATAGACTTATAGTAGGCTAAAGCTATCATACTTAAAAACTTTTAGATGTGATGCTAATATAAAGTTTGAAATATCTAATAAGTTTAAATTGCATCAAATAAATGAAAATTTATAGGGTATCTAAAAGAGAGTATCATAAATAATTTTATCATCCTTTTAAGAAAACAGATTTTGTCTTAAAAACATACTACATTCTTAAAAGGAGAATTTATTCTCAAGAAAAGTAGTAGGAGTGAGTTAGAATTTAAAGAAAATTATGAACGACAAACAGATATCTAAATGGAATAGGAACCCTAAGTTGATATATATTATGTACAACCAAAGATTTAAGAGACCCATAGTTTACAGTACACTAATAGGATACATCATCCATAAACTAAATCTGATTTACATATTGAAAAGGGGAAAGACAATGCATTTGCTTATGGATGATAAACCTACTGGTCTTAAGGAAGAAATATCTAACATTGATTCTTTAAAGTAAAATACAATAATGAGATTTGAAAATAGAATCCATGTATAGTAACAAAGTATAAACTTTGGTGGATGTACTTGATGAGATTGTACCTATTGGATGCAAGTGAGTTTTTAAAAGAAATCTTAACAAGGATGGTAAGGTACATATGTACAAAGTAAAGGTATTGGTTAGAGGTTATAGATGAAAATAAGGAGTTGATTTTGATGAAATATTTTCACCAGTACCAATGCTCAAGTCTATAAGGATCTTATTAGCCATTTCCATATGCCATAATTATGAAATTTTGCTAAACGGATGTCAAGAAAACATTTTTAATAAGAAAATTCTTTAAAATGTATATGTGGCGCATCTTAGAGGCTTTAATCTAAGAGGTTTCCTAATGAAGTATAAAAATAAAACAATCTATTTATAGGTTTAAGCAAGTGTTACTTAGTTAAAACATCCATTTAGATGAGACAATTAACGAGTTTTATTTTATAAAAAATATGGATGAACTTTATATCCATAAGAAGGTTAATGGGAGTGTAGTCATCATCCTAGTGCTATATGTGAATGACATATTGATAATTGAACATAACATACTAGTGCTTTATTCTATAAAGATTTAATTGTCTAAGAACTTTTCTATGAGTGATATAGGAAAAGTAGCTTATATTCTAGGAACAAAAATCTCTAGGGATGGATTCAAAAAGGTTGCTTGATTTATCCCAATCCATATACATAGACAAAGTGATAAAGAGGTTTAGGAATTCCAATAAGAGATTCTAACTTATGTGTTATAGGATGTTTCTCTCAAACAGAATGTTTTCAAAGACACAGGGAGAAAGATAAAATGGATTCCATTCCATATGTTTTCACTATTGGATCAATCATATAGGACCATATGTTATATGTGTTTTGACTATTGGATCAATCATATAATATCATAGGTTAAATTACTTAAACAAAGGATGTTTTCTTATCCTATAAAGGTGTTGAACTAAGATGTATTCATATATGATTTTTTTGGTCTAATCATAATGATAAAAAATCATAATCAAGTTACATATTTACTTTAAATAGTCATGCAATAAGTTAAAAAAGTTCTAAAAAACCAACTATTACTAATTATATAACCAAGTCAGAGTACATTTCAGTGTATGAGGCGACAAAGGAAGATGTTTAGATAAAGAAGTTCATTAATAGACTTGGAATTGTTCCTAGAATTGTTGAGATGATAATATTGAAATATAATAATAATGGGGATATTTCATATGAAAAGGAATCGATCAGATTAACATTCTAAACATGTACTCAGGAAGTTTCACTCGATTATAGAGATAATCAACCAAAAAGATATTACATTGGAGCGATTACACATTGAAGAGAACCTTATAGATACTCTCACTGAGACTTTGTTTCAAAGGAGACATGATCAACATATGAATTGATATGACATTAGATATTGGGCGATTGACTTTATTACAAATGTGAGATTGTCAATTTATTCTTTTACAATCAATTGATTGGTTGCAATAAATGTATGACATTATTAATTGATCTAATAAAGGCTTTCTTTTTCTCCAAGTGTTTTTTAATTATATTTAATACTTAATATTAAAGATAAATTTATGTGATAATTAATATGCATTAAAATGATAATGAGATCACAACTATGAGATTCAAATTATATTTGTGTATTATTCCTAAATTATTCCTATTTATATTTTATCAATATATGATTTTAATGGAAAGGCAAAACTAGTATATGTTATATTTTTTATGAAAAATTTATCATTCTCATAAATTTAAGTATAAATTTATTTAAACAATATATGGTGCTTATTAGAGAATAAGTTCACTAAACTAGCCTAATTATATAGATCTCAAATGAAAAATTAGTTGTGTTTGTGGACGTCCTTACTAGGATGGTTGTATAATTAATTGTTAGATATAAGATTATCAAAGTATCTCGTATGAAAATTACTATATTTTGATATTATTTATAACTTATACTATTAAAAGCAGATCAATTATTAGGACCTATATATAATATAAATTATATCGAGATAATTGAATAGATTGAAAGAAACATGGTAGAGAATGTTGGAAATATGGGGAGCTTGTTTGCCTTGTGGCTCTTTTGAGCATCAGATTAGAGATTGTCCCGCAACTTTAAGAGCACAATCTAGAGTAAGAGGAGGATCAGTAACTGAAATGGTTGTCTAGTAGAGCAGAGCTAGTGGAGCAGGACCAAGAGGCAGAGGTAGGGTTAAAACTAGTTCAGTAGGTCCTAGTGTTAGGACGGAAGTACAGAGTAACTAACCGTAGTCCTAGGCCAGAATCTTTGTTATTACAAGATACGACGAGTATAATTGTCCAGATGTTGTTATAGGTGTGTTACATGTCTTGCAATTTGAGACATTTGTATTGTTATATCTAGGATCCACACATTCATTCATTATTGATCTAAATTGTATTGTAAGAGAGAGATGTTGAAATGTGGCTTAGAGGTGAGTACACCGGTAGGTAGTATTATAGTGATTGGAGAAGTGCGTGAAAGGTGCTTGATTCAGGATGATCAGGCATGGTTGAAAGACGATTTGATAATACAGGAGTTGAAAGAGATAGACCTCATTTTGGGTATAGACTAGCTTTTACTGCTCATAAGGCTATGATGAATTGTTATACTAAATAAGTTATTCTTGAATCTCCTAGTCAAACAAGGGTGATATTTTGAGGTGTTAGTCAAACAGTAATAGCCAGATTGATTTCATCAATGAGTGGCTTTCGGCTGATTCGAAGTGGATGTGAAGCTTATTTAGCCTATGTGAACGATAACTGAATTGAGCAGACAATTCAGGATATTCCTATTGTTAGGAATTTCCTAGATGTATTTCCCACTAAATTACCAGGATTACTACCAGATAGGGAAACAGAGTTCACTATTGACTTAGTTCCAAGTAATGCTCTTATATCTATTCCTCCATATAGGATGGAACCTATGGAACTTAAGATGTAGTTACAGGAGTTTTTGGATAAGGGTTTTATCATATCCAGGTATCACCTTGGGGAGCTCCATTTTTGTTTATAAAGAAAAAGGATAGAACCTTGACATTATGCATTAATTATAGGAAATTAAATAAGGTAACAATGAAGAATAAGTATCCATTAACGAAAATATATGATTTACTCAATCAGTTGCCAGGAGCTCAGGTGTTTACTAAATCATATTTGAGGTCAGGATATTATCAATTGAAGATAGCAGAAGCTGATATATCAAAGACTGCATTCAGAACTAGATATAGACACTTTGAGTTTTTGGTGATGCCTTTTGTATTGACGAATGCTCCGGCAACTTTTATGGCATTGATGAATAAAGTATTCCAACCTTACTTAGATCATTTTGTGATTGTATTCATGGATGATATTTTGGTGTACTCGAGGAGTAGAGAGGAATGTTGTGAGCATTAAAAGTTAGTCTTACAGATAATGAGAGAGAAGCAATTGCATGTCAACTTCAGTAAGTGTGAATTTTGGCTTGATCAAGTGGTGTTCTTGGGTCATATAGTATTTGGATAGGGCATACAGGCAGACCCAAAGAAAGTTAAGGCGGTGATGAAGTGGGAAGCATATAGAAATCTATCTGAGGTTCGGAGTTTTCTTGGGTTAGTAAGTTATTACAGGAGGTTTGTCGAGGGGTAAGCATTGATAACGTCCCTTTTGACAAATCTTCTAAGAAAGAATGTATCTTTTCAATGGATTGATGAGTATCAGAGGAGCTTTGATGAATTAAAATATCAATTAACTAGGACACCGGTGTTATGCAAATCAGCATCGGAGGGATAAGGAGTATCAAACGGGAGATAAGGTATTTTTTAGAGTGTCGCCTTAGCGAGGAGTGCTAAGGTTTGGAAAAAATAGAAAGTTGAGCCCTAGATACATTAGTCCTTATGAGATTACTAAGAGAGTATGACCATTAGCTTACAAATTAGCATTACCTCCAGAAATGTTTGAGCTTCACAACGTGTTTAATGTTAGTATGCTTAGGAGATATCGATCAAATCCAACACATGTATTATTGGAATAGGAGGTTGAGATTGCAACAAATTTGAGTTATATTGAGGAAACAATCAAAATAGTTAGATACCAGATGAAACAGTTGAGAATTTGTGTAATTCCTTTGGTTAAAGTCCCTTGAGAAATTGTGTAATTCCTTTGGTTAAAGTCCTTTAGCAGAATCATTCAAGAGAACAAGCTATATGGGAGATTAAGGAATAAATGAAGAAACAGTACCCCCATCTATTTGGTTAATTAGCTAAGAATTTCAAGGACAAAATTTCTAAAGAGGGAGAATTGTAATAGATGGTTTCCAAAACTTACCGAGGGTTAAAATGTTAGACTCTTGAGTCATATCATATTAGAATTTATAAGGTGCATTCATTCACATACCTAACATGAGCATATACACACATGAATGTTAATTTAGAAAACATTTGAAAGATAATATATCCATTTAATTGACATATTTCGGGATATGAAAGGTTTAGAATGATTATGATATGATTGTGTATTGTTTATGTTTTGAATTTTAGTTTGATGGATTATAATTAATAATTTGGATTTAATTATTACAATTGGAAGAGTGATGAATTAAAATGTTCATTTAGTTTAGGAAAAATGTCAAGTGGTAAGGCAAGTTGACACATGGAAAATTAGGATGACTAAGCCTATAAAATGAGCGTCTAATGATAATAGTGATTGAGTGACAAATGACCTAAGAGTTTGATGACATTTGGCAGCCACATAAGAGGACATATAGCTTATCTCCTTGGATGATATGTGTCCTTTTAAAATAAGGACACTTTGCACCAAAAGGCTTAAGCAAATGCAAAGTCACTCATCTCTCCTAAAGTTTCTATTGCATGCTTTCTTATCCTTTCCTCTCACCACTGAAACACCCACATCCACACCCTCACATCTTTGTATTTTGCATGCTTTCTTATCCTTTCCTCTCACCACTGAAACACCCACATCCACACCCTCAGTTACAACACCAAAATCCATACTTTTACCCTTCATAAAGATAGTTATAGAACCAGATCATTGTTGTACTTGATGCTATCTTTTGATCTTTACTGAAAACATTTCTACTTCCACCTTGTTCTTGGAATCGTGTTTGCTTGCATGAAAGGCTAGGTTACCTTGATAATTGAGGAGGCAATTGAGATGATCAAGTAAGTAAAAGACTAATCTCTTATGGTATATGTTAATAAAACTTAATGATGACTGAATTGGAGATGGATTGATTGTTGATATTGGAGTGAAATGAGTGCTGGAAAATGATGCATGAATGATAGTTTATGTTTTATTTTTGCATACATGAAAGACAATAGTTTATGAGTTGTTAAATGAATGATTTTGAGTTGGAATTAGAGAAGAATTTGATGACGAATTGAAGTATAATTCAGGTATACTTAAGGTATAATTAATGGACTATTATGAAGGTGATTTGAATTTGTTACTAAGGTGTTTGAATATGGAAAATTGGGGAAAATTGGATAGTGCACTTTAGGGCACTCATCCCACAATCGTGGGAAGGTCCCCCACCATCGTGGCCAAAGCTTTGAAATAATAATTTCGATTTTGTAAATTTGTTAATGCAAATGAGGATAAGTCACTCTACATTAGTGTATTTGGACTTGATTAACGCTTGAAATGAACCTAGATTGTTGCTTAATTAATTAGTTAAGGGTTTGATAAGTATAGGTTTTTAATTGATGTCATTACTTAATAAATGGATTGTCCTAATATCAATGTATTTAAATCTGGAAATTTTTAGTTGTTAAAGGACTAAAGGTGTTCTTATGAAAGCAAATAAGATCCAAAGGATATGAGTAAGGTGTATTAGATATGAATGAATGAGAATTAGGAAATTGTTTAAATGTATATTGCTAAAAAAGGTTAATGAATGTATGATTGATGAATTTAGAGTAATCAAGCTTACTCAAGGTATAAACTTGAACACAAAGTGATAATATACAAGCTATAATAATTGAATGGTTAAGACTTATGACTAAGAATACAAACCCAATAAGGTCAATTGAGCAAGCATTGAATATGACACATGCACATGTGCATGATTGTATGTTCATATGATTAAAAAAATTAGTGATTATGAACTATATATGTATTGCTTGACTATAGAGGCACAAGTTGATCACCAACACCCAGATATTGCCAGATCATCAAGGCAATAGCTTTTCTAGAGCGTACTGTGAGTTAACCTAAATATGTAAACTCAATTATATGTGCTTTCGTTGAATTGTATGCGTAATGTTGAATGTATGAACAATTGAATGATGAATGTCGAACTTAGATTTGAAGAATTTGATATATGACATGAGCACATTGAATGAAAAATACTGAAAGTATAATATATGAATTGATACATGTCATTACATTGAAATGCATGATCAGATAAAGGAGTTGTGACTGAATTAGCCAATGTGGGTAAAGGAGCTTTAAACTCAGGATTGTGCACAGAGAGCCACATGATCAAATAACACTGAGCCCAGTATCCACAACAAATTCAAGACAGTAAATTAGGTTGATAAGTGCTCAGTCTCAACAAAGAAAAATAAGAAAGAAATCACATGTGCATTTTCATATACAGTTATACATGTATCATATGATTGATTGTGATGATTTATTGAATTGTTTTGAAATAGTAGTATGTAATATTGGTATATAATACTTTTTGAAATATGACAAAATGTGATGTGGTATTCGATATTGGATTTTATATATACTTGTTGAATTGATTTACGTAATTTATTTTGGTATTCTGACTTGAGCGAACAAATTGATGATGATTCACTCATTAAGTTCGCAAACTCATCAAAATTGCAAATGTTTATTTTCAGGTTCAAAGAAGTTCTGGCTACTAAGGTTATTTATTAGAAGTATAGTACTTACATTTTGGGGAAAAAAATGACTCAAAGGTATGGTCAGCTGAAATTTGAGGAGTCTAGTTTAGAATGAAATTTGAGGAGTCTAGTTTAGAATGTTTTCAATTAGCATCCCATTTCATGTTAAACATTTTGTATGGAGTATTGAACTCTCAAATGTTATGTAATGTATATACATGGTTTATGAATTGTAATGATACAATGTAAGTTTGATGTTTGTAAATGAAATGGGAAGAATTGATCATTTGAAATGCTTGTGATATATATGATGCATTTTAGTTTGTCGAAGGCAGTGTACGCACTTTGACATAATCTTTATATAGTTGGTACAAGAAAACTTTATCAAGGCCAACTTCAAGATCATTAATAGAGACTCAGTAATAACACATATAACACATAAGCTAGGAGAGTTAATAGATGATATAGATCTTATAGTGCAGCTACTCATGACATCAGAGGTCGTTAGGGTGATATAGATGGTTGAGCTAAGGATAGATAATTGAAGGTAATATTTTGCACTTATTGGTCACCACCATGAGTAGATAAGGAGTTTCTTGCTTAAGAGGATAAGACTAGTATTAGAGAGAGCTCTTTCCCCACAACAACTATCGCATCTCTATCAACAGCTTAACTAACTAGCTTGATATACATCAAGGCATACATGAATTGTTTGGGCAATACCATGGTCTAGATTGCACAACATCTAGGAGTGGAGATTCTACCTCCACCATTATGTCCAAATGAGCTAACTATAAGGGTGGAGATGAAGCATAAGCTAGAAGCAATAATGGAAGAAGGAGTTGAGCCTAATGTGTTTATGGAGCATGTTATGCTTGAGTCACTAGATATAAAGAAAGTTATACATTATTAAAGAATTATGCCAACTTTGTACCCAAAAAAAGTATGAAATTAAAGAATTGTTCTAATAGCCAATTGAGATAGTGACCTAGTTGAGTAATCATAGATATTCACAATAAGGTGCTTACTCTTACATAAAAAGGCCAGAAGACTTTTCAAACAATATTTTAATGCTCTTGTTTAAGTTTATATTTTATTAATAAAAAGTATGTGAATGTATTTAAAAGTTGAAGCATATGTCTATATATGTTTAATTTATACATGGGATTAAACTTTGTAATTTGAGTTGAAGTTTTAAAAGTTATAAAGTGAATTAAACCAGTTTGTGAATGTAGTTGCTTGTATAATATTTTAATGATGATTTATGATTGAATAAG
This sequence comes from Erythroxylum suave, assembly GCA_027563595.1. NCBI lineage: Eukaryota > Viridiplantae > Streptophyta > Magnoliopsida > Malpighiales > Erythroxylaceae > Erythroxylum > Erythroxylum suave. The sequence goes on from JAOSBN010000005.1 coordinate 21,114,081, forward strand.
AAATGGAAAATTTTCATTAGTATGTTTAATTGGTTTAAATTTTTTTAAAAATTGTTTTTTGTTTGAGATTAAATGGTAGATTAGTATTTTTAGCACTATTTTTATGGACCAATGTTAGTTTGACGTATACTAGACATATATTATTTTTAGCACTATTTTCATAGTATACCTAGATAATGAGTTTCTTGGTTACTTAAAAAGAGTAGGATTTTCTCATAATAGAGTCCTCTTGGAACCCCATAACATTATAGAGTGTCTAAGAGGAGAAACTGTATTCTATTAGATATGGTATGTTCTGTGATGAGTCATAAAGTCCTTCTTGTCTTCTTTTGGGGATATGCCCTTGAAGCTATTATTTTTGTAGTATGTTTAGTATAATGTGTGTCTAATGAAACAAGTAGACATGTTACCACATATATCTAAATGAATAAGCTCTAGTAACTCACTAGCATGCTCTCCCCTTCTACTAAAGGGAAGTTTGATCATCGTTCCTGGCATACAAGCTTTACAAGCTCTATACGATTTATAATCAAATGGATCAAAATGTCCTTTATGTAACTTTATAATTATATTTTCATTAATATGACCTAACAAACAATGTCGTAAATAAGATGGATTTTGGTCACTTAACTTTGTTTTTTTGCTATTTATGTTAATGATTAGCTTTCTAAGATCTAATTCATACAAGCCATTTATAAGTAATTCAGATCTATAATAAACATCATCTTTATAAAAAGAACAACTCCTATTCTTAATAACAACGACAAATCCATTCAAATCCAAAAAAGAAATAGAAATAAGTTTCTAATGTTTCAAATAATGAATAAAACTCAATAACAATTATATAGTTCGAGTATAAGTCCAGAAGGAAAAGTTAAACTTCAACTTCCTATAGCTAATGCAACAACTTTTAGTCCATTACCAATCCACCTTTTCTTAACGAACTACTCCTTATTAACATTTGCATATTATTACAAATATGATAAGCACATATAGTATCAAATACCTAAAAATGTGGAATAGAAGTAAAAAGATTAATTATAATCATAAACATACTTAAAGATGGAGCTTTTGTAATTGTCTTATCTTTTTGGCTAGCTTAATAAGAATTACAGTTCCTCTTCTAATGTCCATCAACTTCATAATGAAAAAAACGAGCCCTTATCGTTTTTCTTCTCTCAGCACCACCTTTTGTCTTTTTTATTTTAGCAAAAATTTTATATTTCTTATTCTTATTCTTCTTAGAGTCCTTTTTCTTGCTTTAGGAAGAATATATAATAAAAATAAAACTTGATACTTCTTAAAGTATCTCTCTATAGTCTTCAACATATTCAATAGTTCAAACAATGATTGTACCTTTTGGTTGATGTGGAAGTTTACAACAAACTGTGAAAAGTTTGAACTAAGAGATTGTTGCAATAGATCAATGCTTAATGACAAAACCAGGTTGACCTAATTTTTCAATATAACTAATCATATTTAGTATGTGTGGCTGCACTGAAGGTCCTTCTACGATCTTGTATTAAAATAATGCTTTGGAGAATTGATACCTCTTTATCATGCTTTATGCATGAAACGATTCCTTGAGATGCAAAATTATAATAGGAGCATTTATATACTCATTTTACCTTTAAAGCTTAAGAGACATACTAGCCAACATTACACATGTCAACATCATAAATATAACGTTGATATTTCTCCAGTTACATCCAAACTAGACTCTGATGGAATAACAATATAAAAACATATAGTTTCTTTTTTTTTACCTGAAAACAATTCCCAAGTTACAAAACTAGTATGAGAAAGTAGGTCTAAAATGCTTATTAGCATCCATGATGCTCTTTAGGAATAGATTGGCGCTTATCTTTTCTAACAATCAAAAGACATATAGAAAGCAAGTATTTTGTATACCATAAACCTAAATAAAATAAGGAATTCAATAAATATTTAGTTACTTACTATTTTGTTCAAAATAATCCCCATCACTATTAAATCAAGAAATTATCAAATAATTTTCTACGGGGATAGGATCCCATTTAGACTAAGTTAATCTTAAGTTACTCAACAACCAACTTAATTTGAATTAGGTAGATAACATTCTCATTAATTGTATGTTATATGTTTCCTAGATTCGTTAACTGATATCTCTTTACCAAAATATATCTTATATATTATTCCTAAACCTATCTCTAAATTCATATGATGATGAGTTACTCATCCAAATCATACAAATTTAGTTAAGTAGGATCCATTAATTTAATTTAAAATAAATTCGAGTTAAAGGGGCTTTAAGTCACTCAATAAGCTTTATAATAAATAAAATAGTGTATTTTTTATTAAATTGTAACATCCCATCCTCATATTAAGGGTTAGAATCTAGATTTCCATAATGGAGAGAATAGCAATGTGAGAGTTAGAAAAGTTTTCATTTCATGTCCAGCAGCATGTCAGCATACATACATGTGAATTTGAATCTTCACACATACAAAAATAAGTGTACATGACAACTTCCAGATATGATTGTTTTAAATGTGATTTTTTTTAATTGGAAATGAGAAGTAGAGGGAGTAGAAAGAGTGATCTTGGTATGAGTTGTGATATGGAAAGTATTGGAAACAAGAGTGGTGTTGATCTGGAAAAATGTACTCTGAGTGGGCTTCCGTCTGTTAGCCATAACTTTTTCTTTAGTTATCCAAATGAGACAATTCTTTATTTGGATTAAACTAGAATCATATGGCTACATTTCTTATGAAGACATAGAATTTAAATTCGTTCTATAAGAATCTCAAATTTTGTTATGAATTTGAGAACTGAGTGCAGTACATTGGATGAATGAAAAAAAATCATGTTCTATATTCGAGGAAAAATCTGAATTAATCTAGGCTGATTTAGGCAAATGTGCCTTCTAGAAAGTTGTATATCTTTTTTTTAGCTTTTCAACGATATATAGCATAAAATTTTTGGACATCTGAGCTGAAAGTTATGGTCCTTATAAAGGAAGACATATCTTTTGTCTTTTCACTTCGTCTATGTTTTGCTCCTTCTATGATGACGTCATCTTCGTCTATACTTCTTCTATGATAACGTCATCTTAGTCTATATTTTGCTTCTTCTATGATAACGTCATCTTTGTCTATACTTCTTCTATGATGATGTCATCTTCGTCTATGTTTTGTTCCTTCTATGATGACGTCACCTTCATCTATAATTCTTCTATGATGATGTCATCTTCGTCTATGTTTTGCTCCTTCTATGATGACGACATCTTCGTCTATACTTCTTCTATGATGACGTCATCTTTGTCTATATTTTGCTCCTTCTATGACGACATCATCTTCGTCTATAATTCTTCTATGATGACGTCATCTTCGTCTATGTTTTGCTCCTTTTATGATGACGTCATCTTCGTCTATACTTCTTCTATGATGACGTCATCTTCATCTATGTTTTGCTTTTTCTATGATGATGTCATCTTCGTCTATACTTCTTCTATGATGAATCATCTTTGTCTATGTTTTGCTCCTTCTATGATGACGTCATCTTCATCTATACTTCTTCTATGATGACATCATGTTCGTCTATGTTTTGCTTCTTCTATGATGACGTCATCTTCGTCTATATTTCTTTTGTGATGACGTCACTTCGTCTATGTTTGACTTTTATTGTCTATGTTTGATTGTCTATCCAATTTGTATCCCTTTAAACAATAAAATCTGTCTTTGAGGTCTTCATCAAAGTTGTAGCTCCTAAAGTCCTCTTTCTAACCATATAAAGAACACCTCAATCGGATATCTGTAGGGAAAGTTATATCAATTTTCCCAATGCGTGTATCTTTTATCATCTATGTTTGACTTCTATCGTCTGTCCCATTTTTAGCCCTTCAAATGATAAAATCTGTCTTTTATATCTTCATCAAAGTTGTAGATATTGAAGTTCTCTTTCTAACCATATAAAGAAAACCTCAATCAAATATTTCTAGAGAAAGTTATGGCTGTTTCCCTGAAACAGGTTCAGTATGATTGAGGACAAAAACATGTTTGATTCTTTTGGCCATAACTTCTTCCCTAGACACTCAAATGACTTGATTCTTGAACCATTGGACTCGTAAGACAATAGAGAACATTTTTCTAGAATAAAGTGTTATGTCAAAATGTTCTAGGGTATTTTTGGAAAGAAACTTAAGTATAAAAGACATAAGGCTTAAAGGGAAGGGCAAATGGAACAATTCTCAATCATTAAGGGCATAATTGGAAGAAGAAGTGTTGCCTTGCTTATAAATGAAGACGAAAAACTTGAATGAAAGGATAAGCAGTAGCGAATTTCAAAATGAGAGAGAAAGAGAAAGAAGATAAAACAAGCTAGGGTTTGATTTTCTTAGTCTTCAAGAAAGATTTTGAAGCTATTCAAGAAGAGAAAAAGGAAGAGGAAGAAAAGAGCTTCCTTTTTGAGCTAAGAATCCCTTCATTTGGTGAAGAATGAAGGTAAGACCATTTTGAGACTTTTGTATTTTTTGAAAGGATTTTAGTCCATGGAGTTTGGAAAATGC
>JAOSBN010000005.1:21206299-21217368 GCA_027563595.1 Erythroxylum suave
ATGTTTCTATATTGAAAATATTATTTGTTAGTAGAATTGTGAGATTTATGAATTTTGGTGAACTTAGGATTTATTTTGGAATTTATAGAGTATTATGGAAAATAAGAAGAAAAAAGAAGAACAAGAGAAGAAATCAAATGAAGATTTGGAGATAGTTAGATTATAAAGATGAGAGTTAAGGGGAGATAATTTCAAAAGAAACTAAGCTAGAATTAGACCTTAGGAAAAGTGACAAGTGTAAAGATGCCTTTATTATGTGTCAGAAGTAAGTTTGAGTAATTCGAGAGTTAAAAAGTGGTTTGCCCTTTTTCCTAAGTTCTTTCCTTATTATCATCTTCTCCGAAATTCTTCCCATACACGGAGTTTTCCATTAAACTTTTTCTGAGAGTTAACCTTGATTTTCATATCCCTCACCACTTCCTTTACTGCTAAGTGTTTCTTCTGCCTTAAGAAAAACTAGAAGTTGGTTAGTGTTCACAAAGGTTTACATAATTTTGTATGGGGTCAGGGCTTGAAGATAGTTGAAGCCTTTGGAGTCTTCAACGAGTAAGTAGTGAATAAAATTGTTAGAAATATGGATTTTTTGAAATAAAGTTGATGAATTTATTTTCAGTATATGATCATAGCATTTACGAACATTTATATTCTCAAGCATTGTGTTAAGGGGATGAAAATTTGGGGATATGGTGTTATTTTAGTTTTGATGGATTATTAGTGATCAGGTGTTGTGGAAATGGTTCTTGGAGTTGAAATCGCAATGAAATGATGTATAGGATTAATGTAGAGAGTTAGATATGAAAAGGAGATATGCTATGTTTCTTAACTGAGCATGTATGAATACGTAGGTGTTTATACGAGAGTTGATGAAGACTTAGAGATGTTCAAGAAAAAGATTTTTAAGTTGAGGAGTATAGAAGCATCGTCTATGGTTGACTTTTCTTCGTCTTAAGTTGACCACCTCAATCGTCTGCTTATTGTATTCGTCTATCGTCTGTACAGACGCATCGTTTATGGTTGACTTTTCTTCATCTTAAGTTGACCACCTCAATCGTCTGCTTATTATATTCATCTATCATCTGTATAGACGCATCGTCTGTGGTTGATTTTTCTTCATCTTAAGTTGACAACCTTAGTCGTCTACTTATTGTATTCGTCTATCGTTTGTATAGACGCATCTTCTGTGGTCAACTTTTCTTCGTCTTAAGTTGACCACCGCAATCATCTGCTTATTGTATTCGCCTATCATCTGTGCAGATGCATCATTTTTCATTGACTTTTATTCATCTTAAGTTGACCACCCCAATCGTCTGCTTATTGTATTCATCTATCGTCTGTATGGACGCATTGTTTGTGGTTGACTTTTCTTCGTCTTAAGTTTATCACCTCAATCGTTTGCTTATTGTATTCGTCTATCGTTTATGTTTCCCATTTCGTCTGCCTTTCTGCATCCTCTGTGTTGTGTCATTTGTGGTTGACTTTTCTTCATCTTAAGTTGACCACCTATCAACTGTGTTGTCATTTGGTGTTTCATCTGTCTTTCTTCATTTCATCTGCCTTTTCATTTGGCTTTGTCCGAACCTATCTTCTGTCTCATTCTTGACCATTTAGAAGATAAAATCTGTCTTCGAGATCTTTAGGAAAGTGATTTTTTTTAAAGCATTGGATTCATAACACGTTTCCGTATCTCTCAATAAAAATTTATAGCTTTTGGTTTTGATTTGGAAAAGATTGATTCAATCAAATTGAGGGGACCGATTGAAAGAGTATGAGTTAGATATTTTTACTGAACATGCTTCAATATTTTGGTGATATCTTGATCTATCGGATTGCAAAATGGGATGTTTTTTATTTTGGAGTAAACTGGAGATAAAGGCCTAGAAATTGGCTTAAGAAGTTGAATTATGACTCAGTCTCTAAGATATTAATTTTCTGGATGAAAATTTTGTATAGTATATTGTTTTTGAATATGAACAACCCAAAAATGTTTGAGGCATATCTTCCTAATTATTGAACGCAATTGAGTGATTTTGGTATCAATGTAAAGATAAGACATAGAGGAACACTTTTCTAGAAGAGAGTATAACCAAATTATATCATTTTTCACTTTCTAATTTAATGTGAACAGCAGACCTGAAGGTTTGGAATTTTGGAGAAATTATAAGAAGAAATGAGGGTTTTGATAATGTGATAAAGTGGAAAATTTGATTATATACTCGGGATATCTACGAACATGCATTGTACATAATTCATCACAAACAAGAGAATCAGGGATGATGTATCAAGTAAAGGAAATAATTGATTACTTGAATGAGCCTAAGTTTATTATATAAATTGGCGACATTTTCATGACTTTTACTACACTTCTTGGCTTCTATTTCTAGATTTTATGCTTGATTTGACTCTTGAGTGTCTACTTATCCCAAAATAGGGTTTTAAAATCAGTATTTGGGTCAGTTTACATGCATGGCTAAGTGAAATTTCAAAAATGGTTCAGGTTTGGGTTGATTCTTCGAAGGTTTCACCATGACAAAGTAACGAGTTCGCTGCGGCTAACTTTTCTCAAGACATCTAGGTTGCTGATTCAAAGGTTTCACTGTGGCAAAGGAATGAGTTCACCGCAACTAACTTTTACTAATTCGAAGGTTTCACTGTGGCAAAGGATTGAGTTCGGTGAAACTAACTTTTCCTGAAAGGTCTTCTTTCTTTATCTTATAACTTAGCAATTTCTTGGTCTCCACTCTTGGCTCTACTTCTTGAGTTTCTTGCAATGAAAAGCAATAGTTTGCTATATCAATTATTCTAGAAACCAAGTGAGTGCAATTACTAACTGATTATCACAATTTTACCCTCAAACTATATTAATTCAAAACAAGTACTCTTAAGCTAAATTAAGCACAATATCCAACACAAAGGGCTGAAAAGTATAACAAAAACCATGAAAATATCGCTAAATAATATAAAAGACTTGGGTTCAATCACTCTCCTTCCATCTGAGCAAAGGTAGCTATCTTTGTACGTAACTTAGAATCTTCTGGGTTAGAATATAACTTTCATATGAACTTATCGTACACCTCTTCCCATGTAGTCAATGAATCGAGTGGAAGGTGTTCGGCGTTTATTTGACTAAAGGACAATACGTAGCCCTTTGTTGTGGTTTGCAAGTGTGCCAAGGATTTTAAGTGATTTCAAACTAAAGAATAAAGAAAAAGGTTGCGCTTCGTAATCTGACTAAAATTTAAAACAACTGTGTATTGCTAGAAAAGGGACAAAAATCTAATAGAAAGTGCTTTGCTTTTTCGATAAACAAATTGGCAAAATGCAAAGACTATAAAAGTTGAAGAAATAGTTGATGACAATTGGAAAGAAAAATGCTAGGATAGGAAAGATAAAGGATTGCGGAAAAAGAAATAAGCTAAAAGTTCAAAGATTTGCTAGGGTGCCAGGCTTTTGATTTGTCAGAGGTTGGGTCCTTTTTTCTTCTTCAAAGCTCCTATTTATAGCCAAAGATGTTGAGTGTCCTACTCCAATTGAACTTGCAATCTCGATAAAATCTTATCCCAGTAGATAAAGATAAAGTTTAAACGTCATCTTATCCGATGAAGATTAGGTTGGCTGGAGTCCATCACCTTATCCTCTTATCTTTTCTTTAAATTTGGACTCCCATTCTTCTACTCCAAATCAAACTCTACCACATCTTCCTCTCGTGCTGGACACTGCACTCTAATGGGCCAAGGCTAGTGTCTGGACTTTGAACCATGAATTCTCTTTGGGTTTCGGGTTTTTGGCACAAAACAGTAAAAATAGGCCTAACCAATTTTTAGGTGTAAACAGAAGGGTCAGCCATGCCTTGGCCCGATCCTTCAATATGTATGCGAAACACCTCATCTTAAATTTATCTTCATCTAGGCAGTCTAACAAAAATTTCTGAAGAGTGGCATAGGATTCCCAAATGAAGTTTGATAGGTCTTCATTGGGAACCCCATAGAATGATGACAGCATTTGTAGTGAATACTCTTCAATTCATAGTTCCTAGCTGCCTCCCCCAATTGAATGTACAAAGTGGCAGTATCGATTACTGGTCTAGTGTACTCCTTCATCACCAACTGGGTTTCACCCATCTCTTTATCTTCTAGTTTGGATCTCTCAAAATTGTCTTCAAAGTCCCTTAGAACTTCTCATATCTGATGTACGTTGTTCATAAAGGGAGCATATAAACCAAATAAGAAAAGAAAATTAATAAAAATAACTTAATGAAATAACATAACAAAAATGTATGAACGTACAGATAAAACAATCGATGAAACAATCAAAATCACTTTACCAAACAAAAATAATCAAAATTAATTTAGGTTCAAAACACTAAACACCTCCCTAGAAAAGACCCCAAAAACTTGTTATGCCCAAAAGTTCTAAAAGGATCTAGGTTATCCTACTCGTTAGTATACCAGATAGTTGTAGTTGATAACCCAGGGTTGTCCCCCATGGAGGTGAAATCGGTCAACTTAAATTAAGTTTGAATTAAAAATAAAAAATAAAAACAATGTATTCGTAAACATTTTATTCTAATTATTGAGAGAAAGCTTTTAAGGAAAATTTCTAAATTAAATTGAAAAATAGACGTAATCAATTGGGAGTAAAGACAAATAGGATAATTGAAATGGAAAAACTCTCGAGAATTAGTTTCACTAATTTAATCTCCTATGTATGATTAAAGGGATGGATTGCTATCTTACAAAAATTAATAGTTAGTTTCTAAATCAATTTAAATAATGAACTAGTCTAACTTTTGTATTCAATAAGTTATATCTGAATTAATGATGAAAACTTGATTACCAATTACTGCTTAAATTGATATATTTCTAGTTCTTACACTAAGTGTCCATAGTTTCATGACCTGTATTAAACTTCATCTCTTAACTCTTTGTTAAACACCAAAATGATGCAAAATTTGGCCATTTTATTACATCATTTCAATTCAATCATACATATTCAACTAAATAGATACATTAATTCTCAAGAAAACAAATCAACCATCATATCATACACACGGTTCATCATACTCAAATACTTCAATCCCATATTACTTTCATCATAAGTTTGAAAATAATATCCTAGTAACTACTTAAATGAACATAACAAGCAACAGTTATTAAGATAACAATAATATGAATCAGTTAATACTAAAATAATAGTAAACTCAAAGAAACAAGCAAAAAATGAGGAATGAGATAAGTAAATAGAGGATCAAATAATAAGATATTGGAGGTCTTCTACACTCTAAACTGTCAGCTTTGGCTCTCTCCTTCAGCTTTAGTTGTGCTCCTCTAGCTAATTGTTTGCTCAAGATCAACTCTAGCTCTCGCTTTCGACCTCTCCTCCCAACTCCCAGTTCTTTATTGTTGCTCTCTTTTTCTCCTTCTTAGACTATTTTTTTCTCGTCTCTATTTATCTTTTCTCTCTCTATCTCTTTATGGTTCCCATATTTGTGGCTCTGTGTGAATGAACTAATGTAACAGTGAATGAAGATTATTTTCCTCTCAATTTCCACCCATATCCATTTATAGATTGTTCCTGGGTTTAGGGTTGGGTTCCTTAATACCCTGAGTTGCCATGTATTGAAGTAAAAATTAATCTTAAAACTTGTCACGAGCATGCAAGGTGAGTTATAAATGTGACTCCCTTTTAAAACCCATGCATGGGGAGCCACATGTGTGACTCACCATGGCGATACATTATATTAATAAAAGAAGCATTTCAAGAGGTTATATATAAGCAAAATGCATCATAAAGCTAGTCAAAATAAACTAGATCTACTATTGTAGCAGTGGTGAGTCTAGGTCGATCCTACAAAGAGTGTATGTAAAGTTTATGAAATGAAAATTATTAATGTTTATGTTTTGTGGGGTTTTTGGTTTGGTAACAAAATAAAACAAAACTAACCTATTGAAAACAAATTAAAGAAACATTAAAAGTGGTGAAAGTGGTGAATTCGTGAAGGACCCAATTCTTTGGTTTAATCTCAGCCTAAACCCTAATTAAACATATTTCATTAATTTGTTGTTCTTTTACCTCACCTTAAACCATTAATCGTAGATTAACATCAAGTTCTGTTAATCCCATTTTTTTCTTAGGTCATAGTTACTAAGAATAGCTTATTAATTAACCTTACCTATTGGAAAACCTAGGAGACGCTCTCTAGTTTTAATCAGATAGATGCCTTAAAAATGAGAAAAACATACCATTTTAAGAAATAATCACACAAGCTTGGATTATTTAGCCTAGGTTATGTTATCCCTAATGATTACGAACCTTTAGTTGCTATAAATGAATCAGAAAAACAACGATTATATATTGTATTCAATTCTAGCAATGGGTTTTTAAATAAAAATAATCAAATACAACATTCAATCATTCTTACACAAAACACAAACATTAAACATAGGATAAAATAAGAAGAACCAAATACAAAAAGAAATGAACTTGACAAGGTCGTCAGTGTGATGTTGCCTCCGAATTGGAAATAAGATGCTACGCCTTTATAGGTCTTCCATATGAAAGAGCTTCATTACCCTCCTATCTTCTATCTTCTAAGAGCTCCTTCAGATCAACCCAGCCGAAAACACCTTCTATTCTTTCATACCCCTTTCTTCATCACATAAATGATTCTTTTATATTATAAAGTAGGGTTTGAGTGAGCTGTTAGTGTCACATGGGCATGCAAGATAGTGTCACACTCGTCAACCACCCTAATTGAGGCTCACACTATGTGACATGGTTATTAAACCCATTTAAAATGAGTCATGGGCATGCAAAAGTGTCATGCCTATGACACCTTTTGTCGCGGCTGTGAAATTTGTCTCACAGCCATGATAAATCATATATGGCCATGAGCTTCTTCACCATTTTCTTCATTTTCTTGTCTTCTTCTTGAATTATTCTTGCTCTAATCTCCTTTCTCTTTCTCCATTAAGTGAGTGTGAACCTTTTGAAAATGACCCAATTATAATGCTTTCGACTCACTTTAACTCTTTTGCTTCCCAATTGTGCCTAAAACCATATATAAGTCAAAGTGAGTATTTTAAACAATTTCATGTTATTAATCACTAAGTGTTATGGAATAATTATACAATCAATTAAGCACATAGAAATTTCCCCCATACTCAACTTTTGACCATCCTCGGGCAAAACATCAAAATTAAGCCTATAAACCTAAAACCATTTACTCAATTGCCATATTTTCCAAGAATACATAATCATACGCAAAGATGAATGATTTTCAAAAATCATAGCAAGAAATTAACAGCCCAAGCTTTTACTCATAATTAATCAACATTTAGTACCTTTAAAAACTGAGCAATCCAATGGTAGACATGAAAATATGTTTAAACAAGATATGTTCATAAGTACACACAACACCATTCATGACATGTCATTCCATAACTTTTAATATCATTTCATTTCTCCACCGCTAAGATTCACATGCAAAATCATGGATCAAAGGATTTTTCAAGGTTGTAAAGTGGGAAAAGGTAAGGTGAGAGTCTAGATCGATCCCACAGAGAGTGTGTGTAAAGTTTATGAAATGAAAATAATTGATGTTTATATTTTTGGTAGGGGGTTTGGGTTTTGTAACAAAAGAAAATGAAACTAACCTAATGAAAACATATTAAAGAAACATTAAAAGTGATGAAGTGGTGAACTTATGAAGGATCCAATTTTTTTTGTTCAATCTCGACCTAAACCCTAATTAAACACATTTCATTGATTTGTTGTTCTTTTATGTCACCTTAAAATTGGTCATAGATTAACAACAATCTCTATTAATTCACATTTCTCAATAGGTCATAGCTAATTAATAAGGGCTTGTTAATTATCCTTAGCTACCAAATAACCTATGAGATCCTCTTTAGATTTAATAAGACAACTGCCCTACTAATAAGAAAAACAAACCAATTTAGACAATAATTACACAAGCTTGGATTATTTAACCTAGGTTATGTTATCCCTAATAATTTACAAACCATAAATTGTGACAAATGAATTAGAAAAAAAAATTACTTATTGTATTCAATTCTAGAAATAGTTTGTTACATATAAAAAATCTGATAGAGGATTCAATCATTCTTGTACAAGACCTAAACATTAAACATAGGATAACACAATCAAAATATAAGATACAAAGAAACAAAAAATACAAAAAAGAAATGTACTTAGTGGGGTTGTCGGTGTCGTTCTCGCCTTCTAATCGGTGTTAGGATGTTACCCCTTCATGGATCTCTCCATATGAAAGAGCCTCATTACCTTCCTGTCTTCTATCTTTTGAGAGCTCCTTCAGTTCAACTCAGCCGAGAATGCCTTCTATTTGTTCATTCCCCTTCAGTCATGACATAAATGATGCTTTTATATTATAAATTACGATTCAAGTTAGCAATAAGTGTCTCACGAGCGTGCATGATATTGTCACGCCCATGAACCACCCTAATTGAGGCTAACGACTGTGAGCCTCATATGTATAGGTGTCATGCCCATGTAAAATGAGCCATGGGTATGACAAATATGCTATGCTTATGATACCTTTTGGCATGGCTACGATAAATCATACATTGCTGTGAGCTTCTTCACCATTTTCTTCATTTGGTTGTCTTCTTCTTCTATTATTCTTGTCTTAATCTTCTTCTTCTTGCTTCATAAAGACAAGCGAGTGTAAAACTTGAAAAATGACCCAATTATAGTGTTTTTGACTGATTTTCTCCTTAGCTTCCGAATTATGCCTAAAACCACATATCAGTCAAAGTGAGTATTTTAAGCAATTTCATGTCATTAATCACTAAGTGTTATGGAATAATTATACAATCATTTAAGCACATATCAGTAAGTTACCGATATCATCAAATCACTAAATAAGTTTTGGTCTAATAATTCTAGAAGAGCTCTTGCCACATGAAAGAAATTTGGTAGATGCAACAAGAAGAGGTGTATTAGTAGAGAAGAAACCTATTGAAGCCAAAAATCTAATTTCCAAAATGGTTGCTAACTCCCAACAGTTCAGTTTTTAAGAGAATCTAACACCTATAAAAATTATTGAAGCCAGTATGGCCACATTGGAGCTATAGATAATTGCATTGACATCTTTGTTTAGACAAATAGCTGTGAATGGTGCTCAACAAGTCAAATTATGTGGAATTTGCATAATGGTAGGACATCCCACTAACATATGTCTAATATTTGAAGAGACATCCATATAATAAGTTAAATGTCTTAAAAGCTTTCTGGGTCAATCACAAAGGAATCCTAGCTACCCCTATACATAGAACTTGGGATGGAAGAATCCTCCATTCAATAACTATAAGAAGTAAGGAAAATAACAAGGCTCCTATCAACAACCATATCAAAGACAAGCTTAACTATCAAGTTTGAGACCTTCACTAGAACAAATGATGAAAACGTTAACTTAAAATACCACTTAGCTCTAAAAAAATTCCACACAATTCCATCAACAAAAAAGAGAAAACATTAAAAATCTAGAAAATCAAATGAGCCATATATCTATTAAGTTGAGCCGATTAGAGAATCAAAATTTAGATAAGCTTCCATCTTAAAAGGTTATAAATCTGAAAGAGAAAGTAAATGCTATCACCTTGAGAAGTGGTAAAAAATAGAGGCACCACACAAGACTCTTGATATTAGCGATAATGAAGAATCTGAAAAAAGAAGTTGAAGTGTCTCCAAAAGAAGATGAAAAAAGAACTAAGATAAATTCTCAATCTCCTGTGACTAAGAAATTTAATAATTCTTTGCCTCCATTTCCTAGTAGGTTTGCTAAATCAAAGAAAGAGGAGAAAGATAACAAGATTTTTGAAATGATAAAAAAGGTAGGGGTGAATATACCTCTAATTGATGCCATAAAACAAGTTCCACGATATGCTAAATTTTTCAAGTAGTTATGCATGTGTATAAGGAAATTGAGGGGAGGCCAGGAATTAAGTCTGGGGGAAAATGTGAATATATTCATACAAAAAAGTTTCCCTAAAGTTTAAGGATCCAGGGACATTTACAATTCCCTATAAAATTGTTGATACCATATTTAAAAAAGCAATTTTAGATCTAGGAGCTTCAATTAATGTCATGCCTTATTCCATTTACCTTCATTAAATCCAAGTTTGTTGAAAGAAACACATGTTATAATTTAATTGGCTAATAGATCTAATGCTCATCCTGAAAGGGTTGTGGAGGATGTCTTAGAGTAGGCTAACGAATTGTTTTTCCTAGCGAACTTTTATGTGATGAACATAAAGGTGTTGAGTCAGGAGGACTTTACGATGTTTTAATTTTGATGAAAAACTAATAATAATAATGTTAAAAACAAATGAACGTTTTGATAAATGTGTTAAGTGTATAGTCGAAGTACAAAAGATAGAAGAACGGCAAAACACAGACGAAGCGCAAAACACAGTCGAAGTATAAAAGAAATGCAAAACACAAACGAAGTGCAAAACACAGTCGAAGTACAAAAGACAGAAGAATCACAAAACACAGACGAAGTGCAAAATACAGTCGAAGTAAAAAAGATAGAAGAAGAAGCACAAAACACAGAAGAAGCGCAAAGCATAGAAGAATTGCAAGACACAGACGATACTTAGAAAAAGTTAAGTCAATACATCGGACGGTTACTTAGTTGAAGTTAGTTATAGAACTTAACTAAATAGCATTTTTCAAGAATCAAGAAATAGTTCTCAAGATTCAAGAAGCGGTTATCAAGGATCAAGAAGCAGTTAGAGACTGACACTGTAAATACTAGTCATAGTCGAAGATATTTTAAAAAAAAGGGGACGAATCCTATAGCTATTAGAAAAAACTTTTGATCCTTGAGCTTTCCAGTGCTTACCTAAAAAGTCAGTAGTGTGATTATTAGAGAGATAATCTTACTATAACAAAAGCTCACACTATCTTTCTAGTAAGAGAGAGAAAAGACTGAGAGCCTGAAGAGGCTGTGTTAGTAGAAAGAATACTTTGTGAAAGAGACTTGAAGAGGCTCTGAAAGGAAAGAAAGAATACTTGTAATTGTTTGA
>JAOSBN010000005.1:21233996-21248099 GCA_027563595.1 Erythroxylum suave
ATTAAATACCATATTAATTTACCCCATTAATCTAATCATGCTTGATTTATCATAAAAAAAAATTCTGGGGGTAACATTCTTAATAAACTGAAAGAAAATCATTAGCCATAAATTAACGAAGAATAACTTCTCAAACTAAAGTACTAATAAACATAGGTAAGAGTATTTAGTCTTTCATATTTTTTGTTGGATGCCTTATTTTAATGCCAAGTCTAAATTTTTCAGTTAAATTAGAAACACGAAAAGAGTACCAAATTGGTGATATTAATCTACCATGGAAATCTTCACTCTACCATTATGATAATTAAACATAGAAATAACATCAGGAAAAGAAGAAGTCTAATAATTGGAGTAGTATCACATACTAATATTTCACAAAATTAGGGAAAAAAGAAAATTTAATTGTAAGTTTAAGCACAAAATCAACAAAAAAGGGAAAAAAGCAAAAGAAAGGATAAAGGAAATAGATCTTAAAGTTACCTACTTTGTAAGAGGTATGAGGATTCTTTTGGATTTAATAAATCCACGAAAATAGATCCCTCTTTTTGAAAAAAAAGAATCGCTGCATTTAATCAAAACCTAGATCATCTCACTTTATTGCTTACAAAAACACGAACAAAGAGAGTGAAATTGCTAGAGATACCAAGGTAGTCATTCAGTAAGAGGGAAGCAACAAAGTTGTATTGCAACAAAACAACAAATTGGAAATTAGGTTTTCTCCTTTTGTTTTTAATTTAAAATATCAATAATGAAAAATACTTTGTCATATGTGAACATCTAACTATAAGTGAACATCTAATTCATTCATTACATATCTAAATTCTCATATTTAAAATCACGTAAGAAAATAATCCAACATTCCTAATTTTAATATCAAAATATAAACAAAATTATACTTAAGTCTACCTATATCCCAATGTCAAATAAGCATTAGGTTAAACTTTAAAATCTATAGATGTGCTTGAAACCTTAATCAAAATCCCTAAACTGAAACTATAATCAAAATATCCAAATTCAAACTCTAATCAAAATCTCCAAATTAAAACCTTAAACAAATTAAATCCCTAAAAACCAAAAAATTAATAATCCCTAAGGTAAAAAGCCTTTTTCAAACCTTTGATGAAAACTTAAAGTTTTTATCAAGCAATCTTGCTTATCAAATTTCCCTTTAAGAATAATCAATAAGATAAAAACCAAGTCCAATTTAGCTCAGACAAGAAAAAGCATAAGTCAGCAAGTCATGCAAAACTCAACAAATGGAGAAACATAATTGTAAACTTACACAAATGGAGATGTTGTAGGCATGCGACAACGAAGGTGATGACGACGGTAATGAGAGGAGAAGCTACATACTTGCGACCGATGGTGAGGAGAGAAGAAGCTGTAGACATGCGATAGACAGTGAGGGCTAGGAAAGGAGAAGCTATAGACTTGCAACGGTGAGGAGAGGAGATGTAGATATGTGACTACAGACGGCGACACGTGGGAGGAGGAAAAATAGTAAGGAATAGAGGAGAAAACGAGGGGGAAGGTTCGAGGTGTGTTTAACCCCAAACTGAAACGAATTCATTTGGTATTAAACTAAATGACGTCATTTTTGATTTTTTAAATGACTAATCTGAAGTTAACAATGGAAAGGGAAGACCATTGGAAAATCACTAACGGAATACATTACCATTGGTAAAAAACCAAATTCACTAACAGACATTACATCCATCGGTAAAATTTTGACACTATTTAATTGCGGAATGCATTCCTGCTTAATTTACTGATGGGTCTGGCATTTTCTTCGTTAAATTCCATCAGAAAATTTGCGCAAATGTTTGCCCTCCGCCTTTACCAATGACAATTTTGTCTATAGCAAAATGAAAATTTTCACAACAGTTTTACCAACATATATTGATTTTTTGACTACAATTAGCTATAGTATTAGGTCCATTGGTAATTGTTCGTTGCTAATGTATGGTTTTCTTGTAGTGAATGATAAGAAATGAGAATTGTCAAAACTCAAGCATCATTTACACAATAAGAGCAAAGTCATACTTCTATCAATTTGGTAAATAACACTCTTACATAGCACTTTGGCATTGAAGATATACTCATTCCTTGCTTTCCATAATGCATAAATGGCTATACAAAATCAAGTCTTAGTAATGAGAAAATTAACATCCCTCAAATGTTGTGACTGAGAAGAAACTAATTATATTCTTCAAGGTTGCAAACATGAGCACTTAATTACTAGATAGAGTTTTGTCTCTCTAGAGAAAAGTCATTTGAAGAATAGGTTGTTCTTGATTTCATCCCATTATAACCAAGTTAATAACAAATACAATAAGATGGGAACTTTTGATCTTATTAAGGATGAAGAGTTTATTTTTAATAGAAAGACAGACTATCAATGAGAGCTTATGAACGATGTTATTATTCTATACTAGCTTTTTCTAGGAGTAGGATTCCTAAAGACTTGATAAATTGACTTGTGTTGAATAAGCTTGAGGAGTGTCTAGTCTAATAGATGACATCCTAGTTTAATTGATTGGGAAGGTAAGTAGGCAAATTCTCTTTGATAAGTTAGATGGACCTATATTTGATTGATTACTCATCGTCATTGACAAGCTCCAAGACTTTGGCTTTAGGTTTTAATTTATGTATCAGATGGAAAACTTGAGGAAGCAAGTAAAGAGGGCCAACATTAGATCAATTTGTCATTCCATAACTAGGTGGCCTTACCATTCTTAATGGAATGCTCGATTTCTAGGCAAAGCTTGCTTCTTAATTTCAAAATATTTAACATAGTCTAAGAGGAATTCGGATGAGGTTTAACTTCCTAAATACATTGATCCTCTAAGTAATGAGAGTGTATCCATTTAGCTAATAAAGACTCCTTTTTTATAAGTATTCTCTAAAGCCTTTTAGCAAGTAAGACAATATTGTTAAACTAAATAGCCAAATCCCTAAACCACCCTCCTCTCTAGTTAATCCAATATCATCTCATTTCACTTTAATATGAGGCTTCCTATAAGCATCCTTTGCCTAAAGGAAATTCCTCATAATTTTATCAAGACCCATGGAGATATTTTTGGGGTGTTCTATATGAGATATCAAATATAAATATAAGTTATTCATTTCATATTTAAAAAGTTGAGCTCTTCATGCATAAGATAATCGTCTATTGGGCTAATGACTAATTCTCTTATGGATGGAATCAAAGATGGCTTGAAAATCAACAAAAGTCAGTCTCTTTATACTAATAGGAATTTCAAGATATCTAAAAAGTAGCATCCCCAATCTCAATCTTGCAACAAAAGCAAGACAATTTATATACTTATTTACAGCTTTAGGCATAATAATGCTCTTATCCTCATTGAACCTTATGCTTAAAAGGGAGTAGAAACTCTTTAAAGACTCTATGATGACCTTAATAGAAAGAGGCTCAACCTTGTAAAAGAGTAGTAATCATGATCAAAAGAAAAATTAAAGATTCTTTACTTCAAACACTTATGATGAAATTTGAAGCTAGATAGGATCAAGTTACCTAATGCCTTTACCACTTTTAAACTTAAGAGTAAGTTCATCTTTGACCAAGATGTTGAAAGTGGTTGTAGAGATATATTGGTGGATTCGTGTAATGAATTAGGAGACTTAATTGTTTCCAGTGCTTGAATAATGAACTCTAACTTATACTATCAAAAGTTTTATAGAAGTCAACTTTTATAGAATAACATTTTTTGGAATTCCTACTTTGATAGCCTTAGAAAAATTCGTGAGTCAAAAGAATGTTTTCCCCAATACTTATACCTTTAATGAAAGATCCTTGAGATTTAAAAATCAAAGAGTCCATAATAGAGTTGAGTTTAGATTCAATAATCTTTTAGTTGATTTTATAAAAGGTATTGTAGTAGGAGATGGTCTAAATACTTTGAGTGTGTTATGGTTTGGAGATTTGGGAATAAGTAAAATAGAAATCATATTGAAGTGTTTGAGGAACTTATTTATCTTGAAGAATTTCTAAACAACTTGGCATACCTGTTGTCTAATAAGCCACCAAAATTTTTAGAAAACTAAGTGTTAAAATTATTTAGTCTAGGTGCCTTATGAGGATGAAACTAAAAACAACTACTTTAATCTCAAAAACTTCAACTTGCTTAATTAACTTTATAGCTTGACTCTAAAAAATGGACTTAACAAGAATGTTCCTAAGAGATAGAGTGGAAGCATCATAAGAAGTGGTAAGATTAAAAACATTATGAAAATATTTGAGAGTAAACTCCTTTAACTGATTTTGACCCTCGACCTATAAGGTTAGCCATGATTGCGTGTAGAATATGCATGCGGACGCAGCGAAAGTGTCAAAATCAAAATTCTGACATCGTAATAACCCTAAAAACCATAAGATCATAACATGCATGTATAGATATGTATAAAAGAACATGAAATATAAACTTTTTACCATGTTTGTCTCCTCCTTTCTTGTTTCTTTTCCTTGTTTGGTTTGTTGCAATCACCAAACCTTTCCTTGATCTCCAAGAACACGTAAAGATAGAAGAACAAACAATTTTTAATGGTTATTTGAGCACCAGACTAGATGAGTTTTAGTAGATGCTCAAGATGATGGAAGATAGGTCAAGAATGTTGTTGCATACACTTTGATTCATACAATTGCAAAAGCAAAATTCAAGACACCTCACTCTTACTTTAGAACTTTTCTAAAACTCTTTCTTGATCACTTGAGTGTATAAAAAGTGAAGGAAGCTCGTGTACATAAGTGAAGAACTTACATATATACTATTTTGTACCTTCTGTCACAATCGTGGCCTTTTTAAAACAGGCTTGCCTTTGGCCACGATCGTGGCCCTATGAGTCACGATCGTGGCCTGCTTAAATTAGGCCAGACGCACTTATTTTTCATTTGATCTTTTATGCATGTGACCTTTAGGTTTTTGGTTATTTTTAGGCACTTGAATTAACCCTTAATTCAAGCAAATCATGAAGGGTTTCCTGATGTCAATTTATTGGAATATAAGTGGATTAACACATGAACTCTTCAATAGTTAATTATCTAACTTATGAAACTTTCCATAGACAATTACCTTTTAATTCATCCTTTCACCATACAATACCCTACTTGGTTAGGAGTATGGGCTATGTGTCAACTCCTACTAGATTGACTACGTCACATCTAGTCCAAGTGATATTGGTTCTTGTCCTAGGATATCATTACTCTATGTGTTATTGAAGACTCTTTTCATGACATATAATTGGTTTGGCCAGAGACTCTCGAGTAATGACTCCAACAAAAGGCCGTGGGTATCATCTCCTTCTATTAAGAGTGGTGAATCTTTTATTAGCTACCCAATTATCTTCAAATACTAATAGCTGTGCCCAATCACTACCTTAAGAGCAACCTCGTCTTGAGGTAATAAGGAATGATGTCAAAGTACAAGATCAGTATCTAAGATATCCTTGAGTACCTTAAGTCTTAGGATATTTGTGCCATTGCTGTAATTAGATTAATCATTAACATTCAATAGATCATCCATATTATAATCTCATAGCGGGTCATCCGATTTACTTACTACCCTTAGTAAGTATCCACATGTTAATCTCATATTTACAGTTTATGAGATCCACTACTTGATTAAATTAAGAAGTATAACATGTACTAGTCTATCTAGATTAATAATGTCCTGTTTTATTAATCCTATGACTAAGGATTATTTAGATACTAACATAATTGCACATGATAGGAATCTCATTATCATGATCTCATCATGATTTCCTTCATGCTATGGTTTGTATCATGGACTTCATCAATTTGATTTAAGATCAATGTCAATTTATATATAAAAGAATATCAAAGTAATGAAAAATGCCTTTCTCTTTATTAATTAAAATAAACCTTGTACAAAAGTGCTAAAGGTGATTGCCTTTAAAGCACTACTCTAACAATCTCCCATATGCCCTAAAGTCAATTTCCTTTGTATCTAATACCATAGGGGAGTACACAAGAATCAAATTTTGCTTGAGGAAGTTGCTTAGTCAATGGATCAACAATGTTTTGATATGCGGGATTCTCTTAATCTTCACATCACCTCTATCAATGATCTCCCTGATCAGGTGATATCTCCTGAGTATGTGCTTGAACCTCTGATGAGACCTTGATTCCTTAACTTGAGCAATATCCCCATTGTTGTCACAGTGCAACAATATTAGGTCTACTATACTAGGAACCACCCCAAGTTCCATGATGAACGTCTTAATCCAAACAGCTTCCTTTGCTGTTTCCATAGCTGCAATGTACTATAAGTCGATCATCGAATTTGCAATCATCTCTTGTTTGAAACTCTTCCAACTGACTGTTCCACCATTTAGTGTGAAAAAATAACTTGACTAGGATTTAGAGTCATCTTGGTGAGATTGAAAACTAGCATCTGTATGCCCGCTCACTACGAGACCTCCATTTCCATAGATCAAGAATACATCCTTAGTCCTCAAGTACTTAGGATATTTTTACAGCCACCCAGTGACCCTCACCAGGATCCGATTGATATCTACTTGTAACACTTAGAGCATACGATATATTCGGGTCTTCTATATAACATAGCATACATGATTGATCCTACTGTCGAAGCATACGGGATCAAACTTATGTGAGTCCTCTCATCTTGTGTCTTGAGACACATAGATTTGGAGAGTTTTATCACGTGAGTCATAAGAAGAAACCCTCTCTTAGACTGCTCTATGCTAAACCTATTTAGTGCTTTGTCTATGTATGTTAACTGTGCCCAACAACTTCCTTGATCTATCTCCATAGATCTTTATTCCCAATATATAAGTTGCTTCCTTAAGGTCTTTTATGGAAAAATTCTGGGACTACCAAACTTTGACTGATTGCAAGTTAGAGACATCATTTCCTATTAGTAATCTGCCATCCACATATAACACAAGGAATATGATAGCACTCCCACTAACCTTCTTGTACACATACGGTTCATTAGGATTTTGTTAGAAACCAAACTCTTTGATTGTCTCATCAAATCAGATGTTCCAACTCCTAGATACTTGCTTTAATCCATAAATGGATTTCTGAATCTTACATACCTTTCTTCTATCTCTAGATGCAAAGCCCTCAGGTTGTATCATACATACATCCTCAATAAGGTTTCCATTTAGGAGAGTTGTCTTCACTTTCATTTGCTATAATTAATAATCATAATGAGCAACAATGGCTAGGAGTGTTCTAATGGATTTAAACATAGCTACAAGGCTAAATGTCTCGTCCTAGTCAACTCCTTATCTTTGACAATAACGTTTAACGACTAGCCTCACTTTATAGATAATCACTTTAACTTTCATGTTGATTTTCTTCTTGAAAATCCACTTGCACCCTATGGGTTTTAATCATTTAGGTGGGTCAACCAAAGTCCATAGTTGGTTTTCATACATGGAATCGATTTCAGATTTCATGGCTTAAAGCCACTTTTCATATTCTGAACTCTATAGAGCCTCTTTATAGGTTGTAGGCTTATCGTCCTCTATGAGCAATACATCATTGGAAATCCATATCTCTTTGAAACATTGCATATCATACTTAATCTACGAACATTTTGTGTGTAAGAATGTTCAACTGTTGTCTCATCTCTATGAACAACAATTTCGAGTTTAGGCAATTGATTTGCGTCTGTTTGAGCATCATTAACCTCATCAAGTTCAACTTTGCTCCCATTGTCTTCTTTTAGAAGAAACTCTTTCTTTAAAGAGACAGTATGCTTTGAGACAAACATCTTTTGCTCTAAAGCATCATATAACTGATATCTAATTGTTTCCTTAGGATATCCTATAAATAAACATTTATCAGATTTTGTTTATAGCTTATCTGATTGAATCCGCTTCACATAAGCTGGACAACCTCAAACTTTCATATGTGAAAGATAGGGCCTTTTGTTAGTCCACATCTCATATGGAGTAACTTCAACTACCTTTAAAAGGACTCTGTTTGTCACATAAATAGTAGTCTCGAGTGCATAACCCCAAAAGGATTTTGGCAGATCCGCTAAGCCTATCATTAACCTTACCATGCCTAACAAGGTTTGGTTTCTCCTTTCATCTACATCATTATGTCGTGGTGTGTAAGGTGGAGTCCATTGGGATACTATCCCATTATCTCTGAGATAAGTTAAAAATTCCTCGTTTGAGTATTCACCACCTCGATTTGATTGAAGTGCCTTAATACTTCTACCGAGTAGTTTCTCTACTTCATATCTAAATTGTTTGAACATTTCAAACACTTTAGACTTGTATCTCTTTAGATACACATAACTATATCATGAATAATCATTGATAAAAGTAATGAAGTACACAAAACCACCTCTAGCATGAATGGACATCATACTACATACATCAAAATGTATTAGGTATAATTATCCATTCATTCGTTCACCCTTTCCTTTAAAAGATAATTTAGTCATCTTGCCTAACAAGCAAGATTGACATGTGTCATATGATTAATAATCAAATGACCCTAGGCTACCACTCTTGTGTAGCTTAATCATGGATTTCTCACTTATATGGCTAAGTCAATAATGCTATAAGTAAGATGATTTTAGGATATCTGATTTTTGTATTTTATTGTCATTGATATTTAAAATTGGATTGGACATATCTCATATGTAATTCCATTGCATAATGAAACAGTACCATACAACATTTCATTCATCTTAATTGAATAACCATTGCTTGAAAAAGTTGAATGAAATCCCATTTTATTAAGATATGAAATAGATACAATGTTTTTAGTCACAACGGGTACATAATAACAATTTTCCAAAATTGACTCTAGCCCACTAGGAAGATACAAAACATATGTCCCTACAGCTAATGCAACAACTCTTGCTCTATTTCCCACACGTGGGTCCATCTCTCTTTTCTTGAGTGGTTTCCTATCCCTGAGACCTTGCATATCATCACATATATGTGAGCCATATCTGGTATCTAATACCCAAATGTTATGATTAGAAATAGTATTTACCTCAATGACAAACAACATACATGAAGTAGATGGTGGGGCATCTAATACCTTCTTCTACTTCAGCAACTCCAGATAAGCTTTGTAGTTCCTCTTTCAATGCCCTTCCTTGTCGTAATGGAAGAATATTCCCTTTGGTGTTGTCTCCTTTTCCTTCTTCTTGGCTACACCTCCCACTGGCCTCTTGGACTTCTAATTCTTCTTTTAGTTTTTCTTTCGAGAACTAGAAGCAAAGTCCATCAGCATCACAGCCTTATTGTCTTTCCTGATAGTTTGATCAAATGTTTTGAGCAGATTAATCAGCTTAAGTATCCTCATAGATGTTTGGTTCATCCCACAATTAAGCACATAATATGGGTAACTATCTGTCAAACTAGTCGAATTAAGTCTATACTTAATTCATTATCCATAATGAAGCCTAAACTGCCTAATCTCTCAATGTATCCATTTATCTTCAGTGCATACTGCACTGGAGATAATCCCTCATCCATCTTAGAATGGAAAAGCAACCTTGAGGTCTTGAACCTTTTAAACCAAGCTTGCTTATCAAACAGTTCCCTCAGATGGTAGACTACGGTATGAGCATCCATAGCCTCATACTGCTTTTGCAGTTTTGGTGACATAGAGGCCAACATTATACAGCTAGCCAACTCACTATTATCTAGTAACTCTTAAGCTCTCTGATCTTCATCTGATGCATCAACAGCAGGGGTTCGGGAAGTGGTTCATCTTGGACATATCCTGGTTTCTCAAATTTGAGAACAATTTTCAAATTACATAGCCAATCTAAAAAGTTTGGTCTTACAAATTTGTTGGAATCTAACAGGGAGTGTAGGTTCACACTAGAAGACATCATGGTGACTCAATAACCTAGAAGAATGAGAGAAAAGTTAAGATGTACAATTAATGCATGTTGATAAGGGCTTTAATCACATACATGTAGGTCTTACTATTCTTATTCAATTCTATAGCCCTCACTACGAATTCCAGAAAACTTATAGTTTTCCTAGTGGGTCGATATTTGATATCACCAACAATGACCTTGGGTTTGCCTAATAAGCTAACTTAGGTTAATCGATGTGTATCATTTATACTAATTGCATTTAATTATGCAACTATCAACTTATGCCATCAACTGTTGATTTAGCACACTCATTACGACATCAATTCTTGATTTGTATACATCCTATGTATATAACCCAACTTCGCCTCTATCCATGTTGACCTTGGGTTTGCCCATCAAATCAACACTTTTAGTTAGGACCAACCCATTAATCTGGAAATTTAATTTACATGGTATGAACATGTTCGTGTAGAGCAATTTTAGGTTTGCCTAACAACCCAACTCTACAAGAACTTTGGTTCTTGCTATATCAATGGAAGGTGTAAGTCTTAATGTGTAGATGAGGGATTTGTTCTTTGGTCTTATCCATACTTTTAGCTTATGTCCATAATAACCCTTAAAATGCATCTAATGCATGTATCACATAAAGGACGCTTAATTTAGGTTATGACTTGACTATAAATCTAAAGTTCATGATTCGATTAGACTCTTGAACTTAATCGGGTACTATTGTTAGTCTTGGCTAATCCGAATTATGAATATGAATCGTTTAGGAACCCTAAAATTTAATTATTTTGATGCCCAAATTAAACACTTTAATTCTTGTATTTATGCCTTTATCTAGTCACACTAGAAACGCTATTCTCTACTTGGATTAATTCTAAATTAATCCACAGGGTTTCCAAAATTCTGGTATACCAATTAGTCCTTCATAATATCCCTAGGTCATCTCAAATTTACTTAAACAATTTTGGCATATGCCAAATTATCTTGACAGCTAAAGTCATCAAGATAAATAAGTTAACCTACTAGACACTAAAGAGATCGATTTGATGTTCGAAAAATTTTTGGAACCTTAATTTCAAGCACATGCATTAACCATGTTATTATCATCAAAATAATACATATCTTATCACATAAGAACCTTATTTAGGTCTCATAACCGAAATACATACATTATAAGTCATTAAGTAAGTCAACTCCAACAACTTTCAAAAAGTTGACCATTGTTGACTTTGACTTTATTTATTCATTAAATCAAATTCAATTAATTTTGGAAAAATTCCAGAGTCTTATACACATTATGAATGTGCCTAATAAAAAATTCTAGAACCTAATTATTATGCATTATTTATTAATAAATAGGAAAAATCTAGCACATCACATGTGTGTGACACTTGTCACATTACTTCTAACACAAGTTAAACATTACATCATGCATGCATAAGATAATCACTTTAACAACAAGTGTCATGCATTTCATACATGTGGAAACTTCTCATCTTGCATATGGATGCATAAAATTTATAAAAACAATTTTTATAAAAATTAATATGGAATTTTCATGCATGCATGTTCATCACATTTCCAGATTTTCCAGAACTTCATACATGCGTCAAACTGAAAATTGATTCGTAACAAAATTGCAAATGGCAATAAATTTGCATTTTACTATTACAGAAACATAATATAACACCTTATAAACATTTTTGTGAAAGAAAATAGAATTTTTTAAAGAATTATTATGAAAATTTCAAAATCAGCACAGGCAATCAGTTTTCTAGAAAATCCCAGAAATCAAAATATGAATAGTTTTGATATAAATTCGAAATAAAATAGAAAATGACATTCAATTGCAATATCCTTCTACAAAAACATAATATAGCATCTTATAAACAATTCTGAGAAAGAAAATAAAAAATTTCTAGAATTTATAAGAAAATTTCCAAATCAACATGCAAGTTAGTCATAACCCAACAAACACTTTGTACATGTTCAATACATCATCTATAACATGCATAAAATAGCTCTGATACCATTGTAGGGTTAGCAATGGCTGCATGCATCACATGCATGTAGATGCAACAGAAGTGGCATAATCAAGATTCCAATACCATGAGAACCCAGAAAACCACAAGATCATAACATGTATGCATAGATATGTATAAGAGAACTTGAAATATAAACTTTTTACCTTATCGATCTCCTTCTTTCTTGTTTCTTCTCCTTGTTTGGGTTGTTGCAAACACAAAACCCTTGTTTGATCTCTAAGAACATGCAAAGATGGAAGAAGAAACAATGTTTAAGTTTATTTAAGGTCTAAACTAGATGAGTTCTAGTAGATGCTTAAGATGATGGAAGATAGGTTAAGAATTTTATTGCATGCACTTTGATTCATGCAACAATTACATAAATTGCAAGAACAAAATTCAAGACACCTCTTTCTTACAAAAGAAGCTCGTGTATATAAGTGAAGAACTCACTCATATACCATTTTGTGCCCGCTGTCATGATTGTGGCTTTGGCCTTTTTAAAATAGGCTCGCCTTCAGCCACAATCGTGGCCCTATGAGTCATGATTATGGCCCTCTTAAATTTGGCCATACACACTTATTTTTCAATCCGATCTTTTATACATGTGACCCTTAGGTTCTTGGTTATTTTAGGCATTTAAATTAACCCTTAATTTAAGCAAATCATGAAGGGTTTCATGGTGCCAATTTACCAGAATATAAGTGGATTATCAAATGAACTCTTCAATAGTTAATTGTCCAACTTATGAACCTTTCCATAGACAATTACCGTGTAATTCATCCTTTCACTATACTATACCCTACTTGGTTTGGAGTATGGGCTATGTGTCAACTCCCACTAGACTAACTACGTCACATCTAGTCTAAGTGATATTAGTTCTTATCCTAGGATCTCATTACTCTATGTGTCATTGAAGACTCTCTTCATGACATATAACTGCTCTGGCCAGAGACTCCCAAGTAATGAACCCGACAAGAGGTCGTGTGTATCATCTCCTTCTATCAGGAGTGGTGAATCCTTTATTGGATACCCAATTACTGTCAAATACTATAGTTGTACGCAATCACCACCCTAAGAGTGACCTCATCTTGAGGTACCAAGGAATGATGTCAAAGTACATGATCAATATCTAAGATATCCTTGAGTACCTCAAGTTTTATGATATTGCACCATTGCTATGATGAGATTAATCATTGACATTCGATAGATCATATATATGATAATCTCATAGTGGGTCATCCAATGTACTTACTACCTTTAGTAAACATCCACATGTTAACTCTAAAAATCTCATGTTTACAATTTATGGGATCCATTGCTTGATCAAATTAACTCTAAAAATCTCATGTTTACAATTTATGGGATCCATTGCTTGATCAAATCAAGAAGTATAACATATGCTAGTCTATCTAGGTTGATAATGTCCTATCTTATTAATCCTATGACTAGAGATTATTTAGATACTAACATAATTGCATATGATAGGAATCCCATTATCATGATCTCATCATGACTTCCTTCATGCTATATTTTGTATAATGGACTTCATTAATTCGATTTAAGATTAAAATCAAATCATATATAAAAGAATATCAAATTAATGAAAAATGCCTTTCTCTTTATTAATCAAAATAAAGCTTGTACAAAAGTACTAAAGGTGAATGCCTTTAGAGCACTACTTTAACACTACCATCAGATCTACCTCATTATCAAGACAAGATACCTTATTAGCATTCCTTTTAGTAAGGACAGGCTTGAATAAAAAAGAAGAGATCCTACCCTTTAACAACCATTAAATCCTTACCTTCTGTGTAAGGATGAAACTTTTATTATCCAAAACTCTAACGTAGTTACTGGCTCCGTAGTTACTGTTGGACCCCGTATTTTTTTAGGATTTTATATTTTTATATTATTTATTTTATTAAGTTATCTAGCATGAAAATAACTAGAATTTATCAATCAGGAATTTTTGGAGTCTAATAGGGTATATTTTGAATTTTATAAGGTAGTATGGCTTAAAAAATGAAGTAAAGGGGTTAATAGGAATTTCTTAATAAAAGAAGGGGCAAATTGGTCAAAACACATAAAGTTTGCATTAAATGGAATAAGAAAAAAGGGGGAGATGTGAGTAGAGTAAGGTGGAGTGAAATTAAAGAAGAGAAGGAGAATAAAGAGGAGGATAATTAGGGAAATTCTTAGAT
>JAOSBN010000005.1:21248199-21268500 GCA_027563595.1 Erythroxylum suave
GGAGAATATGGATTGAGCCCAAGTCGGTCCATGGGGTGAGACAGGCCGATCGGCCCGTGAGAATCCGACCCAACCACTGATAATTGTGTAATCTTTTAATAGTTGTTAACATTTATTATAGTTTTCAAGATAAATAATTCCACTAATTGGGTTTTTTAATAAATAACAAAATAATATAATTTAATTTTTCACTAAAAATTTAAGATGATAATGGAAAGGCTAACTTGTATTTTTCATAACATAAGATACCGTAAAATTTTAAATGAAAAATAATAAGAAAGTTTTTTATAAGTTAACAAATTATATTAAATAACTCCAAAATGAAGATACAAAAGATTCAAGTTTTAAATAAGGAGATGATTAAGAGCTTTTTTAATTCTAATTAGTATTTTAATTATGAGATACTACGAGGAAAGATAAAAAATTCACTAGGTTGAAATGAGAATTAATTATAATGAACATTTAGTCTTATGACCTTATTCTAAGAATCACAATTATGCTCTTGCAAGTTCTAATGTATTGTAAAAATTAATCATTAGTAAGTAATATGTTCTTGCAACTTCCAATGTATTGTAAAAATTAATCATTGGAAAAGGAGGTTCAACAATTTTACTTAGATGGATTTGATAAGCAATCAATTACTTCCTAATCAATCCCAACAACTCTAGCAATAAACTATGCTTAGGAGTTGAGTTATGAAGAAAAACCATTTAATTTCTTCCTTTCTATAAAGCGTAAACCACATTGCCAAAAGAATTGTATAATCTAGCATGTCACCTTTTATCTATCCTGTGTTTTTGACTTAATCAATGGTTCAAACCTTGCTAACTACTAAGAGGGGAGCTTAAGTTGTAAAAAAGTTAGATTCTTTCTTCAATGTAGATGAAGAAGCTACATTTGAAGAAGAGATGTTCAATAAATTCAATTTCTTGATTACCAAGTGCACAAGAATTTGGTTTACTTAGAATTCCTCTCAGCATATTTGAAGTTCTCAACCTCTCCCTTATAGTGAGCTAAGGCTATGTTTGGTTATATGTAAAGTTTTTAATGGAATGAATATATTATAATGGAATGGAATGGAACGTAAATAGATGTAATATTAGAAATTTGTTATTTGGAAGGGATAGAAGGGTTCATAATGTAATATAGTAAAATGTTATTTGGTTGAAGGGTTTATAATGTAATATAGTATAAAGTTGTTTATCATTTTACATTCGATCCTAAACCTCCAAAATCAAATGTTTTTATTTTTACTGTTTAGGATGGAATGAGATGTAATATGAAACCATCTTCTTTCATCTCATTCCATTCCATTCTATTATAAACCTTCCTCCCAAATGATGGAATTATATTACATTCCGTTTCATTCTATTAATAAACCTTCAACCAAACATATCCTAAAGAATGAAGGATAGTATAGGGATAACTTGTTTAAGCCAAGCTTTCTTATGCCAATTTACCGTCTGTAATATTTGCAAGAGGCATTGGAGAATAAACTATAGGGGAGTTTACACTACTTAATAGAATCCTCTATATTGGAGTTGAGATTAAAAATAAAGAGATGGATAATGAGTGATGTCATTACTATTTGCTTAAGCACTAATATGTTACTAAGAACATTAAATAAAGCATGGTTTGGGATGTTACTCTTAAAAGGAGTGAGTTTTGTGATATTATTTGACAGACCAAAAATGCTCCATTTATCATACCATAACTAAGTAGAATCCCCAATTTCTATCTCATACTTGAATCTAAACCTAACTTTCTCACTCATATGAACCACAGTCCAAGAAGAGTCGTATTTAAGAAGGATATTCCATAAATTTTTATTCTTAAAATAATTAAGAACTAAATATAATTTTTTGGCCTATGGAGGAGCTAAACTAAGATTTAAAGGCTATTTATGTGCTAATTTTTAGTTCAATCATGCTGATATTATATTGCAATCATGAAACATCTTTACTCTAAATGATGAAGTGGTAAGTTGGAAGAGTTCTAAATAACCAGTTATGGTTGATTCTACACAACTAAGGTCAAGTGCATTTTCATTTGATCAATGAGATAGTTGAGCAAAAGATAGTACATTATAGTGAGTGCCAATGAAGAGAATCTTGTAAATCCTCTCATTAAGTTAATGTCTAAAAAACCACGATAAGTCTATAGAAAAGATATAATATTAGATATATAAGCAATTATTTTTTACAAGTGAAATATAGTTTATTTCCTTACAGTCAATATGTTGTTGCAATTTATATATAATATTATTGATTTATTTAACAAACACTTTTTTGATCCTTATATATTTCATTAATTATATATTGTATTGAATAGCAAGATAAAACCATATAATAATTAATGTGTAAGTGAAATTATAGTGAAATCATAATTATGAGGTTTTAAGCATTATTCATAATTTTTTCCTAGTTATAATTCAATCAAGATGAGATATTAATAGAACGTTAAAATTAAAACATATTATATATTTTTAGTTTATTCTCTTATATCCAATCAATTGGTTGCAATTTATGTATGATAGTGCTAATTCATTTAATAAACATATCATTTATCTTCATTTATTTCGTTAATTATATTTAATATTGAATAACAAAATAAAAATGTAAAATAATTGGTGTGTAATTGAAATTATAAGAAAATCATGATTATGAGATTTAATATGAAATTAGGTATTATTTCTAATTATAGTTTCATCAAGATAAGATATTGCTAGAACGATAAAACTAGTACATGTTTTATTTCTTTCTTATGAAAAAAACATTTGTATCTTATAAATTTAAGTATGAAAAATACTTAAAAATATGAGGGTGCTTAGTAAAGAATAAGTTCATTAAACGACCCCGATTATGAGAATCTCAAATTGGAATATTACTAGTGTTTGTGAACGTTCTTATTATAATTGTTGTATAATCTATCTCTAAACTTCATATTACCAAAATATCTCATATAGACATTATTATATTTTGATATTATTTATGACCTATTCTTTTGATAGATTTCAGATAGTTCATTAATATGGTATAAATTATATGGAGATATGTAAAAAAGTTAATAAAAGATTCATCATCTTACAATATTAGGGAGAATATTCGATTATTCTTGATTAGTAATGAATTGAAAATTCTTTGGCGAAAGTGAATTGAGATCTGAAATGAATATTTTCAATATCAATTATAAATTAAGCACTAATTTGCAAAAAAGAATAAGGTTGAATTTAAATAGCGTAGATACTAATTACACACTCTATATCTAATTTAGATGACAAAATTATTAAATTATACATTATAATCATAAATGGATAGGTTAAGTTAAAGTACTTTGACATTCATTATATTTTAGCAGTGACGATATATTGTTGTACTTCAATTTTTATTTATGATTATAAATGATTTAATTAGATAATTAAAAAGAGATTTAATTTGGCTAATTTTAATTATAAATTAAAATTATTATCAACATATTAGGAACTTAATGAATCACACATATAGAACAATTAAAGATAGAAAATTAATTTAAATAAAGTTAGAATTAATTATAAATTTTAAGAATATCAAATACGATATTAGAATTCTCTTTCTTTATTATATAAATGTCATTATAGACTAGATATTTTATTGGTTTATGGTTGAGTTGTTTATCAGAGAAGAAAAGATATTATATGATACTTAATTCAAGTTTATCTTTAATCTTTTTTACTTTGTAATTATTGTTTCAAGTTATTTTATTAATTGATCGTTCAAAAAATTATAAAAACTATTCCCTTGCATTCTTAATATGATCCCAATTGAATTTTTAAACACAAATTCTACTTTAAACATATCTTCTCAATATTCCTTATTGGCAATCAATGCTATATGTTGATAGATAATTAACTTTACCATTCCTTTTCAAGACTTATTATCAAACACATTATTAGAGATACCAAACTCTTCTTTTTCTCTAATTTTTCTCATGCTTTTATTGACAATGGTTAATAGTGTTGGTTTATGCCTTACAACTAATTACTTTGGTTGTAGTTTAGTGACAAAATTATTAATAAATGAATTCTTTATCTTTATGAATTAATTACATTTGATATTTCAATAATTAAAGATAAAATCCTTGGGATAATTAATGTGCAATAGAAATTATGATGAAATCATAATTTTGAGATTTAATTTAAATTTATGTATTATTCCCAAATATTCCTAGTTGTAGTTTCATCAAGATGGGATATTGTTGAAACGGTAAAATTAGCACACGTTATGTTTCTTTTTTATAAAGAAAGTAATTGATATCATAAATTAAAGTATGGAGATACTTAAACTAATGTGTAGGTGATTATTAGAGAATAAGTCAATGAACTGTCCTGACTATGTTAATCCCAAATGGATATTACTTATGTTTTTGTAGATTCTCCTATAATGATGGTTCTATAATTGATCCTTAGACTTGAGATTACCAAGGTATCTCGTGTAGAAATTACTGTGTTTTGATACTACTTATGAATTGTTCTAGGATAATTTAGTCAGTAGTACTTGGATGCAATATGAACCTGTTTGGCCTTTATTTGACTAAAGGACAACACGTAACCATTTGTTTCGGTTTGCGAGCGTGCTAGAAATTTTAAGTGTTTCCAAATTAGGAAAAAATAGGAAAAAGACTGCGCCTCGTAATCTGACTAAAATTAAAAACGACTGTGTATTGCTAGAAAAGAGACAGGAATCTAACGGAAAGTACTTTGCTTCAATGGTAAACAAATCGGCAAAAACGCAATGACTAAAAATTGAAAGAAAAGCTAACGACAATTGAAAGAAAAAGGCTAGGCTAGGAAAAAATAAAGGATTTGCTGAAAAAGAAATAAGCTAAAAATACGAAGACTTGCTGGGGTGCCAGAATTTTGATTTGTCAAATGTTGGGGATCCTTCTTTCTTCTTCAAAGCCCCTATTTATAGCCACCAATGATGAGTGTCTCAATTCAAATTTGTAATCTTGATAGAGCTTATCCTACTAGATAAAGATAAAGTTCAAATAATTCTCATCTTATTCGATGAAGATTAGGTTAGCTGGTGTCCATCACCTTATCCTCTTATCCTTTCTTTAAATTTGGACTCCCGATCTTCTACTCCAAGTCAAACTCTATCACATCTTCCTCTGGACACCGAATTCTAATGGGCCAAGGCCAGTGTCTGGACTTCGAATTGAGTATCCCACTGCAATTAAACTTGTAATCCTGATAAAATTCTATCTTGCTAGATAAAGATAAAATTTGGATAAAACCTTATCTTGTCGGATAGAGATAAGATTTTGATAAAATTTTATCTTATCCTATAGAGATAATAATTGGATAAAACTTTATCTTTATCTCCTCATTATCTTGGATTTCAGGACTTTCACTCCAACTTAAATTCTACTACTCCCTTCGTTGCTGGACACTAGAATCTGATGGGCCAAGGACAGTGGTTTTCTTCTAGACTTCGAACCATGGATTTTCTTTGGGCTTCGGGTTTTCGGCCCAAAACAGTAAAAATGGGTCGAATCCATTTTTAGGTGTAAACAGAATCATATGGAGATAGTTGAGTAAGTCAATAAAGGATTTGTCACTTTAAAGTATTTAGAGATAATGTTTAATTGTTCTTAATTAGTAATGATTTATAGAATTCTTTGGCCAGAGTGAATTGATATTTGAAAAAGGTATTTTCAAATATCAATTATAAATCAATTACTAATTAGTAAGAAAGGACATGATTGGACTAAAAGAGTAGACACTATATACATATTCTATCCAATTGGAATATTGAACGATGAAAGGATTAAATTATAAATCATAACCATGTATAGAAAAGTTAATTCGAACCAATTTGACATTCCTGATATTTGGGTGATCATGACATGTTGCTAGATGTCAATCTTGATCTATGATTATAACTTGTTTATTGGATAATTAAAGATAAATTAAAAGAAGTTTTAATTTATCTAATTCTAATTATGAATTATAATTATAATTTATAATCATTGCCAATATATTAAGAACCTAATAGGTCATACATCAAATAGCAATTTATGAAAGAAAAATCAATTTAATTAAGTTGGACTTAATTATAAAGTTTGAGAAATTTTAGGGATCGAATATAAGATATTTGATTTTATTAAAATTATGTTAACTATAATTAGAGTATGAATTTAATTATAATTAAAGAATTTAATTTTAATAAAATTAAAAAACTACCCAAATGATTTTTCTGTTAATAGGAAGAAAAGAAAAATGAGCTAGCACTCTTCTTCCTCTTAAAGTGTTGAGAAGTTATTCTGTGGATACCATTAAAGGCTGGACAAATGAACAACTTGTGGTTGACAATTAAAAAAAAGATTTCAACAGGAACGTAAATAAAGTACGATTTCATATGATTCTTATTTATGTTATTATTTAAGTTAATCAATTATTGGGATCTGCTTGGAATCTGTAAAAAGTTTCGTTTTCCTCTACAACCGTGTTCTGATCATGGTTGAATAGTGACACCAGATCCTTCTTTAATTGTTTATCTTGAATTAGAGGCTTCAATTGCTTTTGACGCTGACGAAGATTAAGGTTTTAAGATTTTGAATGTATCTATGCTACAATCTTACGACTGTTCTTGTCTATTCTAAATTCTTAATTAATTGACAAGAATAAGATTTATGTGTTCTGGAAACTTGCATACCTATGTTTTGAAACGCACACGTGTTTTTGCCTCTATTTTATTTCTGGAAATTGTTTCCACGAATGTATATGTGTACATTCTGAAATATTGTAGAATGTTCACTTATTTCTGCGTTTACGCACTGTTTGGATTTATGTGTGATTGTATCTAGAATATTGCTTGTGCGTGTTCTATTTGTAGAATGCCCACATATGGAGTCGAAAACCAATCGATTTGCATTTATTTTTCTATGCAATATCGTTTGATTATTTCTGGAATCAATTTTCCCTATGCTTTTATGCCTAAGCTTATGTTCATACAATGCTGGAAATTGTTTCTATTTTATTTGTCTAAGATGAAAATGTTTTCATGACTGTTCATTTTCGCCTCTTAGAAGCCTTGAATTTTCAATTATGGAAATATGAATATGCGATGGTTCTGAAAATTGTTGTCTATATACATGTGCATATTGCCATTGTGCCGTTGTTTATTTTTTTGAATCTGGAAACATTGAATGTCTTGCGATTGGTCAGCGTTTACTGGGATTGCAATTGGCCTTTGTGTTTACTCAATACAATCGCCCATCTGTGGAAACCAGTATCGCTCGCGATGCAGGTGTTCCTTGACACCCATCATGACGACATCAGGAGTCGCTGGGGATGTACGTGTTCCTCGATGCCACTCGTCACAGACGACGCCATGGATGGCATCACTTGGGCAGCCCAAGCAAGCTATGGTTCAAGCTAGTCGATGGCAGAAAAGGGCGGTGGCGTGAGAAAGTAGTTGGAGCAACGTGGGAGACATTGGAGTGGTTTGGAGAGACGTGGGAGTGGCAGTTTGGAGAAACATGGGAGTAGCGGTTTAGGATGCAACAGACGACGATTTGCAAAAACTTGGGCAGTTTCTGGAGAAGACGGGCGTGTGTGAGTCACGTGCCCACTATCTTTAGGGATACGTCTAGGCAAACGTGACCGGCGCGTAGATTGACTGTAGCCTCCCTTCTTTTGTCTTATTTTTAATATTTTAAAACCATAATTTTTATTAAATTAATTTATTGGAAATTAAATTAATCAATACTCCTAATAAAATTAAAAGAACGTATTTCCAATTTTTAAAAATTATTTGCAAGGGGAATTTTTATTAGGAATTTTCTAGAATTTAATTTTTCAAAGAGTAGAATTACTAAATTGAATTAGTTATCAAATCAATAATTAGAATCAAGTCGAGTTCTAAATGGTTTCTTTCATAATTGGACTATGCTGGAAATTATAAATATAATGAGATTATATTACTTAAGATGAGATCTTAATTTCAAGATTAAAGTAATTAATTTTCTTAATATGATTAAGAATTATAATGATTCCTAATTAATTTTAGAAAAATAGTTTCTAAAATTAGAATTAATTATTTCTAATTAGATTGAAATTAATTAATTATTTTCAGTTAGATTGAAATTAATTAATTAGACTCTTTAAAATTAAGAAAAGTGTTTTCTTAAGTAATTAAGAAAATTGTTTCTTAATTAAATTTATTTCTTTCAATTTGATTGAGATAAATGAAATTTATGATTATATTTGTTAGAGAATTATTATTCAATTTAATTTAGAAATTGTTTCTTTATTTATGAATAATAAGTTTCTTGATTTAATTAAAAAAGTATTTTTCTTCATTAAAATTTTGAAAAGTATTTTATTTATTAATCAAGAAAAGTGATATTTCTTTAATATTTTTGAAAAATAGTTGTCCAATCTATTAAAGAAAGAATTCCTAATTAATTAAGAAATCAATCTCTAAATAAATATGTAATGACTTTCTTAATTAAATTTAAAAATGTTTTATTTAATTTTGAGAGTAGTTTCCTTTAATATTAAATAGTTTTCTAATTAAGGAAATGCAATTTCTAATGAGATTAGAAATAGTAATTTCTAACTAGATTAGAAATAGTTTTCTAATTGGATTAGAATTTGTTATTTATGTAATTTTGAAAAAGAAGTTTTTCTAAATTGTAATAAGTAAGTAGTATAATTTATCAAAAATTGTTTCAATTAAATTTTGTTAAAGAAGTCAAGATAATTAAAAATAGTTTCCAATTGGATTTAAAAATTGTTTTCAAATTAAAATAAATTTCTATTTGAAATAGGAATTTAGTTTATTTAGGAATCAACGAGTTTAATCTAATGTAATTGTTCAAAGAGTTGGAAGTATTACTTTAGATTATAACAGTTAAAGTTTCATGTTTTATACATATAGTTTGATTATGAGTGCATATGATGCATACTTTATTTATATGCTAGATATTGGATGCATGATAAATTGTATTTTTATATGTTTGATATTTTACATGTAATTTATGATTCATGAGACAAATAAAAATTGAAATCCTTTGTTAAAATATCAAGTACACGTTAAAAACCTGATTGTTGCTTTCCATTGTTATAGTGGGTTATAATTAACTAAATTTATGTGATTTGAATGAACAAACTCATGATCACATGAAATTAGAGGTAGGGTTAGGAATAATACATATGGTATATTTCGGCAAGAGTTGTCAACTAACGGATGTAAGAGTCACATAAGATGTGATTGATAAAGTTGTTATCTACCTAATTTAAGTTTAGTTGGTTTGTTGAGCAAACTCAAGATCAATTAAATTTGAATGGGATCCTAGCCTACTAGAAAGATTAAAGTAATCATTACAAATAGTAGTGAGGGCTATTATTTCGAATAAAATAATGGGAGTAACCAAATACATGATTAAAGTCCTAATCTCATTTGGTAGTCGTGGCATATAATTAATTACTTGCTTATCTTACATTTATTTTTTTTTATTTTGAGTGGAATTTACCTTGTTTGGTAGAGTTGATAATAAGATAATGAACTCAATTTCTTGGACATAGGTTATGTTTGAGAAGAGTTCTCAAAAGTTAGAAAAGAAAATTGTATGCCCATTATGCAAATTTGTTATAATCCTTATTGAGGATTTGGGGTTAAAGTTTTAGAGATATGTCAAAATCATATGGATGAGAAAATGTATTGACATTTTGAGTTGACTAATGTCTCATAAAATTTGATGACAACATGTAAGATATATGTTAACACCATGATAACAAGATGCAAGAGGTTGTATAAAGTAGAACTGAAAGGTATAGTACCTCATTTGAATTGTTCGCTTAATTTAGCCTACTAAAAGCATAAACGTAGACTACAGTTAAAGGCCTTTGTTGTAGAATGATAATAGTTATCATTAGAAGAAAATGATTGCATTACTTTTCTTTCTTATAAGAGATATGATAATGATCATATGTATTTCTATCTCATGCTTGTGAGTATTTGATACTGAATTTAGATTGAACATTATTACAATGTTCAAAGCATGACAAATAGTTTGTATATATTGGATCAAAGGTGACTTATACTTAACATAAATGACAAGAATACAAATTTGAATAACCGAGACTATTCTTTTATGCCATGTTGGTTAAGTCAACATAACGAGAATCATAAAGCTACATACAAGGATATGTGTATCCTTTTGATTATGAATCGTATAGAAATTGTAAAACTTGTAAAGTTGAAGAATAACCAAATCAACCTTTGGTGAAAGGATGATGATGGTATTGAATTGCTAAATTTATATATGTGATGTATTTGATGGAATAACAATTCATATAAGGATGATACTTATATTTCATTAGAATACTAATGACTTTGTGTGATACAATCATATGTATTAAATGAACTAATAATTTAAAATTTTGAAAATTTCAAATCGTTTAAATCTAAGTAGAAATTAAGCACTAAGAATGTTGAAGCAATTTGATGAGATTGTTATAGTGAATTTTAAATTTCTGGTTATATATAGGGAATGAGATTCTCTAATGAATACCTTCACAACAAAATTCCATAAGAGTATGGATTTATGTAAGAAGAAAAATATAATATGAAATATTGTATGATGCAATATTATTTCTTCTATAGTTTTACCTAGTACAATAACTTACCTTCAATAGTTTCAATTGAATCAATTAACAAGATTCCATATTAGATATGAAAAGCTAAGTCTTTAAAAGAGTTAAAGTTAATGATTTAAGGATGTAATGCTTAGTTAAGGCATATATTATCCATCAAGTTTAGAACTAAATTGGATATAAAAGGTTATCAGATATCCAAAGGGTTGGATATAATCTTATAGACCTATTAGACAAATTGTTTATTTCAATGAATACTTATAGGAGAATGGTTCTTGAGATAAGAAATAGTAGTGAGATGAAATTTGAAAAGTTCAAATCTCATGAAAGTACATTCAATTGGAACTAGTGCCTTTGTTGATATATTAGAAGTATAGTTGAAAAGCTACAAGATGTTGAAAGATTCACTTTCATGATGAATTCAAAGAGTTTGTTTTAGAGATAATTGTCAATTTATCATATCTACAAGAAGATTGGTGGGAGTATGGTTGTCCTATTCAGTGGGAGTATGTGGAGACATATTGCTCTTAGAAAACAACAATTCTAATTTTCAATTGTTGAAAACATAATTATTCAAGAACAACTCTTACTGGATATGAAAAGGCAACAACTTAATTCTGGGAATTAGATATATAGAGATAAATTGGAAGTTGCTTACCTATTCTAACTCCAATCATACAAATAATGTACTAAAGATGTTTAGTGTTTGAGATATCAGATACTTGTGTCTATTATTCTATGTATGAGTTAACATTTGATTCAAGAATATAAGGATTTAACTTTAGAAGCAAATCCTAATTAAGGTTTATTTATTTAGAACAATATCATTTAGGATTAGAAAGGTTCAATGTAGCAATGGTTGCTAATTAAGTCATGATACATTTTTTCGTTTAGTGGAAATGATTATTTGAAACAATAAGTTCTTTAATAAACTTAAAATAGTTCCTTGCATTATTCAAGATAGTAATGTAATGTGGAACATTATAGTCATTTGGCATGCAAAAAGAATTAAGGTCTCATTAAAGATCCATGGATGTATTTAGGCAAAATTTCTTAATTATAATGATAATTAAGATGGAAGTTGTAAGATTTAAGCAAGTGCTTTAGATAATTAAGCCAATGTCCCAGCAGTAGAATAATTATCATATGGTGATATGATATGGGATACTTAAATTATTGGCTTAGTACAAGTTGGAGATTATTGCTTTATACCTTACAACCAATTGCTTTGGTTGTAGTTTAGTTACAAAATTATTAATAGAGACATTCTTTATCTTTATGTATTAATTACATTTGATTTTTTAATACTTAAAGATAAAATCCATAGAATAATTAACATGTAATTAAAATTATGATGAGATCATAATTGTGAGATTCAATTTAAATTTACGTATTATTCCCAAATGTTCTAAGTTGTATTTTCATTAAGACGGGATATTATTGAAACGGTAAAACTAGCACACATTATATTTCTTTCTTATGAAAAATGTAATTGATCTCATAAATTAAAGTATGGAGATAGTTGAACTAA
This sequence comes from Erythroxylum suave, assembly GCA_027563595.1. Lineage (NCBI taxonomy): Eukaryota > Viridiplantae > Streptophyta > Magnoliopsida > Malpighiales > Erythroxylaceae > Erythroxylum > Erythroxylum suave. The sequence goes on from JAOSBN010000005.1 coordinate 21,260,373, forward strand.
TGTGCGAGTAATTATTACAGAATAAGTCACTAAATTGACCCGACTATGAGAATCCCAAATAGAATATTACTTACGTATCTGTGGATTTTCTCATAATAATGGTTGTATAATGTATCTTTAGACTTGAGATTACTAAGATATCTCGTGTGGAAATTACTGTGTTTTGATATTACTTATGAATTGTTCTAGGATAATTTATTCGGTAGTACTTGGATGCAATATGAACCATATGGAGATAGTTAAGTAAGTCAATAAAGGATTCGTTACTCTAAAGTGTTTAGAGAGAATCTTCCATTGTTCTCGATTAGTCGTGATTTATGGAATTCTTTGGCCAGCGTAAATTGATATTTGAAAAGGCATTTTCAAATATCAATTATAAATCAATTACTAATTAGCAAGAACGAACATAATTAGACCATAAGAGTAGACACTATATCTAACCTCTGTCCAATTGAAATATTGAATGACGAAAGGATTAAATTATACGTCATAACCATGCATGAAAAAGTTAATTCAAACCACTTGGGACATTCCTAATATTTGGGTAGTCATGACATGTTGCTAGACGTCAATCTTGATCTATGATTATAAATTGTTTAATTGGAGAATCACAGATAAATCAAAAGGAGTTTTATTTTATCTAATTCTAATTAATCTATAATCATTGCCAATATATTAGGAACCTAATGTGTCACACGTCAAAGAGCAATTTATGAAAAAAAAATTAAGTTGGACTTAATTATAAAGTTTGAGAAACTTTAGGGATCAAATATAAGATATTTGATTTTGTTAAAATTAAGTTAATTATAATTAGAGTATAACTTTAATTATGATTAAGGAATTTAATTTTAATAAAATTACAAAACTACCCAAATGATTTTTCTATTAATAGGAAGAAAAGAAAAATAAGCTAGCACTCTTACATTCTTCCTCTCAAAGTGTTGAGAAGTTGTTTTTGTAGATACTATTAGAGGCTAGATAAGTGAACAATTTGTGGTTGAAAGTTAAAAAAAAGGATTTCAACAAGAACGCGAATAAGGTACGCTTTCTTACGATTCGTATTCATGTTATTATTTAAGTTAATCAATTATCGGCATCTGCTCAGAATCTATAAAAAAAATTTATTTTCTAATGCGTCCATGGTTGGATTCTAACGAATAGTAATTATTCTTTGTGTGATTTTCTAGTTTATAATACTAAGTTTGTCTGTGAATATAATAATGATGGATGATAGTACTTTTAGTTTCCTAAAGAATATTATTTTGTCTAGTAAATTAAATATGTTTCATTCTTTGTATCTATGAGATTTTATCTCATGTTTATTTTTATATACCAACTATCTCATGTAAAAATAAAATATTATCTATCTCTACCATTGTTTTATGGTCACTATATTTTTAATTAAAATATAAAAATAACAACAACAATAACAACAATATCTCAGTAGAAATTTCGCTAAGATTTTGGGATTGGAAAGGTCCAGAAGTACATAGGACTTATAACTAGTAGAGAGACTGTTTTAAATAGAACCATAAGAAAAAAGAATTTGAAAATGGTTTAAAGTAAACAGTAGCCAAATAAATAAATAACTGAATAAATAAAAATTAAATAAATATAAAAGTAACAATAAAGATAAATAAATAAATAAAAATGAAAATAAAAATAAAAACAAAAATAAAGATAAATTAAAATTAAAATTAAAATAAGTAAGTAAATAAAAGAAAACCAATAAATAAATAAATAATACAAACAAGAAATTGAAAGAGAAAAGACGAAATAAATAAACAAAATAACTAGAGAGGCAAGTACTATAAACAAAATATTTAAGTTAAAGACAAGACACAAGAATTAAAGAAAAATGTTCAAAAGGCCCATAAAATAGAAGTATCTTTTAAAGATCATTTACCTGCATCCTAATTTGCCAGATTTTCTTATGGAGGGTTAATTCCTCAGTAAGATTTAGTAGAGTTATATCATACTTGAAAACTTGCCCCCCAATCCTTCTTAGGTTTTCCTTTCCTTCTCTTACAGTCCCTAAATACAATTTTTTCGCATCTTCTTATTGAGACATCAAAATGTTTTTTCTTAACATGTTTGAAATTAAAATTAAAATAAGTAAGTAAATAAAAGAAAACCAATAAATAAATAATACTAACAAGAAATTGTAAGAGAAAAGACGAAATAAATAAACAAAATAACTAGAGAGGCAAGTACTACAAATAAAGTATTTAAGTTAAAGAAAAGACTCTAAATCAAAGAAAATGTTCAAAAGACCTACAAAAATATAAGTATCTTTTAAAGATCATCTACCTGTATCCTAATTTGCCAAATTTTCTTATGAAAGGCTAAGTCCTCAGTTAGATCTCGTAGAGTTATATCATACTTGAAAACTTCCCCCCGAATCCTTCTTAGGTCTTCCTTTCCTTCTCTTACAGTCCCTAAATGCAATCTTCTCGCATCTTTTTACTGAGACGTTAAAATGTTTTTTCTTAACATATTTGAAATTAAAATTAAAATAAGTAAGTAAATAAAAGAAAACCAATAAATAAATAATGCAAACAAGAAATTGAAAGAGAAAAGATGAAATAAATAAACAAAATAACTAGAGAGGCAAGTACTACAAATAAAGTATATAAGTTAAAGAAAAGACTCTAAAATCAAAGAAAATGTTCAAAAGGCCTAAAAAAATATAAGTATCTTTTAAAGATCATCTACTTGTATCCTAATTTGCCAAATTTTCTTATGAAAGGCTAAGTCCTCAGTTAGATCTCGTAGAGTTATATCATACTTGAAAACTTCCCCCTCAATCTTTTTTAGGTCTTCCTTTCCGTCTCTTATAGTCCCTAAATGTAATCTTCTTGCATCTTCTTACTGAGACATCAAGATGTTTTTTCTTAACATGTTTGAAATTAAAATTAAAATAAGTAAGTAAATAAAAGAAAACTAATAAATAAATAATACAAACAAGAAATTGAAAGAGAAAGGACAAAATAAATAATCAAAATAACTAGAGAGGTAAGTACTACAAATAAAGTATAAAAGTTAAAGAAAAGACTCTAAAATCAAACAAAATGTTCAAAAGGCCTATAAAAATATAAGTATCTTTTAAAGATCATCTACCTGTATCCTAATTTTCCAAATGTTCTTATGAAAGGCTAAGTCCTCAGTAAGATCTCGTAGAGTTATATCGTACTTGAAAACTCCCTCCCCCGCCCCCCCAAATCCTTCTTAGGTCTTCCTTTCCTTCTCTTATAGTCCCTAAATGTAGTCTTCTCACATGTTTTTACTGAGACGTCAAGATGTTTTTTCTTAACATGTTTGAAATTAAAAGTAAAATAAGTAAGTAAATAAAAGAAAAACAATAAATAAATGATACAAACAAGAAATTGAAAGAGAAACGACAAAATAAATAATCAAAATAACTAGAGAGGCAAGTACTACAAATAAAGTATTTAAGTTAAAGAAAAGACTCTAAAATCGAAGAAAATGTTCAAAAGGCCTATAAAAATATAAGTATCTTTTAAAGATCATCTACATGTATCCTAATTTGCCAAATGTTCTTATGAAAAGCTAAGTCCTCAGTAAGATCTTGTAGAGTTATATCATACTTGAAAACTTAATCCTTCTTAGGTCTTCCTTTCCTTCTCTTACAGTCCCTAAATGCAATCTTCTCGCATCCTTTTATTGAGACGTGCGGATATTTTTTCTTAACATGTTTGAAATTAAAAGTAAAATAAGTAAGTAAATAAAAGAAAACCAATAAATAAATAATACAAACAAGAAATTGAAAGAGAAATGGCAAAATAAATAATCAAAATAACTAGAGAGGCAAGTACTACAAATAAAGTATTTAAGTTAAAGAAAAGACTCTAAAATTGAAGAAAATGTTCAAAAGGCCTATAAAAATATAAGTATCTTTTAAAGATCATCTACCTGTATCCTAATTTGCTAAATTTTCTTATGAAAAGCTAAGTCCTCAGTAAGATCTCGTAGAGTTATATCATACTTGAAAACTTAATCCTTCTTAGGTCTTCCTTTCCTTCTCTTACAGTCCCTAAATGCAATCTTCTCGCATCTTTTTACTGAAACGTGAGGATGTTTTTTTCTTAACATGTTTGAAATTAAAAGTAAAATAAGTACGTAAATAAAAGAAAACCAATAAATAAATAATACAAACAAGAAATTGAAAGAGAAATCACAAAATAAATAATCAAAATAACTAGAGAGGCAAGTACTACAAATAAAGTATTTAAGTTAAAGAAAAGACTCTAAAATCAAAGAAAATGTTCAAAAGGCCTAAAAAAATATAAGTATCTTTTAAAGATCATCTACCTATATCCTAATTTGCCAAATTTTCTTATGAAAAGCTAAGTCCTCAGTTAGATCTCGTAGAGTTATATCATACTTGAAAACCTTCTCGCATCTTTTTATTGAGATGTCAAGATATTTTTTCTTAACATGTTTGAAATTAAAAGTAAAATAAGTAAGTAAATAAAAGAAAACCAATAAATAAATAATACAAACAAGAAATTGAAAGAGAAATGGCAAAATAAATAATCAAAATAACTAGAGAGGCAAGTACTACAAATAAAGTATTTAAGTTAAAGAAAAGACTCTAAAATCAAAGAAAATGTTCAAAAGGCTTAAAAAAATATAAGTATCTTTTAAAGATCATCTACTTGTATCCTAATTTGCCAAATTTTCTTATGAAAAGCTAAGTCCTTAGTTAGATCTCGTACAGTTATATCATACTTGATAAATAAACTAAATAAATAAACTAATGCGGAAATAAACCAATCAAACAATTAATTTCAAAGATTAAAGTGCAGAAATGTAAATAAAATAGCAAATCACACAGCCCAATACGAAATCAACCTAGAAACTACCAAGTGAGAGAAAGGGGGTTTTAATCCGAAACTAATGAAAATCTAATCAATTATATAATTATACAATTATTGGGTCTAGGTGGTCCTAGGGTGGATTACTCTCTCCTAAGTTATAATCCTTAACACTAATTTATAATCCCTAATTTAAATTATAGAATTTTGATCTCTCGATTCATAGTTGACCCAAAACCTAAATTAGTTCTAAAATTGTCTAATAACCGACCGGGAACCTATGCTCAATCTCTTGTTACATGATTCTACTGGTTCGATTCAATTCTTATCTATCAAATGACCTAACTATCGTTAGCTCAATTTGATTATTTTCACTTGGCTCACCCTCTCAGTTTACTGCCAAGTTATTAAGATTAGATATTGAATCACATTAACTCAAATAAAAGACAATCAATCAAACTTCATTAATCATCAAGAATAAAATCCAGAAGGTGAGTTTAGACATAAATCAACATCCAATAATAACTATTCTCAATGAATATCACAATTTTATACATCAATAAAATTGATTTAAAAAGAAGTATTGTCAAAATAGACTTGTTGAGGTAGCAACTATAGGAAACTGCCTATTTCGGGAAGTACGTTGCGTCAAGTTTCGTCATTGTATCTCTATTCCTTCGTCTCCTTCCTCAATCTCTCAATAGCTCTCTAGGTTTTTTTCGTCATGTGGCTAACGTGAAGGCTCTCTTTCAGACTCTGTAAGGCTGCTGCATTTGTCTCTTAATGATATATTTATACTTTGGAAGCCCTAAGTTTAATTCAGGGTTGAAATAGTCTGAAAAGTCTTATGAAACTCGTATTTTTGTATCAACCCAATGTTGGCCACGATCGTCTAAACCTTTCTATTATGATTGTGGTCCAATGTGCACGATCGTGGCTTGAATGGAAGCTCTTTGTCATGATCGTGCCCCAAGTGCATAATCGTGTCCTCACGATTACTAGCTCGTCCCTTTCTGTCATGATTATGGCCTGTTGTGCCACGATTGTGGGCTATGTCTTTGAACTGAAACTCCTCAAATCTTCTCTGTTTTTCACCGTTTACCCTGAAACACTAACAAACACATCAAGGTACCTAAAAAATATAACATTTAAGCTTAAAGACTAATACTAACCCATAAAAACACTTAAACCTAAACTATCACAATTAATATATAAATACACACTTAACACTCAAGTTAACATTAAATACTCAACAAATTAAACCCTAAAATATAATGCGATTCACAACTATCACATCCCGATGCCATTGCTCCTCAGATTAGGTGGTATCCCGACGCCGCTGCCTTCTTGATTTGTCTAACCTAAGTTGCATTTTCTCTTCATTTCCTTTTTGATTTAAATGCATAAAGTTGAGATGAATTGTATGGAAATGGATTTCAGGGTGTTGATAATGTTCTAAACTCTCATTCGGGATTTTACTTTGAGTTAATGTTGTTTTAGTTATTTTTGTGTTAATGGTTTGGGTGTTATGATTGATTAATGTATTTATATGTTTCGTTAACAAATTGAGAGGGTGAGTCAATGAGAGTTAAGTGATCTAATTGACTACTTAATCAATCTAGTCGGTAATTTCATGGAGAGAGATCTCGTGCAAGACTTGATTGTTTATTACAGAGCTTTAGAACTAATTAGAATTGTGGATAATTTGTGAATTGAGAGATTGCAATTTTCATAATTCGATTAGGGTTTACAATTTAGGATTTAATAGTTATAACTTGAGAGAGAGTAATCAACCCTACGACTATCTAAAACTGACAACCCGTAAACATATAAATAGTTAGATTAACATTAATGATAGGTAAAATCTCCTCTCTTATAACTTGATTAACTCTCTTGACGGATTTTCATTTGTGACCTGTGTGACTGCTCAGTTTAATTCTGTATTGTTGAATTTTCTGCTTTACATCTTGAATCAATTTCCAGTATTTACTTTCTATGTTCACTTGTGCAGTGCTTATTTCTTTTTATTCTTTTCTCTGAGCCTTAGACGACTTAGGATTAGGCTAGTACCCTCCTCATGGGATTGACCCTTCAATACTACAAAGTATGAACCGTGCACTTGTAGATTATTGAGGGTTTTATAAATTGTAAAACTTGCTCAACAAGTGGCAATCTGATTCAGTTCTATATAGTGTTCAGTTGAAGTCCCAATAGTAACCAAAAGCCATTCACTCTTTTATGAAAATCCAATGGATTGTTCCATAAAACTACTTTCTTTGAAAAGCATGATTAGCAACGTATATAATCGAAGAGAAGATCTTGATATTTTCCTGAATGAATTTCCATCTAAATAACTTGAACATCCACAAATTTAGGATCATACCCTATAATAATCCTTTGGAGATTATGAGCTTGGTAATTGGAGATAAATTTCCACCGTGTATCAGAAACTTAAGATTCTCATATTTGAGTTTAATTTCGAAAAGATCAACAATACATGGATTAACATTATTGACAAAATCTCTTAAAGCTGCCAACTTATTTGGGCAATTGATCCCCCTTGCATTCCATGTAATAGCTTTCATTGAGCAGAGAGTTTTATGGAGCCTCTACCTTCACTCCTTTTGGATTTTTGATCACCGATTAAAATTCCTCAATTAATGTTACATCTTCGCTATTATCACTTAAGGAAGGAGAGAGAATTGGATGCAATGTAACTTGCCGCTCATTATTCATTATGGATTTTTTTTCCCTCTTCATTCACATCTATCAATTCCTTCCCTGGATCCATCTCTTCAACTAAAGGGGCTAAAGTTTTAGTATGTTCTTTCTCAATAATGAGGGAAGAATTCGACCCTTTTAATATAGGATAGGAGGATGAGACCTGGCTTTTGTTATTTAACCGTTCTCCAAATAATTCCTCATAGTCACCTCTTTGAAAGACCTTCCCCATTGGAACCTACATTTTACCTAGGGATAGCAAAACCGGCCCGGCCCATGGGCCGGTCAACGGGTTTTGGCCCGGTTTGATTGACCTATGGGCCAGGCCACGGGCCAAGAATGTGTGCCCCGCAGGCCAAGATGGATTGGCTATGAGCCGGGCCGCGGGCCGAGGGTAGACTGGTCGTGGCCCGGCCCGTGAAATATTGGACGGGCCGATAGCGGGCCGGTCTGATTGGCCCAACCTGTGCCCCGTCTACCACAAAATTTTTAAATTATTTATTAAAATAATTAATAAATAATTTAAGTAAATTAAAAATTTGTAATTAATGTAGTTCATAATTTTAACA